>CM066246.1:10947902-11060402 GCA_033675135.1 Frankliniella intonsa | reverse complement strand
GTGACTGTGTGCCTGTGACGAGCAGTGGTGTGACGGGGAGGTGCTCGGTGCTGGTGGCCCCTCCCCCCGCGGTCAGGTCGCGGTGGTAACGGCTGGTCCCTCGGGGGCACGCGGCCACCGCCACACGAGTAATTATTTTTATTTTTTAAAAAAGTAATTAAATTAAATGAATTGTGAGAGCACGCACACACACACACACACACTCCGGCGTACTCGTACACTAAACCCAGTGGAGCAACGCGGCGCGGTGGAGCGTCCATACCGAGGCGCGCGCACACACACACACACGTTTTCCGTCTCTCGGGTTCCACCAATAATAACAATTTTGTGGGCTTTTGTCACGTGTGTGCAGAGGGACAAAGTGAGAGAGAGAGAAAGTTTTTTTTTTTCTTTTTCTTTTTCAAAACTCTGACGGAGCCGTGGTGAGTGATGGCGTCGACTTTCGTTCGTCAGCCGTTTATTATTTCTTAACGACCAAAGGCATTTCGTGTCGCGACCGTAGCGTAGCGCAGCGCTGACCGGGGCGTGGCGTGGCGTGGCGGGGAGTGGCGGGGCCGAACGGTTTGTGTCCTGGAGGAGAGCAGGCACTGCACCACACCACGCCCTTCTTGTAGTAGGCCTCTGCTGCCGGCCCCGGCCCGGCCCCGGCGCGTCGCATGGGCTCGACTGGCACTCAGGTTGTTGCAGCTCGGCCTCGGCCCGGCCGGCCTCGGCGCGCGGACTGGTAGCGCAGTGCAGCACAGCGCTTTGGGGTTTGATTTACGGTCCTAGGCGTCCCAGGGCGGGGCGGGGCGGCCACGGGCTAATGTGCAGGCCTTCCCCCGCCCCGCCCCGGTCCCGCCCGCCGGAACTCTTTAAAATGTTCACGTTCGCCCTGTTCTGCTCTGCCCTCTCCTCTGGGGCTCCGTTGCGCCCCTAGCTCGGTGCTGCCCCCTGTGGCTCGTGGCTCGTCACTCCCGCCCCGCGCCGGGGCCACTCCTCCTCTGCGGGCTGCCTACCTGCTCTCTAACGCTCTCCCTGCGGGTTGCCTACCTGCTCTCTCTACCTCTCTCTGCGGGTTGCTTACCTGCTCTCTCTATCTCTCTCTCGGGTTGCCTACCTGCTCTCTCTCTCTCTGTGGGTTGCCTACCTGCTCTCTCTCTCTCTCTCTCTCTCTCTCTCTCTCTCTCTCTCTCTCTCTCTCTCTCTCCCTCTCCTTCTCTGTGGGTTGCCTACCTGCACGGCGCGGTGCGCCTCCACCCCTCCGCGTCCCCTTAGCTCCGGCCGCTTTCGGTTTGCCCTCGCACTTAGCGCGGTGAGGCGGGCCGCTCTCCCTGGAAGTGTGGTGACGGAGATGGCCGACAAGGCTCTGCCCCCGGCCCTGCCCCGCCCTGCCCTGCGCGTGAGCGGGTACACCAAGTGGTACCCCCGGCCCCGCCCCGCCCTGCCCCGGCCGCCGCGGCAGCGGGCGTTCTAGCCTCGTAAAAGTCTGTGTACGTGTGTGTGTGTGTGTGCGCGCGCGTGTGTGTGTGTGTGTGTGTGTGTGTGTGTGTGCCGACTCTGAGGGGCCAGGGCCGGGGAGGGGGGGAACAGGGTTTTTTAGTGTTTGACCCTCAGTGTGCCGGGGCCGAGAGCAAACACGGGTGCTCGGGCGGGGCGGGGCGGGGCGGGGCGGGGCGGGGCGGGGCAGTGTGTGATTTCGGTTTATTTCTCGTGTCCCGAGTCTGCCGCTGGGTGGGGCGGGGTGTGATGAGACCGACACCTCATTCAAGGCGGGGCGCCCGCCGAACACCGCGGTCCAGCTGACCGCCCCGCCCCGCCGCCCCGCCCCGCCCTGCTGCCTCGCCACCCGTGGAGAGTTTACGATTGGCCGCTTGAAAATGTCGCCGTGGAGCTGGCGTGAGGCCCCGGGCCCAGCTGGGACCGGGAGGCGGGGCGGGGCGGGGCGGGGCGGGGCACGCCCGACGCGGCGAGAAAAATCTGGATGTGATCGGGTCGAGGGGCAGCGGAGGCTTGGGTCCGGCCCGGCCACACAAAATGCCTCCCGTTGTTTAAGTGGGCGGAAGTTGTGTCTGGGCTCGATCCTGCGCGCCGCGCCGCCACGCCGCCGCCCGGCCCGGACCAGCTTGACTTTGAAACGGAATGTCGACGGGGCGGGGCGGGGCGGGGCGGGGCGAGCTGGACCAGAACAATGAGGCTGAGCGGGCGCAACAATGGACTGCGACACGCTGACGGGGCGAGGCAGGGCGGGGCGGGGCGCGGTGGCCACTGCCCGCCCCGCCGCCCTCACGTCAACATGAGTCTCCTCCCAAAGGCGCTGCCGCGCCACGCCGCGCCCGCGGGGTGGAGCTGACTCAGAACGCCCCGGCCCGCCGCGGCCCGCATGCCTCCCCGTCTGTCACTCACGCGGTCGCCGCCGCCGCCCGCCGCACACCCGCATATGAGTACGTGACCTCTCGCGGCCCGGAACACCCCCGCGGGCGCCCCGCCCCACCCTACCCCGCCCCGCCCCGCCCCGCCCCGCTGCGCTTAGATGGTGTTCCAGCGGAGCGGAGGGTGCTCAGAGGTGCGCGGCGTAGCGTGTCAGGGAGCCAGCGACTGCTCTCCCCGCCCCGCCCCGCCCCGCCCCGGACTGCTAGGGGCGCGCGACATGCAGCCGCCGCGCCCCGCCCTCTGACACGCCCGCGTGGAAACACGTGTCTTCCCCACGCCGCCCCGCCCCGCCCCGCCCCGCCAGCCTCTGCCTTACAGTGTCGTGTTCCTGCTCCTGACCCTTGACCTCTTCTTCTTGTTCGCAGCGCTGGCCAGGCCGTCCGACGCTGACGAGGAGGGCTACCAGGAGGACCAGGAAGGGGACGACGACGGCGCCAGCCAGTCCGCGCCCGCGCCCCTGCCCGTCCTCAAGTCCACGCCGCTCAACCTGACGCCGAAGCCCGGCGAGACCATCACCCTGCCCTGCGTCGTCGACAACGGTGAGTCCCGCCCCGACCCGATCCGACAGACATTATTGTACGCGAGGGGGTGACAACTCTGAAAATTTTTGCACACATCATAATTAAAAAAAAAAAAAAAAAACAGGAAATGTTTTTTAATCGAAACATTCAGAAAAATCGAAAGAAAGATTGCAAAAAAAAAAATCAATAAAAATTCACGACATTTGAGCACCAAAATTCAGAGTTGTTTCCCCCTCGACCGAACGTGACGTTAACGCCGTCTCTGCCCGCCCTGCCCCGCCCTGCAGCGCCCAGCGTCGTCTGGCTCAACGGCACCGCCACCATCGCTATCGGCGCCCGCCGCTTTACCAACTCGGACGACGACCGTCTCAGCTTCAGCCCGGACCACACCATGACCCTCAAGAACATCCAGCCCTCGGACAGCAACAAGTACGAGTGCAGGATCAGCAACTCGCTGTCCGTGGTGCACAACGTCAAGGTGTACGGTACGTAAGCATGGCGCCGCACGGCCCCGCCCCGGCCCGGCCCGGCCCGGCCCCCCGGGACCCCACCCCGCCCTGAGCATGGAGCTTCTTCAGGTGCAGGGCCTTGTTCACCGCCTGGCGCGGCCTGTGGGCAGGGGGCCTCCCCTCCCCTCCCTTCTTCTCTGTCCCCTCCCCCTGGTGGTGGGTCGTGACTAAGGTGGAAGGTTCATCAGATTCTTCTTACACTCATAATCTCTTTACCATCCTAGTATGGGAGTATGGGGCGTTTTGTAGAAGAAAAAATAATTCATTACGTTTATTTTATTGAAATGTAGTTTTAACGACTGGGTGGAAGGTAACTATTTTTTTTCTGGTATCGTCTTACACTTAGATACATTAACGCAAAAGAAAGTAATTTGGTTTTCTGAATGGTCCGTGGTTTACTCACCAACCCTTAGTTCCTGGGAGGGGAGGTGGGGTAGCCTAGGGAGGCCCCTACCCCTATAGACCGCCCCGCCCCCGCGTACTCCGTACCGACCATGCTCACCCAGCAGGGCTTGGCTCACTTCGCCCTGCACCGCGGGTTTCTCGGGAAGGGTAACGGTACTCCCGTACCGTCGAGTTCCTTTCAAAGCAATACTCACGCGGACATTTTTTATTTTTATTTATTTTTTGGCGCCATATTTGATCTAAGTGCATGCTGCATGGAGTGTTTAATACACTGTTTTCCATAATCTGCAATCAGTATCACCTTGTATTTTTCTCGCCCCTGATGGTGTGGTTTGTACGTAACTGTAATAATACACTTATGATTAACTATGACGATGATGACAGCGCGGCGCGGCGGCGTCTCTGTACCATAGTTGTAAAGCTGTAAACTGTAACAACAAGTAGTTGGGCCGCCCCGCCCCGCCCCGCCCCGCCCGTAGCCTGGTAGCGCACCCTGTGGTCACGCCGTGTTTGCGGATTTCTCTGTAGAGCCCCCGCGCATTTTGTGGGTGAAGCCGGCGGACACTGTGTATCTGGAGAAGGGCGAGCACGTCACGCTCAACTGCAGCACGACGGGCTTCCCCGAGCCGCGCGTGTCCTGGAGCCGCAGGGGCCGCGACCTGCCCGGCCACAAGGCGGTGCACTGGGGCGACCACCTGCACTACTCGCACGTGGACCTGCGCCACACCGGCACCTACGTGTGCAAGGCCGCCAACGCCCTGGGCGAGGTCGAGCGCTCCGTCTACTTGGGCGTCCGAGGTGGGTCACCAGGGTCACGACTATGGACTGGACTGTCACGCTACCCTCGTGCAACTCGCCCGAGTTGGGAGACAACTCTGAATTTTAACGTGGATTTTTTTAAATTGTGTTTTTTTTTCAAACTTTGCAGTTGTTTTCTGAATTTTTTTTGTGGAATTTTTATCTGAAGTTTCCTCAATTTTTTTTTCTGAATTTTCCTTGATTATTTTTTGAATTGCGTGGTCCACAAAAATATTCAAAGTTGTCATCCCCTCCGGTACGGCACGGCACGGCACGCCTTCGGGAGATGAATCCGTTACCTGGTTCGCAGACATCCCGGACGTGACGTCGGTGAACATGGTGAACACCAAGCTAGGCGGGACGGCCGAGGTGGCCTGCGTGGTGCACGCCCACCCGCCCGCCGTCATCGAGTGGCGCTTCGGGAAGGAGCTGCTGCGGCCGGGCGCGGGCGGGCGCGTGGAGCTGGTGCACGACAAGCAGCACGAGCTGGACGGCCTCGGCCAGCGCCATGTGGTCCGCGTGACCGGGGTGACCGCCGACGACCTGGGCACCTACTACTGCATCGCCAGGAACCAGAATGGCACCGCCCGCAGGGCCATCAAGCTGTCGGGTGAGCGTAGCGCCCGCCCACCGGCACCCGCTCGGGCTGAGGGCCGACACAAGAGTGTCGATTTTCATTCGTGCGCTTGTTCCTCCAAGTGTGTGAAATTTCTGTGAAAATTCACACCTTTACTTGATTAAGTATACAAATGAAAATTCACACACCTACAAGTGTGTGACATTCACACACTTGGGTCTCCAGTGTGCTCTCATGCCGAGGGAGGGCAATGGATTTTTATCATTATAGTTTACTTTTTTTAAAAGTAAATTTATATTGGTTTGAAAAATGAAGTCCTTCTATTTTTGGTTTAGGTTTGCCTACGCCAGCTAAGTTGGAGCTTGTGGACTATGTACAGGGCAGGCCAGTGTTACACTGGACAGTTGAAAGTCAGGAGCCTGTCACCAAGTACGAAATGATGTACAGGAAAACGGATCCCGTAAGAAATGGCATTTTTTAAATTCTACTCTCATGACTGTTATTACTATTGTATATAAAGTATGTGAATGGTTTTGTAGATTTCAGACTGGACAAGTATTGAGCTTCCAGCCAAAGAATCCGAAGGAAATGTACATAAAGTGAAGTTCGAATTAGATAATGTTGAGGCCACAAATTATGAGGCCACACTGAAGTCACGTAACTCATTTGGATGGTCAGATATGTCACAAAGATATCCATTTAAAGCAGGTAAAAACTAAGTTGACAAGATCTTTCTTTAGTTTTCAAGTAAAACAAAATTGGAATTACTAAGGTTTTTTTTTTATTTGTTTATTTATTTATTTATTTATTTTTTTGGTTACTTTAAAACTACTTACTTACATTTTATGTATCTTTTTACTTTTTCTATATCCAAAATGGTTTTGCTGCTGTAATACATTGTTTTTGTTTGTGTTATGGAATAGAATCTTCTCGACAAGCAGAGCTATCAAGAATGAAAGGTACGTAATCAACCAAGAAACGGTTGTCACATGATTGATATGACTTTAATATATTTCATCATATTATTACTTTTATCTTAATGTTATTATTATTCTATTGAGAAACTATTTTTTTTTATAAACAAAAACTTAGAGAAAAATTGGTGTCTTATGTTAAGTACTTGTATGTAAACCTTGTCATCATCGTCAAAATAGTTTGAGATATGTGTGGTGTTTTTCCTGCCTTTTGCACGAAGAATGGTTTGTGGCACGGTGTGAAATTTGAACAGTTGGTAACTGTGTGTTATGTTTGTGTAGGAATCTATGGTTTCATGCTTGATAATGCTTGGTAAACTTACTAAAATTAAGTTTCACCACTGGTTTTTCTTTCACTTTTTTTTTATAATCAAGGGCGAGCTCAAGGTTTTGTGGTTTGCTAGTGGCATGTACATTATGCTTTCTTTTGGTGTCTATGTGTTAACTAAATCCAGTGTTCCAAAAATTTTGTAAATATATCTGTTTGCACTGATAGGGGTTCAATTATTTTATACATAAGTAATTTTGTTTCTCTTTCTCTTGCACTTATCACGGTGGCCAAGCATTAATATCATGATCCAGCATCAATGGTTTTTGTTCTGGAATTCACTTAGCTTGCATGAGACAAATGCTTCCTATAAACTTCACAATAATAGTGAGTAATGAATCATAACTTTTCAAAGATTCAAAGCACAAAAGTTGATTGTCCCAGGGTTAAAAAAATATGTTTGTTTATCTCTTTCTACTTCACTTCACAATAAAATTTCCATTTAAAATTTCGCTTTAAAATTTAGTGAAAATTCTGAATTTTTAATTAAAATTTTCTCTTGCATTCTAATATTGTTTTGACACACTTTGTGAATGATCAATATCTACAATTTTAATCAAACAGTTATTGGTTTTAGAAAAATTCTAGCTCTCTAACTTGAAGGTTGCTTACTTTTCTTGTTTGTTTGTTCCAGAGCCTGGAAATGGAGCTCCCATTGAAAGAATATCCTTTGGTCTCGTGCTGGGTGCTGTTGCTGTTCTTCTTGCAAGGACTTAGATTAGTTTCTGTTAAGGTAAGAAAAGAAAAAGAACCTATGATAAGCTGAAAAATCATTACTAAGAATATAAAATTTACAATATCTTAAATATTTGGCATAGGTTGGAGATCAGTAATGAAGAAAAGGACCAAGGTCAAACGTGCGGAAGAAGTGGACTGACTCCAGCACGTATTGTCAAGAAACCAGAATGAACAACATTGTGCAGTGGTATTTAAATGATACAAAGATCGGCATAATTCCAACACAACACATTAGTCTTGTACTTTAAACATGTGGATACTGTAGGTTCCTTTTCTTGTTTTCAAATACTGGGCAGCTAAACCTTGGGCTAAATTTGCCATGGTAGCATTTTAGGAATTGTAGGCAGCACATGTGTATGAATAGAAACAATGCTAAGGACACATTATCCTCTACATTTTAGATTTCTCTAGTTATGCTCTGTACTAGAAATCTATTTAGAATGTCATTCATACAGATCTGCATCATATCAGTGCATTCTCTCAACAGTTTTAAATATTTTGTCATTCGATTTTAGATAGGCTGTGCTTTTTTTAAGTTGTAACCATGTGAAAAGGCAATGATGCAATCAGTGGTATGATCAAGCTGCTGTATTAAACATGGAGGCAGCCATAAATAATTTTGCCTGTTTGTTTTACTTTGTCTTCAATAACTTCTTTTTATTAGTAAGGGTGACTGCCACTTCTTCCTACGCCCCTGTCACTGCTCTCATGAAATTGTGGAATGGGGTTGTAAAAATGTGTTCATGGAGTAGATTTATGATTCGATCTCAGTATGCACGAGCATGCCAAGAGCTGTCAAATGTGTATCAGAAAGGTTCACACTGGGTGGATGATATTCGAACATTCTACCTGTGCTTGACTCCTTGGGAAATGAGACTTAAAAATCCACTCTGATTTGCCCACTGTTCTTTTCCCCCCTTTTTTTTTCTTTTTGCATTGGGACGAATCATATTGACTCTAAAATTCATACTTAAATATGATGTCTCATTATTGTATGTGTTGCAATGGTCCCCGTAAGAATTACTTGTGTGTTTGAGAGAAGAGAACCAAAGTATCACAGGTAAATTTATAGCTTTCTGTTTTCTCTCAGAGTAAGTGCTGAGAGTTCCTTAAGAAAAGAGCAATTAATTGTATGTCTCTACAACAAAAGCAGTCTATTTGTTTGTATCTTTAAAGCCTTAAGTGCTGTTTGCTCATTGGTTGAAAGAAGTACCATTACTGTAAGTTGTTCAGGGCATCTGGTTTGCTTAGTTGCTTACACCAAAAAAGTGCATGGGAAGAAACACAAAATTGAAGCAATTATTTATCATATTTTCTATACTACCATTTGATATGTACTTAATGGTTCAGTAGAACTGCTGCCGGGTACAGTGCAAGGTACAATAGATGCCGCACTACAAGACCATCTTCTCCCAGCATTTAATCTGTTGAGGAGTATTCATTTGACTCTTGAGAGTTGAAAGTGATGCTCAGCTCTTAACTTAATTTTAGTTTAGTGAAAGTCTGGGCAACAGGTTTACAAATCATTTTTATAATTTTATTCCTTAGTAGCTTCTTCTCATGCATTTTGAATTTAGTTAGGAAATTATGTGTTTGATTTGATGTAGTAATAATGAACTTTCCTATTCTGTGTATGAATTGAAAACAAAATTTGATGATTTTATCAAATTTGTGTATTGATTTTTTTGTTTTAATTTGGCAACCAGTCACAACCAGCTGCTTGACAGTACAACGAAAATAATCTGTTTCAGATAAGGCTTTCCGAAAGAATTAAAAAATTACTTACATGGCTTCTCTGTGTATCCCAATCCTGCTCTTCTTTTTTGATTGTTTGACTTTTATAAAATGTAAATTTGGTTATTAGTTCTAAGTTTAAATAGTCTGTCCAATAGCTTTAGATTGCAGCAAGTCATGATAGTTAGGAAGATATATCAATTAAGGTACTGTGGATAACAACTGTAAAATATATTTCCAACTTTATGCACAAAAGAGTTTTACCTTGCTTCACAAGAAATTCTCTGTATTGTTCTCTCCGATTTTAAATGGAAGTTCCTGCAGCTGTTGGTACAGATCTGGTCTGTAAAATCATATTTATATTTTTAAATTCTGCTTTAAATCGTTATTCAGCATCAACTTGTCTTTGTTCTTGCTAATTTTGAGAGCTAAATGCTGTCTTGTATATTATTTCTCATATGTATTTGAATTTTTGAAGCCCTAAGTGCATCTTCTACTCTTTGAGAAGTACATCTGTGCCATGAGAAAATATGCCAAATGTAGAACATGACCATGTTTCTCACTGAGGAACTAAATTCACAAGTGGGAGTAGGCAGATTTCCCCATCTTTAAAATTCCTCACATTGACTTACAAACAAACCAAAATTTATGGGAAGATAAATTTGATTCATTATGTCAGTTGCAGGCACATCTAATACTTGAGTGTTCAGAGTGTATCACTGTATATAACTTGTAGGCTTCTTATGGTACATCTGAACTTACTTCATACCTCTGTATTTATTGTAAAATGGTTGATGATGCTTTGAATGAATCCTTTGTAAATACTGTCATAAGTGAATAATGACCATTATTCTAATTAATCTAATTTGCATCTAGCATCCGCCTTGTTATGTTTTTAATTGTGTATTGATAAGTAGTCCTTTTCCCAGACTTTCCATTTGGACCGCATTTTGAGAAATGTGTTCTAAATAATCCGTTTCAGTTATTAATTTTTTGTGTGTGTGTGTGTGGGTCAGGACAGCCCAAGAAGTGGTCACGGATCTAAAGACATGCGAACAGTGACAGTCTAAATCACATTCCTTCTCCGCTTTGTTAAGTGCAGAAAATGATGCAACATTTAATTTACCTATTCAAATACTGACAAAAATCAGCAATAGGAAAAGGACAAAAGTATCACATAAGCATCAGCACAAAACTCGTCAAGGAAGTGTAACATCAAGTAAGATAACTCAGGAACATTTTGTTTGGCTTTTTAAAGCACACTGGCATCTGTACTGAAGTATCTTTATGCAAATAAATGATATTGCTGATGTACATGATTGAAAATACCTAATCATTGCACCACCAAAAATCTTCCTCTGTCGCTCATGTGCGCTATCAGGAATAATGAATTCCATAGGTGCCGGGGGTACTGGGCGGACCCGGAAGTGTGTGCGTGAAACTTCCAGAAAAACTCACACTTTTACTTTTTTCAAGTGTCGGACTGGAAATTCACACACTCACAAGTGCGTGACATTCACACACCTGTGCAAAACAATCAGGGGTCAGCGGCCGGCTTAAAACTTTATACCGGAGGACGCGACGATGCGAGCAGGTTTGTGTCATATTTCTGTCACTGTAGGTCCCTCTTGCCAGCACATCAGCATCCTAAAGTCAAACATTAGCAAGGCAATGAGTTGACGAGCCGAGAGCCGAGCCGGGGGAGTGAGGCGGGGCGGGGCGGGGCGGCCGGAGCACGGAGGTGTTCGCCGAGGAAAGTGATCCGCGCGCAGATATGCACCATGTTCGTCAGAGCGTGGAGTCCGTGGAGCCGCCACCAACATCAACGAGGAGTCGCACGGTTTGTACTAACTTCAAATACACCCCCTCCCCCTGGGGGTGGGGGTGGGGGGTGGGGGTAAGGAAGGGCTCCGCAAACGGGCTAATTCCAGACCGGCTCTCCCCAGGGAACAGAAACATGTCAAAGTGATGTCAGGGGATCATGTTGACGTTATTTAAACATCATTTTGATATCAAACTGAGATCAAAACGATGTCAAAATGCCCCCCCCCCCCCGTCAAATGACGTCGCTTAATTGACATTTTTCTGTTTGCTGGGGACTGTTCGAGCGGGATCCCGTGGGAATTGAACGGCGTCTCGATCAGTCGAGAGTCGACCCGGAAGCAGCCCATTTGAGGGACTTCCTTCGAGGAGGGTCATCGGAGAGCTCTCCGAGTTGGTGAGAGGTGTCACGAGGCGCCTCCAGCCTCGGTGAATGGCCTCACGTTGTGTGAACGTTTTCAGGCGTTTGATGACCACGTTCCATTCACAACATAAACTGGATTTAAAGGAGCTGAACGATTTTTTCCCTGCAATAATTGAAACGATTCGCCATGAAACGAACAACTGCAGCCAGGTGTCCATAACCGAGGTCTGTAAAAAGCGGAACCCTCTCAACATTCGTGTGTAGTTTAGCTTTCGAAATGGGACGACAAACATTATGAAAACGTGCTGCTCTCTTGATCTAGCTCTTGGAATATTCAATCGGCGGCAAAGCACTTCGTGGCGCTGCAACTTTCAACACGATGCGTGAGCTCACTGGTCTGACTTCCCCCTCGGAGGTGTATGTGTCCAAGGCTCTTGCCTGGAGTGTAGAGCTGGTAAGCTGGAGCGTGGCTAGCCGAGGCCCGAACCCGAGGGGGAAACAACATTGAAATATTTGTGTACCCCAAGTTGAAGTTGAAGTTGAAGGGTGTTTCTTTGAATGCGTAACAGTGTTGCGGGTTTGCCTATCCAATGCGCCCGTAAGGCGCTATGGCCCCTGCAGCTCTGGTCAATATGCAATCCCGCAATACTGTTACGCATTCAAAGAAACACCCGGTACACCTTGCAATTCAAAGAAATTAAAAAAAAAATCAGAAAAATTCAGAAAAATTCGAAAAAATTCAGAAAAATTCAGGAAAATTCACAAATTTTACGACATTTGCACACAAAAATTCAGAGTTGTTTCCCCCTCGGCCGAACGCCCTTATCCCCCTGGGGCCTAACTCGCCCAGCCCAACTCAAACTGATTGAATGCAGGTGCATGCCGGCCTCCTGCTGCTCGACGATATTTCCGACGATTCCGTCACTCGGCGGGGCCGGCCCTGCTGGCACTTGCAGGTGGGCCCGGGAGCCGTGTTCGACGGCTTCGCCCTGATACAGGCAGCCGCCCGTCTCACCAGGGTCAACTTTAAAGGTGACCCTTCTTTGGATATCCTGAATTTGTTACAAAATGTAGGTAGTTTATAATCTATTGCGCTAGCCAAAGTTATCGTCTTAGAGCACAGCACTGACGGCATACAGTACTCACTGTGAAAAATAGTTGTAGGTTTACGCGAAAATTTTGCACGAAATGCTGTTGTAAAATTACAAATTGCAAATCGTAAAATTACAAGCACTACGTATCGGCTTGAAATTCATTCACTAGCTAAAAAGGTCCGTCGTACACTGCAAACCGAAGTGTGTATACTTAGTACACACATATTGGCGTGTATGCTTGCAAGCACACACATATAGGTGTGTACTTGCCATAGTACACACAGTACACACGTATATTTGTGGGCATTTAAGTGTGTACTATGGCAAGTACACGGCAAATAAGTGTGTACTATGGCAAGTACACGGCTAATAAGTGTGTACTATGGCATGGCAAGTACACACCAATATGTCTGTACTATCGAAAGTACACACGTATATGTGTGTGCTTGCAAGTTCACACCTATATGTATGTACTAAGTACACACTTGGGTTTGCAGTGTAAATTTACAACAAATTTCGTAAGTCGTAATTTACAAAATTTATCGTAAATCTACAAAGATATTTTTCACAGTGCTCCGTGAAGGCTTTCGAGTACTATGCTGAGTTCCAGTAGGACTGCGGTAGATATATGGTGTAAACGAGTGATTCTGCTTTTTATTACCAGACAATTTTCGAGGCTATACTAGGTCAGAACTACGATATTCACAGTTCCCAGTCGGGCCAAGCGAATTTTGACGAGATTAGCCATCAACGGTATCAGGATCTATGCAAATACAAGACTTCGAATTATTCGTTTTACCTACCTGTCGGTGTTGCAATGTTTGCGGTAAGCAATGTGAAAAGAGCAACTGATAGGTACCGCATCTGCGCCATTATAGTGTTTGCACCGCTGCCGCATCGGCTCGAGTAGGAGGGCACTTTCTACAGGTGTAACACGTCGCTTGTTGCAGTGCGGATTTGGCGGTGACGCAGCGCATTTGGCCGCCCGTGACATAGCGTCACACATGGGGCTCGAATTTCAAATACAGGTAGGTCGCCTCCCTGCCTGAGAGTGGAAGCTCGCCAAAACGTTACGTCACGTTTGGTAATGGTTATTTAAGTTAGTCATACTTGAATGGATCATCTTCTGAAATAAATATGTGTATTTAAAAATAAACGTTTTATTCTTGATGCGCAGGACGACTTCCTGGACTGCTACGGGTCCTTCAGCCAGACTGGGAAAAAGGGCACGGATATTCGCAACGGGAAATGTACGTGGCTGATCGCCGAAGCGAAACAAAGGGCGAATCCAAAGCAACTAAAAGAGCTTAAGGTGGGTTGCTACTCTCGGTTTGCAGTGTAAGGACAGAGCTGGCGCCGTGTCGGTACAATGCTTGTTGGTGCCCAAAAGTATTAGTACTCTATTGTGTAGGACAACTACGGCTTCGACGATGAGGAGAAAGCCAATGCTGTCCTTCAGTTGTACGACGAGCTCAAAGTAAAAGACGCCTTCATAAGACGAGAGCAGCAGTCGCTACGAAGCATCGAAGAAAAAATAGAGAAGTACTCTGATGTTCTGCCTCCGTCGCTGTATAATTATGTATATGAGTACATAAGACGAAATTGATAGAATACGCGAGGCCATAACATTTTGCATGTTACAAGAGTTTTGTTTTAAGTTGTTCGAAAAAAAAATAATTTTAGATTGTGGTTGATAACACTCATGTTACCCTTTAGTGTGGCATATATAAGTTTTACAAATATAAACTTTAGGTCATTTATTCAAATGCGTCCGTTTCACTCACAAGAAAAGACAAAAATCGACGTAGGGTATTTTTTTACTTTACCTTATCAATTTATTATTTTAAAATAAAATCAATTTTTTCATCAAACGATTTTCTGAGTGCCATATACACCGGCTGCAACCTCGTGTACAGTCGGCACATACCATACATGTTCATTTTCCAAGGTACCTCTAGGTAGATTCAAGTGACGACTGCCATTTCGAAGAAATATTGTCAAACTGAATACTGGGACTGGAAGAAATAAAAAAACACAATAGTAAGAAGGTATGTTCAGTCAACAGCGATATTTTTTTACGGGGTGAAGTCGGTACACGACTGCATTAAATCTAATGAAGTTGTTTAATTAAATAGGTAAGTTCTTATTTTTAAGGATATTTTATAAGTAAAAACGTACTCCATATTAGATGATGCTTACTGCCACTTCGTTGTGATCTAATCTGTTGCGTAAAAAGAATTTCAAGAGTTATGCGGTGGTTCATAAGGTACTACAGCGGGAAAACTGTCTCTTAAGTCATCTTTTCCAGCGAAATGAGAATTTTAAAACCTACCACGATTGCAGTCACGAAGAAGATGATAAGGATCGTTGCAGTAGCCAGCAGCGAAGCCCCTATCCATTTAGATTTGCTTGGGTTTATCGTCGATCTATGGGGTAATCATGAAAGATTAAATTTAAACCGTTTATGATGTCTTAAAAAAAAAAATCGAGTAAACTTACGTCTTTAGGCAGTACGGGCATTTTATGAGATACCATTTCTTTCCTTCCTACAAAAGATTGTTGCAAAAATCAACACAACTTAACTCAGTAAACCATTAAAAGAGGTAACCCAGTTTGACTTAAGTTTTTCAGAACTCACTGGAACGTAGGAGATGTAGGTGCACTGGCCACACTTGAATGGCGAGGTCCGGATGGCGTACTCCGCCGGCGCTCTCGCCTCGCCCTGCCCCTGCCCCTGCTGTACGTGCTGGACGCTGGTCTCTGTTTTCCACCCCCACGGGACTCGGCCTTTCGAAGCTAGCAATCCGTTCTGCACCGCGTGCTGACGGCCGGCACGCATGTCGACCTGAGAGAAGATAAAAGTTCTGTCGGAACACTGTGCCAGTGCCAGGGCCGCTCACTTGTCCTCTTCAAGGGAGTGCAATTTCTAGGAAAATTCACGCCTAGGTCACTGAGAAATGGTTACAGAGGTTCCGGGAAAAAATTTCAATGAACAATGTCGCAAAGTTGTGGCGCCCCCACCCCACAATGGACGTTACCGAGGCGGAGCTACTGAGAGCGCCTGCGACACACCGGGTAGGCCACCCCGCCAAGCACTCATGTGAGGGTGGCGGCCTACCCGGAGAGCCCAGCCCAAGCGCAGGGGGAAGCAGGAATTAAAATCCTGGTCCCCAAATTTTCGTGCCTCCCGAAGAAAGCTGTGCTCCCCCCCCCCCCAAAAAAAAAAATAAAAAATAAAATAGAAAATCCCTACAAATGTCGCACATGTTGCGAATGTTATTCTCGGTCGATCATGTTGACCTGAAGGGTAACTTCACACGTAAGCACCATCGGGATAGTAAAGAGGTAAACTCAGCCAGAAATGAACCCTTGAAATGGATTTCATGGTCGAAATTTTTAGTCGAATCGACGGTTTTTTGTCCTCAAAATCGACGTCGAATAGATGTCGAACGTCGAAACGACGTCGTTTCGATATCGTTCCGAGTGTTCGACAGTGATTCGACGTCAATTTGGAGGGAAACAAAAGCCATCGATTCGACTAAAAATTTCGAGGGTTTATTTCTGGCTGGCGAGAGATAAACTCAGGTGTGACTCACGGTCTCGTCGGGCCCGCCCTGCTGCTGCGGGAGCTGGGAAGCATCGTACGGCGGCGGGAGCTCCTGCCCGGGCATGGCTGCTGACTCCACTGAAAGGGAAAAAAAAACAACACAAAGGCGTGATGTTACACCTTTTGTGGTCCAGACCGTCAAAGGCTTTGGAACCTTGAACAGAGGACAGATGTGCTGGGCCACACTTTTGCCAATCTCACTGCGACTTATTTCCTCTGCTCCGTCAGGACGGCCCCAACAGCGTGCCGGCCGTGCGTCAGCAAGCCTCGACCGGGATCGGCAACTGACTGCCCGGCGCGGCGCTGCGCGAAACGGACCGGTCGGCTCGGGAAACCCAGCTACAGGAATCGCAAACAAGCAAAACCAAGGCACCTCCTTTTTCCTCTCCCCCCGATCCCTGCAGATTGCTTCCTCAGCGCCCGGCTCGGCTCGGGGGGGGGGGGGGGGGGGGCTCGGGTGTCGGCTCGGCTCGGCACTATAGTCGTTCTGAAGAAAGTATTCGCTGAGCGAAGCGAAGCTTACTCCTGCAGGGGATCAGAAGTGTACTTGGTCGTGAGTCTGTCTGTTCGTCTGTCTGTCGTCGCCGGTTCTCCTCTTAAAGTACAGAAGTAATCGTAAAAAGCGGTAGTGTTCCGTAATCTACTAATTTCAGCGCTATAATATTTGTCCAGACTTTTCCTATAAATGGAGTTTGAAATATTGAAACGTTTCATGTAAACTTCACTCCGGAAAGGTTGGCAGGCAACGAAAGGAGTTCACCGGTAAGCTAGCCCAACAATGAACTCATCGGGCAGTAACGCCGCGAAATTTGGGTTACCAGGAATTTAATTTCTGCCTCCCCCTGCGCTTGGGCTCTCCGGATAGGCCGCTACCTTCACATGATTGCTTGGCGGGTTGGCCTATCCAGTGTGTCGCAGGCGCTCCGCCTCGGTAACGTCCTTTGTGGGGACGCCAGTAGCGCCACCTAGCGGCAGCACGCGAAATATGTCACGACGGCCCAGCCAAGCCCGGTGGGCCCGGTGTCCACCTCGACTCTTTACAACATCAAAATTAGAAATTTAATTGTCAGTCCGACGAAATATGCGGTCTTCAATAGTTTTTTAGAGTGGTGGTAGTCGCCTCACGAAGTTTCAAGTGTCGTCATTTTGTAGAAGTGTGTGTGCGAGTGATTTGTCGTGTGTGCCTCAAGTAATCAAAAATACCTTTGATTGTACTGGATTTGTGAAATGGACGTCACGGATTGCTGAAACGACAGCCAGGATCGCTTCAACTTACTTCCGAACTCATTATTTGGGTGAGTGACATAACCTAACAACATAAACAATGTTGTTTACAATAGAGTACACTCAGCTCTGTCTGGGAGACAGCAGACTTTGGTCTGAGTATTAAAATCACTTAACACCTTGATCTGACAAGTGAGAGTTACTAGCTGTGACATTATTTTCTGATATTTAACTAAATTTTGTTTTAAACCTTTGCTCGGTACCCAAGTGTTGTGATTCCTTATTTGGCCGCCACAAATTACCAGCCAAACGGTTTCCCCAATACGGGATTGATGCTGAAGTAGAAGTGTGCTCCTTTTAGACATGAGCTAAGAGACATTTGTTATAAAAAAAAGGTTATTAATTGATAAATATTAAATAGAAACATTTAGAGTATCATTCTACTAAAGAAGACACATCAAAGTGTGGTGAAAGTATTAAAATCTTATAACCTTTTAACCCAACTAGAAAAAGTAAATTGTGTGGGTATTATTCAGAGAAATTTAGTAGGATTTTGTTCCGAACCTTTGCTGTTCTTCCCAGTGATACGATTTCTGATCAAGTTATCTTATGTATTAAACCAAACATACTGCTTGATCCGTTTTGGCTATGATTTTGAATGAGAGGAAAGCTACTCTATAAAAGTAATGATACGGAGTAAATTCTTTTCTATAAAGTAATTAGTTTAAAGAAATTTGACTCCCACAAACATAAGTGGCGATACTGTAGATTGTATTTAGGTGAGAAATGGTACTTGTAATATAACAATTATGCTGAGAGTGTTTACACTAAATCAGTGTTTCTAAAACACTGAAAAATTATCAAACCAAAGTCGTATAATCATTAAAATGCTACAGAGGTTTTGGAGCGTTTCAATTCTATTTCAAATAGCTATAAATCATTTCAAAATAGATTCGCCTCATCATTTAAAGTTAATTGCATTTAAAGTTAGTGGCCTCTGTAACAACATTCATTACTATGTCTTTTTAAATGAGTGACCCAATGCTTGGCTTACAATTGATAGTAGTAACTTGGTGTGAAGACAAACTTGTTTCAGAAGGATAGGAAAGGGGAGGGGGGGGAGGGGCGGACAGCATATCATGCAGATGCATTCTTATATTCATCATGTAAATGATACTTATTGGCACTTATCCTACCTGCAGCTGGGGAGGGGAAAAGTGGAGGGGAGGTGGGGGGGTCTGGAAATGTGCTCTAGGTCCCCGCGCAGGATAACCACATTTTGGAGGCCACTGCGCCTCTGGCGTCGACCCCATAGGGTGTCCGAGACTTTCGACCTGGGGACAGCTCAGAGGGGATGCTCAGCATGCCCCTGCCACAACGGCGTCACAATCAGAATGTCGTTCTGGGTTCGGGGTGTCGCCGTCCCGCGTCTATGGCGCCCTCCCCCCGTCGGGCACAGGAGGGGCACGTGGTAAACGCACAGGAGGCCACGGCGACCTGCACCTCTGGTGTCAATCACATTGGGTGTCCGGGACTTTCTACTTCACGATATCTGAGAGGGAATGCTCCCTTCTCTCGGTTGAGTACGCCACACCCTCTCCTGCCCTTCTCCTCCTTCATCCCTCCGCCCCCCCCCCCTCCCGGAATTCTCAAATACTTCATTCTGACGGGCATCATGTAGGTTGCCTATCAAAACAGCGGAAGGGTTGAAGGTCCTTTTGTTTTAACACTCACTTCGCTCAGCAACTACGTGCCTGCCGCACGTACTCCTAGTATTTTCCGAAATGACGGGGGTTGTGCAGGGGGACTCTAACGTACCTCTAGACCAACCTCCAAGGGTCAGTTCGTCCGAAAACCCGGTTTGCCTGCGAGGAAATGCAGTAGTCCTGATAGCGCGCAATGTGTTCGGGCGAGGTGGCTTAGGGGCCTATTTTCCCACTAACGAAGTCCGGTATAGGACTCCTAGGACTTGCTATGTGTTTTTTAGTCCCAGAAGAAGGTAACCTGTGATTTTGGTCGAAATCGGGGAGCATTTTATTTCGACGGAAAATCGCAAAAACGCATTTTTACGATTTTCGGCCAAAAATTAATATTCTCCGAAATGACGGGGTTTGTGCAGGAGGGCCCTAACGTACCCCTAGATTAACCCCCAAGGGTCAGTTCGTCCGAAAACCCGGTTTGCCAGCGAGGAAATGCAGTATTCCTGATAGCGCGCAATGTGTTCGGGCGAGGTGGCTTAGGGGCCTATTTTCTCACTAACGAAGTCCGGTATAACACTCCTAGGTCTTGCTATGTGTTTTTTGGTCCCAGAAGAAGGTAACCTGTGAGTTTGGTCGAAATCGGGTACAATTTGTTTTCGACCGAAAATCGCAAAAACGCAAAGGCTATAGCCTTTGCATTTTTACGATTTTCGGCCAAAAATTAATATTCTCCGAAATGACGGGGTTTGTGCAGGGGGACCCTAACGTACCCCTAGACCAACCCCCAAGGGTCAGTTCGTCCGAAAACCCGGTTTGCCTGCGAGAAAATGCAGTATTCCTGATAGCGCGCAATGTGTTCGGGCGAGATGGCTTAGGGGCCTATTTTCTCATTAACGAAGTCCGATTTAACATCCTAGGTCTTGCTATGTGTTTTTTGGTCCCAGAAGAAGGTAACCTGTGAGTTTGGTCGAAATCGGGTACAATTTTATTTCGACGGAAAATCGCAAAAACGCAAAGGCTATAGCCTTTGCATTTTTACGATTTTCGGCCAAAAATTAATATTCTCCGAAATGACGGGGTTTGTGCAGGGGGACCCTAACGTACCCCTAGACCAACCCCCAAGGGTCAGTTCGTCCGAAAACCCGGTTTGCCTGCGAGGAAATGCAGTATTCCTGATAGCGCGCAATGTGTTCGGGCGAGGTGGCTTAGGGGCCTATTTTCTCACTAACGAAGTTCGATATAGGACTCCTAGGACTTGCTATGTGTTTTTTGGTGCCTAAAGAAGGTAACCTGTGAGTTTGGTCGAAATCGGAGACAATTTTATTTCGACGGAAAATCGCAAAAACGCAAAGGCTATAGCCTTTGCATTTTTACGATTTTCGGCCAAAAATGAATATTTTCCGAAATGACGGAGGTTGTGCAGGGGGGCTCTAACGTACCCCTAGACCAACCCCCAAGGGTCAGTTCGTCCGAAAACCCGGTTTGCCTGCGAGGAAATGCAGTATTCCTGATAGCGCGCAATGTGTTCGGGCGAGGTGGCTTAGGGGCCTATTTTCTCACTAACGAAGTCCAGTATTACACTCCTAGGTCTTGCTATGTGTTTTTTGGTCCCAAAAGAAGGTAACCTGTGAGTTTGTTCGAAATCGGGGACAATTTTTTTTCGGCCGAAAATCGCAAAAACGCAAAGGCTATAGCCTTTGCATTTTTACGATTTTCGGCCGAAAATTAATATTTTCCGAATTGACGGGGGTTGTGCAGGGGGACTCTAACGTACCTCGAGACCAACCCCCAAGGGTCAGTTCGTCCGAAATCCCGGTTTGCCTGCGAGAAAATGCAGTATTCCTGATAGCGCGCAATGTGTTCGGGCGTGGTAGCTTAGGGGCCTATTTTCTCACTAACGAAGTCCGATATAGGACTCCTAGGACTTGCTATGTGTTTTTTGGTACCTGAAGAAGGTAACCTGTGAGTTTGGTCGAAATCGGAGACAATTTTAATTCGACCGAAACTCGCAAAAACGCAAAGGCTATAGCCTTTCCTTTTCTACGATTTTCGGCCATAAATGAATATTTTCCGAAATGACGGAGGTTGTGCAGGGGGACCCTAACGTACCCCTAGACCAACCCCCAAGGGTCAGTTCGTCCGAAAACCCGGTTTGCCTGCGAGGAAATGCAGTATTCCTGATAATGCGCAATGTGTTCGGGCGAGGTGGCTTAGGGGCCTATTTTCTCACTAACGAAGTCCGGTATAACACTCCTACGTCTTGCTATGTGTTTTTTGGTCCCAGAAGAAGGTAACCTGTGAGTTTGGTCGAAATCGGGTACAATTTGTTTTCGACCGAAAATCGCAAAAACGCAAAGGCTATTATAGCCTTTGCATTTTTACGATTTTCGGCCGAAAATTAATATTCTCCGAAATGACGGGGGTTGTGCAGGGGGACTCTTACGTACCCCCTAGACCCAACCCTCAAGGGTCAGTTCGTCCGAAAACCCCCGGTTTGCCTGCGAGAAAGTAAGTATTCCTGATGGCGCGCAACGTGTTCGGGCAGAGATGGCTTAAGGGTAAACCTATTTTCTCATTAACGAAGTCCGATTTAGGACATCTAGGTCTTGCTATGTGTTTTGAGATTCCAGAAGGAGGTAACCTGTGAGTTTGGTCGAAATCGGAGACAATTTATTTCGACGGAAAATCCTCAAAAACACCAAAGGCTATAGCCTTTGCATTTTTACATTTTCGTGCCAAAAAATAAATATCTCTCCGAAAATGACTGAGGGTTTGGTACGGGAAGACCTAACGTACTAGACCAGCCCCCAGAGATTAAGTTCGTCCGAAATCCCGGTTTGCTTGCGAGGAAAATGCAGTATTCCTGATGGCGCGCAATGTAAGTGCGGGCGTGGTAAGCTTAAGGGCCTATTTTCTCACCTCAACAGGGAAGTCGATATAGGACTTCTAGGACTTTACTATGGATGCCTGTTTTTTGGTACCTGAAGAAGGTAATCCTGTGAGTTTGGTCGAAATCGGAACAATTTGTAATTCTGACCGAAAATCGGCGCAAAAATTTAGCCAAATTTGCTGAGCTTAGCGAAGCACTCTGTTGGGCAATTATGCAGCCAAATTGTCCCCCTCCCCGGATACCTTTAGTGGTGTTGTAAGAAAGAAAGGGAAAAATCTGTAGAAATCACATTTTTTCATTTGCATAATAAAGTTTCAGCATCCAAGCCGAAGGCTTGCTGGCTAGTAAACATGTTCCTGAGTTAGTGGCTGACTGTGTGTGCTGACAACCGCCCCGCTCCTGTTGCAGTCACTGCCCAACCGCAGCATGAAGTTCTTCCGTGCGTCGCTCTCTTACCGCGGCCGCGTCCTGCTGCAGATGTGCGAGGTCCAGGACGTGTCCGGTGGTAAGTCCCTCACCTCTCTAACCCGAGGCGTCCTTCGCCATAAATTCAAGCGTACACTTAATTTTTTCTGTTTTTGCTGATTTTTAGTGATTTTTTCTCGTATTTTTTCTGATAGTGTTTTAATTATTTTTTTTCCCTGACTTTTTTGTTCTGATTTTAAAGGGTGTGCACTGATATTTTGCGTGAAGCTTAGGACCCCTCGCCTTAACCCCCGCCCCGGGCCTATGCTTGCAGAGGTGTTCTTCGGCCGCACCGTCAAGTACGGCATCAGGGTCAAGTGCCTGTCGGTGCGCGACCGCCACATGGTGTTCCAGCTGGCCAACAAGACCCTGGCGATTGAAGTGGTTGAGGCGTTCCGCGACGAGCGGAAGCGTGCACCGGGACCGGCGCATGGGGTTCGTCATGTGAGCGCCTCGGACCGCAACCGGGCGCGCCTGGCCGCGCTGCGCTCCGAGACGCAGGACTCCACCACGGGTGAGTTCCAGGGCGAGCTCCAGGGCGAGCTCCAGGGCGAGCTCCAGGGCAAGCTCCAGGGCGAGCTCTAGGCACGCGCCCCAGCCCCCAGCCCGTGGGCTAACATGTGCACTCTGCTTGCAGTGTTCCCAAAGGAAGACTCGTACAAGGAGATGCGCAAGGCGCAGAAGGACCGGCTGCGCAGTCGGTCGCAGGGCCGCCTCAATGTCGAAGAACGAGGCAAGTGGTTTAGGAGATTTTAAAGGCGCCCGCCCCGCCCGCCCCGCCCGGCCCCGCCCGGCCCCGCCCCGCCCGACCCTCCCGTGTGTTGCATGGGACCTGATCTACCCGCGGACCTGACTTGACCAGCGCTTCCTTCTCGCCAACAGGACTGCGGCGCGCGGCCGCGAGCGCGAGGCGCCGTGGGGCTCTCAGCCTCGGGGCGCGGGGTGGGAGCTCGCCGCCGCGCCCCGCCCGCGCCCCCTTCGCAGCCCCGCACCCCGCAGCCCGCGGACGTGGTCACGTTCGATTTCTAGGCCGCGGCCCTGACCGGCGCGCGTTCGCTCTGGTGGATTTGATCAGACGCATTTTATCAGTTGGGTCAGTTACCTAAGGTGATGACAGAGCTACGCTTGTAAAGCCAGTACAGTTCACCAGAAACACACCATGTATACACTGTGGCCGGGAATCGTCAGTGAACGAAATGGGTCTTTTCGCCATGCTGCAAGAGCTGCATGGAATGATTTTTCTTATGGGGAGGCATGTGTGCTCAGGACTGGGCTTTGAAAAATGTATTGTGATAGACAAGATGTTTCATTCCTTCACACTGCTCATTCAATTTAGTGAAGCAGAGTTTAGACATTGTTTACCTGTAGCACGCTTAAAACTATACATATGTGATATTATTATTATTATTTATAACTACTATTATGATGGTGATGATTATTATTATCACTGTTATTATACAATAGTTTGAATTCAGAAGAGCGGGGTCACAATGCTAGAGAATTTGAGTAAATTTATAGTTTAGTTCTTCTGTACAACTATTCATGAGAATCTCAATGCAAGTGTTCCATGCAAGTATGCAAATTCTGAATACCTCTTACTGGTATAGCAAAATTGTTTATCCAACTAACAAAAAAAAAAAAAAAAAAAAAGACAGTGATTTTGTGCTTATTGCAAAAAAGCTCCACAATAATCAAAGCAATTAATGTGTAATATATGTAACTATATAATCCTCTAACTTCCCCTACACTCTATCCTCTCTTTCTCTGCCTCTTCCTTTCATCCCTTGCTATCTTTTTTGGTCAAGAGACCACTATTGTGGAATTACTACCTTTTCTACTTAATTTTGTTTTAATATATTATTGCCTGGTTGTTGCCACTTCATGGCATTGGCATGGATGATTGGTTCTCTATTTCCCACAGTTTTCTGTTCACGACCCTTCAGTGAGCACTAATTGTCTCAAGTACACAAACCAGTCCTGTAGCAGTAAAAGCCAAAGACACTGCTGAAGGTTTGTTATTATCATTTGTTGTGTTGCTCACTTTTCAAAACTCAAGTTGTTCAAGTGCCCCCTATGTAAGCATATAGAGTGTTATTTAAGGAATGGAATTGTAAAAGCTCTCCATGCTTTTTCAGTTTTTTTGCAGTTGGTAATTTGTCCAAAACGTCCATTTATTTTGTATGTTACTGTCTTGCTCAAATGCTGGATTCACAAAGAATATTAATCCCACCAATTACAATTTTTGAGAGATTAGTTATAACAGAAGAATGACGTTTAATATTGCTTGTAGAATTACTATTCTTAATTATGGCTCTAAAAACTCACGTGTAAGATGTGGATTGCCTTTTAATTCATGTTTCCATTGCATGACACGCACTATTATGGTGCTACAAATATTTATTTTGCACAAAGTTAAATATTTCATACTCTTTTTTTTAATTTATGTCATGTTTCTGATAATTTACATGAGGTAACATTGTAAATAAGTTTAAAAATTAAGTTTCTGGTCAATGTTTGAGAGGATTTCATATTCTTTACAAATAATGGAAAATAAATAGTTAAGTGTCACTCATTTACACTAGATCTACAGGTTACATTGTTGATTAGTAAATAGTACTATTAATTTTCAAATTTATTGCTCTATACATGAGTAATCTTTTTGGCCAGTATTCTATGCTGCATATGAACATAGGGTTGACATCACTGCATAAGAGTGCCTTTATTTAACAAAAACAATTTTTTAACAAAAACTCTGTGCAAAGGGAACTTGTTTGTTGATTGCAGATAGTGGAGGTAGGCTTTCTGTGATCTTAACCGTGCTTCAGTAAGTGTATATGGAAAATCAAGGACGACTGTGTTGTATAAATGATAAATTAACTGTGATACTTATAATATGTACTCTCCTTTAGTCTTATACCTCTAAACATAAATCAAAAGCAACTGCGCCTGTAATGGTGGCCATTGCCAAAACAAAGGACTCAATTGTCCATCATGTTAAAAAGATTAGTGTCTATCTATCATAATCTCCGCAGGTGCACTTTTTTTCTAATTAATGTACAATGTTCTAGTTACTTTCAAAACTCAACCAGTTTATTTGTCTGGTAGCCAGTAATGAGAAGTGCAGGAAATGCTTGTTAACCACCACGAAACAAGTGCAATATGTACACTGCTACTAAGTCAATTTTAAATGTCTCTCCTGGCCCTCAGTTCAAGGTTTCTGGGTAAATAGGACACCTGTCCACAACAATACTCTGACAATTCAAACTGTGTACTTCTCTACTATAAGAATCTAGTCAAATGTAGTTATTATTTACAATTCTCTTGTGGCCATATTTCGTTGCTCTGAGAACATGGTGTCAAAATAAATGTGGATTGAAATGTCTTTGATTTTGATTATTTGCCGACAAGAAAAATCCTTTCCAGCTACAGGCCACCAACCATGTACTGGGATTATTCCTCTGCTGGGAGTAAGCTTCCACCCCTTCCACTGCCTCCACTCCTCCACCTCCACCTCCACCTCGTTCAGCTCGGGGTGTGTGTAGTTTAAGCGTGCGCATGGATGCATGCATGCATGCATCGATGACAGTTCGCGAAGACCTGGAGGGGTGTTGAAGATCGCTGACAGGCTTAAATACATCCCTGCCTTGAGCAATAGCTCTGCCTAGGATTATTCCTCTGCTGGTTAAGCCGCGCTGGTTGAACGTCGCGCCCGTCCGGCCTCGCGCCCGCCCGGAACTTGTGAGGAAAGGAAGCAGTGGGAGCGGGGAGGGGAAGGGAAGTCACGGTGGTTGAACGTGCCGCTTGCCACTTTCGCGCCTGAGAGGTAGGCAGACCATTTGACTCTTCGACGAGATGAAAACCGAGGCGTTTGGAGTTTGGAAGCAGTTTGACCCGGAGGGAGCGCCCTCTGCCCTCTACGGCGTGCATCGAGGAAACACGGGAAGTCGGAGGTGAGTTCCCGAATTTGTTAAGATGTTAAGTGTAATTGTGAAATTTGTTTTCAATGTGATATCGTGTAAATCACTTATTGGGAGAAGAAGGATTTGTTTTATTTATTGTGTAAATGTCATACATTTACATTTTATTTCGCTCGCGCTCGCGAGTAGAAATTGAATGCCCTTTCTTCCTACGTGTTCCTCATTTTCCTGAGAGCTTTGAATTAATCGACAGTTTTGGGTGTAACTCTTTAATGGAATTAATGGAAGCGACATTTTATAATTTCCTTAAAACAGTAGACGGTGGTGGCCAATAGTGGCTTAGCGTAATGCAAAGCTAAACCAAACGACATAACCTGATCGTGTAACCCTCCCATAAGTAAAGGGTTACTGAGCTATTATCGAATACATTTCCGTTGATTGCACGCATATTGTAAGATTAAAATTAATTTAAACTATACTTCTTCGAATATAAACGAAATTTTTCCATGCAGCTTTCTGCTGTTGTGTAAAATTCATGTTTGCAGTCTGATTTTCTATTTCTCTTTACGTTCCTTTGTATAAAATAACATTTGATACAATGTGTTGTAATTTTTGATCGACTTTGTCCTGCTTGCTTGTTTGAAGTAGTGTCAAGTTGTGAACCAACACATTTCTTTTTTCTTCCCAGTTGTAAATGCTGTCTGTATTATGCGCACTTCTGTGAGAGAAAAATTTGGTTACGGATCCTTCAAATTTTCACCTTTTTTCTTTTATTTTGTTTCTGTGTCAGATTCTACTGAAAGAGTATTTGAGGGAAAATCCACTTGCTACTCGAGCTACCAAGTTATTGCCTCACCTCCACCAGTATATGAATCTCGATGGATCCCTTCCCCTTCCACCTTCTGCGGTAAGTTTACATTAGTAATTATTTAATTAGTCAACTGTGCTTTCTTCTTCTCACACATGTCTTTATATATTAGTTGTTCTTGATTTTACAGTGTGAATCCAGACAGGAAACCCAATTGCTTCTTCAGTGGCCAAGTGGAAAATCTTAATTCCTCAATAACAACCAGGTTTGTGTGATCATTGTTGACTGTTTATTTTTAGACTGGTAATATCATAATATATAATTCCATAAGTCACATTTTGCTAATAAATCAATGTTTATAACCCCAGATTTTGCTGAGTCAGTCTGAAGGGAAAATCCAGTTGGCGCCACACCTTCTATTTTTCCTCAAGATGTGACTTTTCAATCTCAACTCTGCATCAGGTATGTTTGCTGAGCACAATTCGAGAGAGAGATCTAGTTTTGTCCTTGCCTCTTCCTAGCTGAAGTGAGCCGGGCAGTTCAAGTGTCAATTAGTATGGAAATTAAAAGGGATTTACGATTTTAACTGTGATCATGTCAGTTGCTTCAAGCCAATAGTACTTTGATGTTCTGTGAGTAGCCAGGTACTATATGTAACTACTATATGTATCTGCACTTGGTATGGTTTGAGTCCTATTGTACTATTGTCACTTATAGAAGGGGATGAAAAAAAATCTTGCAAAGATAAGTGGGTATTGCCTTAACAATAATAAACATTCAACTCTGGTCTTTGAGATAAAATAAATAAGTATTGTATTATCAACCTTTGTGTCAAAAATTCATATTGAAGCCAACAGTACAGAAATTGGAAGGTACAAATATAAGGAAGAAAGAAACTGTTTGAGTATCACACATAAATGGTATTTTTCTTGCTGGAGTTAAAAGCAGGCTTGTTACAGTAGCTCTTCCTGTGTACTAAGCCCTCATAAGAAGTATGTTGACTTGAGCCAACCATGGAGACAAATTGCTTCATTCACGAATACCGATTATTTACTATCAATTAACTGTCCTGTGATGTATCACAGACTTTCTGTCCTCAAAATTCTTCCCGTTCAGTGAAACCCTTGTGTAGCCTATTGATCTGAGAAGTGGTAGAGGGCAGTTTTGATAACTCATCACTTTGAAACCTTGCATATCTTTGAGGGTTAGCCTTTCCCTGTGAAACATGTCTGCCATCTGTTCACGTGAAACTCAGGGTGCTGCTATTCAGGGCAGAGCAGCGAAGAGCGAGTTCAGATACTCGTATGTGTCCAAAACGACAGGTGAGAGTGAGAGGGAGCCATGTTCTAGTTTGAACATCTCACTCTTACCTGTCGTTTTTGGACGCTTGCGAACTGAGCTCTCTCTCTTGGCTGCTCTGATTCAGGGTTCCAACTATGAGACCTTTGAAGTGTACTATGCATGTGCATATGTCGGGACATGTTCCTGAGAGTTTAGCAACACCTCTGACTTTGAGGAGTTACAAGGATTATTTATGGAAACATGCGGTTTCAGAGGTGGTACAAGTTCTCTTTATTGATACGAATCTATACAACTATTCAGCTGCGTGACACTACCCACAACATTACTCACATGGTCCGAAATAACAGCAATGGGAAGAACTGTGCCATCTCAAAGACTGCTCTTCTCCAAACGTACCCTCTGTTGAGCTCTTGTGGTGTCCAGCTGACCTGGAACATCAAAATAAGGAATTACATTTTGTTGCAGATCATCCCCGGCAATGAACAAGCTTGAGGGCAAAGCCAACTGAATTCAGCCACACATCCAAACAAAGTGATATGCTCCTGATTGTTGCTACGAGGTAAGAAACAATTATGGATATCCTGTTCATTTCTATCACTTTCCTTGGTTCTCCCCTCGGCATAATACAGTTCTAACCCTTCCAACACGTGGCTAGCAGACACGTGCTGCCATTTCCGCGTGGCTTGGCCCATTTCTAACCCTGCCAACACGTGGCCGGCGATTAAGAAAAGGACAACTCTGAACAAATTACTTACCTCTGCTTGATTCCTGTTGCCCGCAGCACGACGTCGTTCTCGTCAGCATCCAGAAACGTGCAATGGGGGCCCCACAACAAGTGCATGACGCCCAAGCGTGTGAAATCCTGCAATATCCAAGATTTAGTGCTACAAACGAGTGGCACGACCTGGCGATGGGCGTCACAGAACGACAGCAGGAACAAAACGTACGTACCTTGTTTACTGGACGATCGCTGAGGTGCTTTGCTGGGCTGGCCCTTCTGGTTGATAGTGCGGTCGATGGCGAGGAGCAAGGCTACCGAAAGCTAGGACAATGCTGAAAAAGCTGGCGGGAAATTTACCTTTTAAAACATTTGTGGTTGGCGATGGCGGGCGAGGCAGGGCGAGGCGTAGCGGCGGGCTGGCAGCGGGCGCACGCCGCGGGCGCCAGCCGGCACTGGAGACAAGACAATTCGTGCTCACTGCCGGCCTCCACTGCCGCTCCGGGCGGGCAGTGACCCGCGAAGGTTGTCTTGTCTTGGTGCCGTGTGGTGCTGGTCGCCGCCGCCGCCGCCGCGTGCGCGCCCGCTGCCAGCTCCGTCGCTGCGGCTGTCCCCGCCCGCCTCGCCTCGCCCCGCATCGCCAACCACAAATGTTTTTAAAAAAGGTAAATTTCCAGCCTGGCTTTTCTTTTCAGCATTGTCCTAGCTTTGAAATATTCCTCTATCATATTAATAACAAATTAACAGCTTCTCTTGCCCGATATTCTGCTGCACATAATTTTTGTCAATGTTAGCACATGTTTACTCTAACCTAATGTTTGCTTTAGGTTACCGAGATCATAATACTCCTGGTACAGTATCAACATGGGAGGTCCTCTTGAGTTGAATGGTCAGGAAAGAAGCTTCTGCCCTCAGTGTTTTATCAGTTGTCCTTGGACGTACCAGCCTTCAAAAGTGTACCGTGTAAGTTATTTCTCTAACAATTTACGAGTCTCTTTCATTTTCCTGTGCAAACTTTACATATTCTTTTCTTTCCAGCTGGTTGTGTTCATGCGACGACTATCCTGCTTACTGGAGATGGATAATAGAAAGTCTACGAGATTCCTCAGGTATGTCATGTTGTTCAATATTTATAAATTTCACATTCCATGGCATCAAAAAATAATGAGACATTTGATACTGCTGGTCAAAGATTCACTCTTATTTTTATTTTATTTTTTATTCAGGAGTGCTGCAATGCTTTGAGACCCGTCACCAGCCAGAATGGAGTGCTCCTCGATGTTTCAAGAACATTTCATAGCAGAAGCCCTTGTCACTGCAAAAGGAAACTGGTGTGCATAGGGCGTATATAGATTTAGTCCACCTGAAGCCTGCTTGTGCTAATGGCAGACCTGTGGAAATCACCCAACTGTTCACGCAGTAAGTTATATCTCTGTCATCTTAGAACTGTAATTCAATGCATAATCAGATGTTAATTGATAATATTTCCCCACTGGGGTATGGCATGAGTCTGTTCAGACTGTCCCAGTAGATTTCTGTTATTGAACAGCTGTGGTTGAGAGGACCCTATGAGCAATGCGATGATGCTTTTGTGAATTGAAATAGTGTCTGCCTTTTTGCTTTTGTGTATTTTTCCTATTTTGATATGGGGCTTGAATTTACTGTGTTGCTAAAATTGTTGAGATGGAAAGTTTGATTGGCTAACTGAAATATTGCTTTGTGCTATTTTAAACACAATGTTTGTTTTCTTTATGGCTTGAATAATCTAAAAAGCCCAAATTACATGGGCTGGCCTGCTAGTTTGTGTGAGTAGTGTTAAACAGGAAGCTCGCCTCTATCATTGTTAATATCAGAAAAATAGCAGGCAAAGTGGTGCACACTTGATGGGACATATGATGAATCTGCTGGCAGGCATAGTATTTTGTAACTATTTTGTAATGAGTGGCTCAATGTAGGGAACTGAATGAAATTGGCGAGGTGCACAAGTTGTTGGGCACAAGAAGCTAAAAAAAGAAAGTGTTGAGTCTTTTCCATGGTTACACTGTTTATCATTTATCTACTCTTATGACGCTTGTCCCACTATTCATGGTAAGATTCTATGAAGGACTTTTAACTTGTTATTTTGTATGTAATTTTAAGTAGCCATTTCAAAACACTACCTTTCCGGTTATGATGTTGACAAAACAACAACCATGTTAATTTTTCCATCATGATTTGTTTCTCATCAATTCTTCTAATGGCAACTAGTTCGGTACATAATTTCTAGCTTCTCTTAGTAAAATTATGGTCTGAAGTAATCCTTATGTATTTAGATATAAGAATGGTAAATATTGTGTTTGCGGCTGTAACCTGTATACAATGGTATGATCTGATAAACCGTCTGAATTTTATCCTGATGCAAATAATAAAAATAAATAGCCCTCTCCACATTGTCAACTGAATACTTTATTTAGTCTTCGACAATATGTTGTTCCCTAATGATCGGGACTTAAGAAAAATATACTCGGTTGGGACTTAACCTAACCAGCACAACGTCTCGCCAGGCGAGATTATTTGGGACGGGGGGAAGGTGCGTTAACCATCTCGGCTGTCGGACACACATTTGAAAATTGGCGGGGCGGAAACGGAAATGGCAACAATAGTTCCGACTTTGCTGCCTTCGAAGCAGCACCGTCGCCAAATGTTCGATTTTGCGTTTTTCGAAGGTTTTGCGACGGTGCTGCTTCGGTGGCGGCGAAAGTCGGAACTAAAGTGATGAATTGCACATTTGAAAATTGGCGGGCCGGAACCGGAAATGGCAACACTAGTTCCAACTTTCGCCGCCCCCCGAAGCAGCACCGTCGCCAAATGCTCGTTTTGTGCGTTTTTCGAAGGTTTTGCGACGGTGCTGCTTCGGGGGGCGGCGAAAGTTGGAACTAGTGTTGCCATTTCCGGTTCCGGCCCGCCAATTTTCAAATGTGCAATTAGAGGAGTAAAAAAAAAAAAAATTCGGCCGGGACTTGAACCTGCAAAACGTCTCGCCAGCCGAGATGATTTGGGACGGGGGAAGGTGCGTTAACCATCTCGGCTGGCGGGACGCACACCGTTCGGCGGTGCGAACTGGAATCCCTATCTACCGGCCATTTTCAGCGCCAAGAGGCAAGAACGGAGTCGGAGCGGAGGTCGCCTCTGCTGGCCCCGTCCATGTGGTAGATAGGGATTCCAGTTCGCACCGCCGAACGGTGTGCGTCCCGCCAGCCGAGATGGTTAACGCACCTTCCCCCCGTCCCAAATCATCTCGGCTGGCGAGACGTTTTGCAGGTTCAAGTCTCGCCCGTTTTTTTTTTTTTTTTTTTTTTTTTTTTACTCCTACGATATGACTGGGGTGGGCAGGGGCTCTCTAATGTATCCCTAGACTCAACTGGAGTTGGTGTGGCAAAAGGGCCGTCGCGTCGGGTATTCATCAAGAAGACGCAAAGAAGTTTATAGAATTGTTCACATTTATTCATGGCAAAAATATTACAAGTCCATATTCTTACCTATTAAATACATGAACTATTTTCATCATCTTTGTGGGAGAAAGCATACGGCTACCTTGATTATGGGTGAGAGAACATTGACAAGATGGGTAAAGAAATGGTACAGATAATGTTTAGAGAATAATTGTGATTGACTGAATGCAAATTCTTGTTAGGATTATATAAGGAAATGTTAATCATAAATGACATGAAGGTCTTTGTAATTTGTAAAAGACTCACAATAATTAAAAATAGCAAAGTAAGCTGGGCTTATTACTAATCATGACAAACCTAGAGTGAAAACATTTAGCACCACTTAGGACAAGGCCAAAAAATTGAAGGCACAGACATCTGATAGACTCGTCAGTAGTAATAACAACAATAATAATTTTAAGCACAAGACAGTAATCATATGGCACAAGAGTACCACTTAAGTGATCAATTTAAAATACACTATATAATAAAAGGCAGTGTTTTGAAATGGCTACTTAAAATTACATACAAAATAACAAGTTAAAAGTCCTTCATAGAATCTTACCATGAATAGTGGGACAAGCGTCATAAGAGTAGATAAATGATAAACAGTGTAACCATGGAAAAGACTCAACACTTTCTTTTTTAGCTTCTTGTGCCCAACAACTTGTGCACCTCGCCAATTTCATTCAGTTCCCTACATTGAGCCACTCATTACAAAATAGTTACAAAATACTATGCCTGCCAGCAGATTCATCATATGTCCCATCAAGTGTGCACCACTTTGCCTGCTATTTTTCTGATATTAACAATGATAGAGGCGAGCTTCCTGTTTAACACTACTCACACAAACTAGCAGGCCAGCCCATGTAATTTGGGCTTTTTAGATTATTCAAGCCATCAAAGAGAAAACAAACATTGTGTTTAAAATAGCAGAAAGCAATATTTCAGTTAGCCAATCAAACTTTCCATCTCAACAATTTTAGCAACACAGTAAATTCAAGCCCCATATCAAAATAGGAAAAATACACAAAAGCAAAAAGGCAGACACTATTTCAATTCACAAAAGCATCATCGCATTGCTCATAGGGTCCTCTCAACCACAGCTGTTCAATAACAGAAATCTACTGGGACAGTCTGAACAGACTCATGCCATACCCCAGTGGGGGAAATATTATCAATTAACATCTGATTATGCATTGAATTACAGTTCTAAGATGACAGAGATATAACTTACTGCGTGAACAGTTGGGTGATTTCCACAGGTCTGCAATTAGCACAAGCACGCTTCAGGTGGACTAAATCTTTATACGCCCTATGCACACCAGTTTCCTTTTGCAGTGACAAGGGCTTCTGCTATGAAATGTTCTTGAAACATCGAGGAGCACTCCATTCTGGCTGGTGACGGGTCTCAAAGCATTGCAGCACTCCTGAATAAAAAATAAAATAAAAATAAGAGTGAATCTTTGACCAGCAGTATCAAATGTCTCATTATTTTTTGATGCCATGGAATGTGAAATTTATAAATATTGAACAACATGACATACCTGAGGAATCTCGTAGACTTTCTATTATCCATCTCCAGTAAGCAGGATAGTCGTCGCATGAACACAACCAGCTGGAAAAGAAAAGAATATGTAAAGTTTGCACAGGAAAATGAAAGAGACTCGTAAATTGTTAGAGAAATAACTTACACGGTACACTTTTGAAGGCTGGTACGTCCAAGGACAACTGATAAAACACTGAGGGCAGAAGCTTCTTTCCTGACCATTCAACTCAAGAGGACCTCCCATGTTGATACTGTACCAGGAGTATTATGATCTCGGTAACCTAAAGCAAACATTAGGTTAGAGTAAACATGTGCTAACATTGACAAAAAATATGTGCAGCAGAATATCGGGCAAGAGAAGCTGTTAATTTGTTATTAATATGATAGAGGGAAATATTTCAAAGCCAGGACAATGCTGAAAAGAGTTAGGCGTGAAATTTACCTTTTCTATACATTTGTGGTTGGCGGCGTGGGGCGGAGGTAGGGGCAGTGGCAAGCGGTGCACGCGGCAGTGGCGACCAGCACCATGGCAACAGCACCAAGACGACACGACCTGCTCACTGCCCGCCCGGAGCGTCAGTGGAGGCCGGACCGTGACCCGCGCAGGTCGTGTCGTCTTGGTGCTGTTGCCGTGGTGCTGGTCGCCGCCGCCGCGTGCACCCGCTTGCCCGTCCGCTGCCCCACACGCCTCGCCCCGCCCCGCCCCGCGCCGTCGTCCACAAATGTTTTAGAAAAAGGTAAATTTCCAGCCTGGCTTTTCTTTTCAGCATTGTCCTAGCTTTAGCCTCGCTCCTCGCCATCGACCGCACTATCAACCAGAAGGGCCAGCCCAGCAAAGCACCTCAGCGATCGTCCAGTAAACAAGGTACGTACGTTTTGTTCCTGCTGTCGTTCTGTGACGCCCGTCGCCAGGTCGTGCCACTCGTTTGTAGCACTAAATCTTGGATATTGCAGGATTTCACACGCTTGGTCGCCATGCACTTGTAGTCGGGCCCCCATTGCACGTTTCTGGATGCTGACGAGAACGACGTCGTGCTGCGGGCAACAGGAATCAAGCAGAGGTAAGTAATTTGTTCAGAGTTGTCCTTTTCTTAATCGCCGGCCACGTGTTGGCAGGGTTAGAAATAAGCCAAGCCACGCGGAAATGGCAGCACGTGTCTGCTAGCCACGTGTTGGAAGGGTTAGAACTGTATTATGCCGAGGGGAGAACCAAGAAAAGTGATAGAAATGAACAGGATATTCAGGATTGTTTCTTACCTAATAGCAACAATCAGGAGCATATCACTTTGTTTGGATGTGTGGCTGAATTCAGTTGGCTTTGTCCTCAAACTTGTTCATTGCCGAGGATGATCTGCAACAAAATGTAATTTCTTACTTCGATGTTCCAGGTCAGCTGGACACCACAAAAGCTCAACAGAGGGTACGTTTGGAGAAGAGCAGTCTTCGGGATGGCATGCTGGAACCAACAAACAGTTTGTCCCATTGCTGTTATCTAGGACCATGTGAGTAATGTGGATAGTGACACGCAGCTGAATAGTTGTATACATTCGTATCAATAAAGAGAATTTGTACCACCTCTGAAACATGTTTCCGTAAATAATCCTTGCGACTCCTAAAAGTCATGAGGTGTTGCTAAACTCTCAGGAACTTGCCAACATATGCACATGCAAAGTACTTGTTAAGGGTCAGATAGTTTAAATCCTGAATAGCAAGACAGAGTCCCACATGAATGTCAACAGATGGCAGACATATTTGGCAGGGAAATGCTAACCCTCAAAAGCATCTAAGGTTTCAAAGTGATGAGTTATCAAAGCTCCTTCTACCACTTCTCACATCAATAGGCTACACAAGGGTTTCAGGCAGAGTAAACGTAAATCCATGTTACACTATGTACTGTAATAAACTCAGCTTGATAGGACAAATACATGAAAACTAGCTTAGAGAAGGGCACTTCACTCAACAGGAAGAATTTTGAGGACAAAGTCTGTGATACATCACAAGGCATTTGATTGATATCAAATAATCAGAATTTGTGAATGAAGCCATTTGTCTCCATGGTTGGCTTAAGTCAACAGACTTCTCAAGAGGCTTAGTAACTCTGGCAAGAAAATCATTTGTGTTATACATAGTTTCTTTCATTTGTACCTTTCAAGCTTTGTACTTTTGGCTTCAATATTAATTTTTGACACAAAGGTTGATCATACAATATTTATTTATTTAACTTATCTCAAAGACCAGAGTTGAATGTTTATTGACAAGGCAACACCAACTTCTCTTTTCAAGATTTTCCCCCCCCTCTCTACGTTACAATAGGGTCTGGCACTCACCTGGCTACTCACAGAACATCAAAGTACTATTGGCTTGAAGCAACTGACATTATCACAGTTAAAATCGTAAATCCCTTTTAATTTCCATACTAATTGACACTTGAACTGCCCGGCTCACTTCAGCTAGGAAGAGGCAAGGACAAAACTAGATCTCTCTCTCGAATTGTGCTCAGCAAACATACCTGATGTAGAGTTGAGATTGAAAAGTCACACCTTGAGGAAAAATAGGTGTGGAGCCAACTGGATTTTCCCTTCAAGACTGACTCAGCAAAATCTGGGGTTATAAACATTGATTTATTAGCAAAAAGTGACTTATGGAATTATCTATTATGATATTACCAGTCTAAAAATAAACAGTCAACAATGATCACACAAACCTGGTTGTTATTGAGGAATTAAGATTTTCCACTTGGCCACTGAAGAAGCAATTGGGTTTCCTGTTTGGATTCACACTGTAAAATCAAGAACAACTAATACATAAAGACATGTGTGAGAAGAAGAAAACACATTTGACTAAATTAATTATTTTATGCTATCTATACTAATGTAAACTTACCAGAGGAGGTAGGGATCCATCGAGATTCATACCCTGGTGGAGGTGACACAATAACTTGGGAGCTCAAGTAGCAAGTGGATTTTCCCTCAAATACTCTTTCAGTAGAATCTGAAACAGAAGAAAGGTGAAAACATTGCAGGATCCGTAACCATATTTTTCTCTCACAGAAGTGCGCATAATACAGACAGCATTTCACAGGAAAACGCTAACCCTCAAAGATATGCAAGGTTTCAAAGTGATGAATTATCAAGACTGCCCTCTACCACTTCTCAGATCAATAGGCTACACAAGGGTTTCAGGCAAAGTAAAAGTAAATCCATGTTACACTATGTAATTTACTCAGCTTGATAGGACTAAGACAACAAGGAAACTAGCTTAACCACTTCACTGAACGGGAAGAATTGAGGATGGAAAGTATGTGATACATCACAGGACAGTTGATTGATAGTAAATAATCGGTATTTGTAAATGAAGCAATTTGTCTCCATGGTAGGCTCAAGTCAACATACTTCTTATGAGGCTTGGTACACAGGAAGAGCTACTGTAACAAGCCTGCTATAAACTCCAGCAAGAGAAATATCATTTATGTGTGATACTCAAACAGTTTCTTTCTTCCTTATATTTGTACTTTCCAATTTCTGTACTATTGGCTTCAATGTTAATTTATGACACAAAGGTTGATAATACAATATTTATTTTATCTCAAAGACCAGAGTTGAATGTTTATTGTAAGGGCAATACCCACTTATCTTTGCAAGATTTTTTTTTCACCCCCTTCTATAAGTTACAATAGTACAATAGGACTCAAACCATACCAAGTGAACAGACTAATGACATTCCCCAGTGGGGAAATATTATCAATTAACATCTGATCATGCATTGAATTACAGTCCTAAGATGACAGAGATATAACTTACTGCGTGAACAGTTGGGTGATTTCCACAGGTCTGCAATTAGCACAACCATGCTTCAGGTGGACTAAATCTTTATACGCCCTATGCACACCAGTTTCTTTTTGCAATGACAAGGGCTTCTGCTCTGAAATGTTCTTGAAACATCGAGGAGCACTCCATTCTGGCTGGTGATGGGTCTCAAAGCATTGCAGCACTCCTAAATAAAAAATAAAATAAAAATAAGAGTGAATCCTTGACCAGCAGTATCAAATGTCTCATTATTTTTTGATGCCATGGAATGTGAAATTTATAAATATTGAACAACATGACATACCTGAGGAATCTCGTAGACCAGGTTCCTATTATCCATCTCCAGTAAGCAGGATAGTCGTTGCATGAACACAACCAGCTGGAAAAGAAAAGAATATGTAAAGTTTGCACACCAAACTGAAAGAGACTCGTAAATTGTTAGAGAAATAACTTACATGGTACACTTTTGAAGGCTGGTGCGTCCAAGGACAACTGATAAAAGACTGAGGGAAGAAGCTTCTATTCTGAACATTCAACTCGAGAGGATCTCCCATGTTGATACTGTACCAGGAGTATTATGATCTCGGTAACCAAAAGCAAACATTAGGTTAGAGTCTGAACAGACTAATGCCATTCCCTAGTGGGGAAATATTATCAATTAACATCTGATCATGCATTGAATTACAGTCCTAAGATGACAGAGATATAACTTACTGCGTGAACAGTTGGGTGATTTCCATAGGTCTGCAGTTAGCACAACCACGCTTCAGGTGGACTAAATCTTCATACGCCCTATGCACACCAGTTTCTTTTTGCAATGTCAAGGGCTTCTGCTATGATATGTTACAATAGAGCAAGTAAAGAACAGCAGCATACACAAAGGCAACACACAAATACCAACAAAAAGGACCCATCACTCATCTCCATAGACACATATAAAAGCAAGCGTTACTACTTTAAAAAGCATTTAGCCATATTATTTAATGCATTCAGACAAACATACCGTTTGACTAGTTCCAACAATCAATAAGATATAGAGAAAAGTGAACTACTAGTTTTATCCAATTAACATACAAAGTCTGGTAACAAAAATGAGTGACGGGCCCATGTACTTTCAACAATATTGCATTTAAAACAAATAAAATTCACAAAGGTTGTTTGAAAGCTAGATGGCATACTGAGAATGAACACGCCATACTCTAAATGATTAAAACCTTGACAAAGTCTGGAAAAAGAAAAGGCCCAATTTAACTTTTGACTAATGTTACATTTAATTTTTCTGGGTAAAACGATGCAATATTGTTCAAAGAGCAACAATCATCAGGCACGAGCTGCAATTTCATATGGAAAGATCCCAACTAATGCATCAAGCCGTAATGACTCGGCTGAGTGCCCTAGCTTCCCTATTTTCTCCTAATTCTTATCCCCTTTGTTTGGCGCTGCCAAAACTTTTGATATTCAAATAAACAGGCAAGATTGCCTGATAAATAATACTACTGCTGCTGTGGACTCTTGCCTTATCGCATTTCATCAAGTCCAAGATTCCCACAGACAGTACCAAGGATACCCTTTTTTTTTCACATTTTAACGAGAAAGCAGAGTAAAATAAATTTCTGATTCACACTACTGCCCAAATAAAGAGGTTCATGGATGATCCATAGCTCGACCAAGTGTATAACTTGTCAGCCATGATTTAACTTAACCTTCCTACCTACCTAACCTCCCTTGGACACTAAATAATGAATTAGAATGAAAAAAATTACAGCCTTTCAAGGAAATAAAGAAACTCCGTTGATACGAATATAATTGAAAAGTTATACACCCAATGCTGATGGTTCATTCTAAGCTTACGGTAGGCACTCAACCCACTCAGCAGCAGCAGAAAGAGGAAACATATGACCGAGGACGTTCAGGTTGTCCTCACCGGCACAATAAAATATGTGATTTCTATATAAACATATCGTAATCCTCTCAATTAGATAATTAAGGAATATTATATTACATTGGAGACAGATAATATCACAATTACACTCACCAAATTCGTGAACACACCGACATCGGCAATCGCCATGCTGTTTCGGACGGACTTCCGGCTGCAGAAAGTGACGTCACTCACCCGCCAGAATTTGAGTTATTCAAAAGAGATTCAGAAACCAGAGCAACAGCCCCGCCATGAAATGAAATTTTGGGATCAGCCTCAAGTCTTGACTTTACCTAGTTCTATTAGATTCTTGTATTCAAGTGATTCATTTGGCATTTTTGGGGCTAAATAAGATACAGCGGGATGTGACGCTGGGTCAATGCGAGGTGAATAAAGTTCAAAGCTTAAGCTTTATAATGGTGAAACCAACCGTGGATGGTAATGGGACATTGAGTCTTATAGGTATAAATTCATGTCTGGGGTAAGTCTAATATTTATTTATTTACTGGGCATGCTTTTCCATACTTCTCTCACATACTGCAGTATTGAATTTCACACACAATACAAAAATTATATAAACCATGTAAAATAACAATTCATTAATATTTTATAGACCATAAATATAGCATTACAACATGCATAACATACCACATACCTATACCACAGTAGGTAGTCAAGTTCATAAATTCAATATAAAGGTACATCATGAAACGAAAAAAAATATCAACATTCAATTCATACTTTTTTGATAGACACAAAACTGCATTAAGATTATCTTTAACAACTAATATGTTATCACAAAAACCACAATGTAAACTTTGACTGAGATAATAACACAATTAAAAGTCACTCATAATTTGTAATGTGTGTAATGTCTAAAATTGGATTATTATTATTTTTATTATTTTATTATTATTATTATTATTTTTTTTTTTTTTGAGGGGGGGTGGGGGGGTAAAGCCCATTTACTCTCACCACACATTTTACTTCAAATCAGTTAAATCCAGTTCATTTCATTCAATTTCTCTGAGGTTTAATTCTCCCCATGATTTACCAACCTTAACTTTTACAGGCAGTTTAACAGATAAATGAATGGCTGTTTCCATTCCAGTTTTCAGCAATTTGCAAAATTGATTGACATTTTCTTTTGGAACCTAGTGCGAAGAGGAACAACAACAAGAAGTTATTACTTCTAGGATTCCATGAACTAATCCAAATTCAAAAATTTATAGGTAAAATTTATCTTACCTCATACATAAGCTCATCATGTAGATGTAACACAAGCTGGGGAACTGATGAACAATTATCTTTCTTGTTAAAATGAACTATATTGAACATCTTTAGAATTTCCTTTTCCACAGCAACCATTGCGGTTTTGGTGAGATCAGCAGCAGATCCCTGAACAGTTGTGTTAACTGCTTGCCTCTCAGCATGAGCTGAACAGAAAAAAAAATCCATCATATAATCATGTATTATGGAGAGTACAAAACTGTACACAACTTCTGCCAGATCTGGTCAAGAACTAAAAATACAGTATTATAAATATGCAACTCATTTGGTATGGATTTAAACTATAGCAGGTTATTAGAAACACATAGCAGCCATAAGATTTAAGTTGACATTCTCAGATGAAATGGCTTACCTCTCACATGAAAGCTACAACTTGAAATTCCTGGGAGATACCTGCGTCTATTCAATATTGTTTTAACATAACCCACATCACGGCACTCAGAAATAGTTTTCTCCATGAAATTATTTATGCCTACAATTAAGAGATAAAAGTTGTTCAACATTGTCTTGCTGTAAAATACAGTGCAAGTATTCAGAACTGATTCATACCTGGAAAGGCGTTATGGAAGGATTCCATGAGTGATGTAGCTTCTGTTTCATCTACACCTAATTGATCTGCTAATGCCCTTGTGCCCATCCCATATATAATGCCGTAGCAAAGTTGTTTTGCTTTCTGTCGTAATTCATCAGTTACCTGTGAAAAATCCGCAGAAAAATCCCTACAAAGTTATAAGCTTTCTCTATAACAAAGGGGCACCATGTCAGCATTTGTACTTAAAATTTGTATACGGTACCTTATCACAGGCAATATTATACCATGAGGAAGCAAGATTGCAAAAGACATCTTCACCACTATTTAATATGTCCTTCAATTTAGGTTCCCCAGAAAGATGGGCAAGAAGTCGCAATTCAAGTTGAGAGTAGTCAGCAGCAACCAGTAAAGTACCTGTTGAAATTTTAAAAAAAGGATGTTATAAAACAAAATACTATGCTTTTGAAAAACCGCTAAGCATTTTACCTGCTGAGGCCACAAAGGCAGCTCTCATACAAAACTGCTCTTTAGAGTACGTGGAAATTCCAAAATCCCTTGGAATACATTGAATATTTGGCTCATACATAGAGATGCGCCCAGTTGCAGTATGCATGATATAGCGCCCATACAAGCGAGTACAGGGTTCTGTTGGAAGCAGAGGGCACACAGTCTGAAATTAAGAGGACACATTGTGAAAAAGTTTGCAGTGCAAATAAGTAGTATTATACTGTACAATCTTTCTGCATCTGTTCAAATGGAAACAATAATGCATCTAGGGTTCAATGATAAACTATGACACTATCAACACATTTACCTTTGAATGAATTGCACTAAGCTTTCTCCACAGCAAAATAATGTTTGGTAGCTCATGCTCTGGCATAAGTTTGGTCAGTGTCTCCTTACTTGTATTCTTCTGTCTGCCTTTGAGAGATTGACCTTTACCCAGCTTCAGTTCTTGATACAGAACCTGGAAAAAAGTGAAGTTATGGAAAGGAAAGGGCCTAAGATAAATTGAAACAAAAGTGATTCCTACTCCAATTCATGAGTTATTTTACCCGGGCTGTATCAGTCGGTGAAGTAAGAGAAAAAGAGCGTCCTGCCAATTGATAAGCTTTACTTTCTAATGAGGACATTTCCACAAGGAGCTTTTCTTGAAGGCCCTGCAGAATGGCAGAACTGAAACCAATCCCAGCTAACTCCATTCCAGCAACAGATGTATTAGCTGGCATTTCCACATCTTGAGTTTAAAAGAAGAAGAAAAATAAAATACCAAATTATAAAACAAGCTGTAATTATTATGAGTTGCCTAGTTATCTCAAGCCCCCAAATCATCTTTACCAAGAAAACTCGTAAGGAGTTGTATATTTTGAAGCCTCTGGTATTGGACACTCATGATGTGAAAGCAGATAATAGCTTCAACACTAGACCGCTGTCTCCCAGGGAAAGGCTGTTCCATATCCAATGCTGGACTACCTAAGCCTTGCCGAACATTTCCCGCATGTTCAGCTAATCCAACAGCTTTATCCACATACTTTAGAACCTAAATTGGAAATCATTGAAACTTAAAGTGACAACATCTATAAGATAAAACAAATTGTTTGATTAAAGGATTACCATTGACTGAAATGTTTTTTCTTTGCTCTCTGGTTCTAATAGCCAGTCAGCAACTTTCGGATCACTCAGCAAGAGATTAAGCATCCTTATACCAGTACACCTATGGATTTAGGACAAAAAAACACAAGATATAATCAATGAATGAATGAAACATATTATTCAAAGCATTTTGAGTTTGAGTGTCACAGTATGTTGATGAGGTTTTTTAAATTGTTATTATTCAAAAAAAGTTTTCATTTAAATTTACCTGAATAGTAGTTTAAACTGTTCCTTCAGGTCATAACAGCAGGCAAGAGGCTTATCAACCCTCTCATTTTGACAAAGAATTTTCTTTAATAATTCCAGCCTGTCATGAATACCAACAACACACAGCTCATCCTTGTCTGCTAAGCTTAGGTAGTATGCATCAGTGCCACCAAAACAAAATGAAACACCAACAAGAACACAATTTTCAAATGAAAAATGTGACATTGTTTTCGCTTTTAAATCTTCTTTTGAAATCTTTTGAGATTTGAGAATTTTGTTACCAATTGCTTCTGATGTCGGTATTTTTTCTCCTGGTTCACAAGATAATGAAATAGACCAGAGGGCAGTGTTCAAAACTTCCTATAAAGTAAGTAAAAAAAAAAAAAAAAAAAAAAAAAAAATTAATTAATTAAAATCTACTTAAGTATAGGTGACTGAGGAAACAAATACGAAACCTTAGAAAATGTTTTGAATAAAACTTTGCTCCTACAGACATCAACTATATTGTAGGTGCTCCAATCCTCCACAGGGATAGAAGGAAATGGATTCTGATATTGTTTTGAGTTGATTCCAGCACCTATTTTGAAAGGTATGCATTTTGTTTTATCTTCCTCTACTTTTAGACTGCATGTCTAGAATGAAATACAATAGATCATATAGCAACAATATATCACATAGGGTAGTACTTAACACTTGTGTTGTTCATATTTGTACCTGTCGATTGGCAAGCATTCTTCGAGTAAGAGGAGGCCCAATTACATTTGCATTTTCTAAACTATCTGAAGGCATCTTCATTTTTAGAATTTTGCTGGATTGTACATTGCGTTTTTTTACTGATCCTGTGTTTCCACAAACACGGACGGCTGCATTATCCCTTTAAAAAAAAGAAAAATGAATTATGCTACAGTTGTTAATGTTTTTTTTTCTTCATTTTTGTTAACAGGAAAAGCAACAACATAGCATTGGGAGGTTTGGAACAGCAACCTTCCAGCACTGTACCTCAATCCCATCTGTTTCATGCGTTTTGGTGGTGAAAGAACAATATCATCATCAGATGATTCACAAGCTTCAATCTTATTCTCATGAGAAGGTAAAGGGGATTTCTCTTTCAAGCAAGAAACTGAGACATCACTATGGCTTTGGAATGCAGTTTCAAATGCTGCCTCTAAAAACGAATCTGTCAATATCTCACTATTGTCCTCCAGTCCAGATTCTTTTACAGCTTTTGGTTCTTCCATAACAGCACTTTTCTTAGCCAGCACTCTACGACTAAGCCCGAGGTGGAGGTTGTTACTTCTGGGCATGACAGGGTTCCTTGTTGCTTGCAACTGAGATTTACTTCCCTCACCAGGGTTTTGTTCACTGTTAACAGATCCCTGCGTTTTCTTTCCAGTTCCAAGAAATTTACGCCGCATTTCCCTGCATCTTTTTATTTTTGATGAAACAGATTTCTCTAGACTGTCAGCAGTGGTACTTTGCTCTGCTAGTTCACATTCATTTATTGGACTGACCTTTGTTTCTGTAGGGTCAGGTTTGGTTTCTGGGGCACCAGCAAGTACTCCTACCTTTCCATCTAATACATGAATAAGACCAGTATTAATTTCAAAACTGTCACCAAAGAGACTGGGACTTCTTGAGATTTCAAGGTCAGTGTTAGCATTGTTTTCTTTGGATTGACTTTGACTTTTACTCCAACTTCTTTGCTTTAATACTCCATCACATATAGTTGATGTGGGTGAGTTGAATAGGTCTTCTGATTCCTGTACTTCCGCATCCTTTTTGTCCAAAGCCACAGATTCATTTTCCTCTTGGCAGGAAGCAAACAGATCCAGTGACAACCTTTTGGGTGATGGTGTATTTTTCAAGGGTTTCTCCTTGATTTGCTGTGATTTTTTAGAGAAATCTTCTTCCTCTGCACATAATTTGTGGAGAGTAGAAATACTGATCCCCCACGATTCAAGAGAACTATTAACAACAATTTTACTTGGAGAAACAGGGGCAATGCCAAAATCTTGAAGTGGAACAGTTGGTGTTTGTACTGTATCAGTCGGTTCAACATTATTTTCTAAAATATTTTGCAAGGCTGAGTTTGGAAATGAGCTCCCAAACATATTATCTAAACTATCTTGTAACACATTACATGATGAAAGTTTTGAGTCCATCTCAGAAAATGATTTGGGAGTTGCCTTGTTTGAGGTTGGGAAAGAACTTTCGCTGAGATTGGAGACATCACAAATATTGTTGTCCAGTAGACATGATGGAGAGTTAGGGAGGCTTTCAAAGTTTTGAGGACTAATCTCAATTTCTTCGACATCCTCACCCAAATTCTGAGGGGTAGTACTTTTGGACTCTAATATGTAAGTGGTCATTGTTTTCGCCACCTTACTTGATTCCATGCTTAATTCAAAACTTCCACTGTTGCAGGATTCTTCTTCATGACCAATAAAGTTTATGGAAGTGATGTTCCTCTGAGGAACAATTAGGTCTGTTTTGTCGAAATCCAAAAGAGTAGTATTATCTGCTACTTTAGGCAAGACTTCAACCTCATCAGATTTATCTGAAGAAGTTCCTTCTTCCCCTCTTGGAAGATCTGCTGGTCCATCTTTGGCATTCACAGGGTTGATAACGGTGGTAGAAGCATTTTTTCCTAAAGGAAAGTCTGTGGCATCACTCACAGAATTCTCTACATTTCTTTGACTCCAATTTACTTCAGCTAGACCCAACTCAGCCTTGTGAACAATGATTGAATTAAAATTAGTGCAGTTGTGTCTAGTACATAAAAAAATATTTAAAAAACTGGGTACATATAAAATTTACCTGGACAATTAATCTTGCTTCCTTTACCAACAGTTCTGCAGCTTCTCGTTCCGTCAAACCCTGCCTGCCGGTAACCCATATTCCTTTCAGTTTCCGCCGGCGCTCCGATTCTGCAGTTGTTTCTCCGTCTCTACCTTTCTCACTAATCAAGATAAAAAATTATAATAGTAAACTCCCACAAAATAATTTTTTGACGAAGAAGTTGTTTTATAGAATTGTACCTTGAAAAAGGTATGGACGCTAGCAGGGCATTTTCTACTGCCAGTATGTCCGCCATAGTTAGTTCAGTCAAACAAGTGATTCCTGCATTGTAAAGAGCTCTAGCACGTGGACCATTGAGAGAGGGTGCCTTAAGAAGGTCTAATAGTTCCCTATGGGTTCCAAAGTGCAGTCGATCTTGAAACTGTTCAACCAGAAGCTCTACAGAGGACCATCCAAGTCTGTGGCAAAATGAAGTTACCATACCTAAAAAAGGAGAAGAGAAATACTTCAGGTTCCATATGTGGGTTTAAATAACAAATAATTTATTTTAAATATGATTTGGACCTGCATAGGTAGCAGCAGATTGTTGCAGACTTTGCAGCATTCCTCGTGAGCAGTTAAATTTTGCAGCAACTTTGTTAAGGGGAACTTCATTAACTAAGTCGTGCAAAGCAAGAGAAGTGTAGAATCTTCTGTGTACCATTAACTTCTGACGCTGGAAAAACACCAACAAGCATTTAGGGGAATAAGGGATGAAAATTCTCAAAAATGTATCTGATAAATTTTACCTGCTTCTCCAGTTTTAAGTTAACTGTCCCTCGCATGGCTCTCACAATAAAACGGTCCTCAACTCCAACCAGCTCTCCAACACGTCTCAAGTCAGGAGAAAGTTGTTCCCACAAAGCTAAGACATGCATCCAATCAATATTGCCCCATTGATCTGCTACATTAAGTGGTGTAACCTGGCAAAAATTAAAAATAAAAACATAAATAGATAATAATGACAAATATTAAAATGAAAAACACACACACAAAAAGACACAGCTTGAGGTGTAACTGGATTCTTAGGTCTAACTTAAACTTGATACATACTTGGTACACTAGGTGAAGTTCATTTTCCAAAACAAAGCACTGCCTTGCTCGTTGCAGCTCTTGAAATAAACGAAGTCCTTCATCTGGATGTATGGATGCTGAGAGACAAGCTTCCCCTAACGGAGTGGGTGCATAGCGCAAAATCCCTTCATCATCAACCTAATAAAAAGGACTTTATAAGAGTAAAATGAAAACAATTTTGAGACTTCTCCAAACTTCAGAAATATTCACCTGCAGTCTTATTAGCTCGTTGTCCTTGAGGAAGGCAATACAGGTAGAAACTGGGTCAACTTTATTCTCAGATTCCAACCTACTTGACGCAAGGAGAGTACAATTTGTGTAGAGTTCTAAGTCTTCTGGTGTAGAGGCCACTTTACTTGCAATCACCTAAAAAAACAAATATGCATTAATTTTCAGATGTATGAAATACGTACTTTTAGATCACAGTACTTTAGCAGTATTTATAATACCTCAAGAACTGCTCGCTTTAAGCTGGCAGAGAGATCACCATGACCAAGACAACTCTCGATAGGCTTCAAACTGGAGCATACTAAGCTTGTGACAATTCGTTGTTCAGATTTTTGACAAATTATTATGCTTTCCCCTTTGAAAAAAAAACAAGCTCTTTAAATTATTATACATTATGTTTTTCCTTTTTTTGTTATTCATAGATATTCATAAAAGTGTATTAAATAAGTGCTGAGAAAAGTTTTGAGAACTAAGCTCTGAGGTACCATATGTAGTTCTTACTCACCAGCCGAGTCAACTCCCATCCTCCCAGCACGCCCTACCATTTGGCGGTATGAAAGTACATCTATTGGCCTTCCTTGAAAAGCTGGAGACCTGATAATTACTCTCCGGGCTGGAAGATTCACACCAGAAGAAAGTGTTGTAGTGGCAACAAGAACTCTCAATGTTCCATTTTTAAAGCAGCCTTCTAAAATATCTCTTTCATCCATACTGAGACCTATGATAAATATTTTTAGATTACAGGTAAGAAAACATAATAAGTACAATGTTCACATCAGCCCATTTCCATACTAAAGCACATACCTGCATGATGATAAGCAACACCAAATGATACTACTCGCCCTAGTAGAGAATCCAGCCCTACAGGACAATTTTTAAGTTGCTCCAAGCATTCAGCTATTTTATCAGCATTGAGCTGCTCTCTTAATTTGTAGGGTAGGCTCTCAGGAGCATTGACATTTCTACCAAGACCTGTTTATTTATAGTATCCAAATTAAATAGATGAATAATTTTTTGTTGTAAGAGATAAATTTAAGTTACAGTAATTAAGAAGTCAATTACAGAAAGATAAAGAGCTAAACCTACCAATAGTTCTGAATTCACAGGCAACTGTTTGGGCAAGTGATTCACACCAGGCTTTGGTGGGGCAGAATATGAGAACAGAATGGCCATTGGTTATAGTTTCAAGACACAAATACACAATGCCTTCAGTATCATTCTGATGATAGATAGAAATAATTATTGGATACACTTGCCGAAAACTCACAAATATGATGTACACAGTAACCACGATCACTTAAATAAAAGCTGATGAATACCTTGACTTCTATCTCCGGTTCAATGGTTCGAGCTAATTTCAGATTGTTGTCATACACAGAATTTCCTATTTTGATAAACTCTTCTAGAGGAACAGGGCGAAAAGTGGTTTTGTAGAGGTCAGCTCCCAGCCAGGTTGAAAGCAAAGACAAATTTGGCAATGTAGCAGACATTCCAACTATCTGAATACTAATGTCAGATTTCCTGAAACAATTTTAAAAAGTTAAGTCAATTAAACTGTGATCTGGTTAAAGTATTAAATAAAAAATGATTCTTTGTTGTTAAAAGTACCTCAATGTCATATATTTGAGCTTGGTCAGCAGTAATTCTAGTAAATATCCTCTGTGCGGATCTCCTAGTAGGTGCAGCTCATCAACAACAACAGCACCCAAGGTGGCAAGTTCTTTTTCTTCCATCAATCTGGATAAGAAGAAGAATAAGTAGGGATACCAAAAAAATGTGTTCAACAAAATCATTTAAGCTGGATACACAGAAATGAAGTTCACAAACCTGTTGACAAGGCTGTTAGCTTTTTCAATCGTACAGACTGCAAGGTCTAAAGATTTAAATCCCCCTGGAGGTGAATGACCACCCATGAAACCATCAACACGTACTCTGCTTCCACGAAAAATGTCCTTGAATTACATGACATCTTGTTGTGAATGCAAAAGAAATATACATCATGAATTACAATTTGTAATGTCTCATACTTACCTGGAAATAAAACATTTTTTCCCGCACCACAGATACAAAAGGTAAAACAAAAATAGCTTTCTTCCGTCTTTCCAACACAGTTTTGATGCAGATGATTTCTGAGACCAAAGTTTTCCCTGAAGAGAAAAAATTTAATTATGAATGGAAAATTTTAACTTTGTATTCTATTTGTAACATTCATTAACATGACATGCCTGCAGATGTTGGGGCTGAATACACAAGATTTCCCCCATTCATGATACTTGGACAACTCAAACATTCTAATTGCCACGGAAACATTTCAGTAATGCCTCTTTTGGCATATTGCTTAAGGATGCTTTGAGGTAATCCCCATGCTTCCAATTTCAGCTTTTGCTGGGTTGATAGAAGAGAATGAGCAGACTGGTCTGTTTCATTGCAGATACCTTGTATTGAAAATTTCTTTTTTTTAGATAGCGGGACCTGGAGTAATGGAGTTGACTTTTGAAAGTAACACACCAGACTTACCTGACAAGTCTTTGAGTTGAAAGGAGGTTTCTGATGCTGTCAAACTATTATGCTTGGGTGGAAATACAATATTCCTGGTGATATTTAAAGGTCTGTAGGAGTTGTTTTTATTTTTGTCTTTTGCAGAAGTTTCTGACCTTTGAGTATTTACCACTTCACCATTGATGGTTTCATTTTCAAAAGCATGAGTTGAATTTTCTGTGGTTTTTGCTTTTTGTTTGTTACGAGTCTTTGACAATTTCTTTTTACTGATAACAGAGTTAACTTTTGGAAATTCACTGCCATTCACACAGATCTGTTGACCAACATCATGCTCTGAGCTCTTATCATTTCCTGAGATACTAATGCAAGGTTCTGAATTTGTTGAATGTTTAAGGCTTTTGACAATGGATAACTCTTTTTTTGTTTTATTGGATTCAGGAGACTTCAGGTGAGTTTTGATGACTCCTGCATTAGAACATAAAGCTTCATTTATATAACTCCCTTTTTTTTCTCTTGCAGTATTATATAAGAAAAAACTTACTGCTAGAAATTATCTCTTTGTTAGACTTGGTAACAGGAGCATCCTCCTTCTCTTGAATGACTGCCTCCAAAACAGCAACATTGCTATTCCTGAAGAATGAATCTTCTGGAAACTCATCTGCCATAGCAGAGCAACTAACTAATTTCTATGGTCAACTTTTGAGAGTACTTCTGAAACGCGAAAATTGGACTTACAAAGACGGAATCACCTAACCCCATAAAGCACACATCATTTAACATTGGTGGAGTAAAACTTGACAAACTACTTAATAAATAGATACCTGTAACTACCAAAGGAGAAACGGTATTGGTAATTCATGGTGAACTTTCAGTGGCACAAATCACTTTGTGCTTTCAGCATAGTTTGGCTTGTTTTGTGAGGACGAGAACCATCTGTTGCAGCAGACAGATGCAAGTTTGGGCTTGCCCGCGTTAAAGATATTCATGAGCACCAGAAGCACCAACACAACGGAGGAGTACGAATGTTTTATTATTTGAGAAGAAAAAAGATGCTGTTGAGATGAAGGAATATTGTAGTGCAATAGACGTTATAATCCTTTGGACTTAACTTTTTTATGATATCAGACAGTAAATTTTATTTTTTTTAAAATTATTTTCTAATTTGAGGTTTGCAGAATCTCTGGCGCGAAGTTACTCATTTCAACATGGTTCAATCCAATGTTTGTGATTTTTGAAGGTTGTTTCGAAGCTAATTAATGACTGCACTGATTATTCTTTCAATCGCCCCGTACATAGAAATCTAAATTTTGAAAGGTCGAACTTTGCAAAGCCGTAAGTATTTTCTTTTCTGCAAGAGTGGAATTTCTTCTTGTTTACAAACCTCTCTTGGAGCAATTCTCTCGTTAGTGGTCGTTTAACCTGTACGCAATTCCCATTCAATTTTTTTATTAAAGTTAAAAAGTACGACAGGAGTGGGGTTCTTTGCATTCAATTTAAACTTAACTCATTTGACATGATACTTAATGGATGGTCACTCACTTATTTCTGCTAAGCTATTACACACCTCTGCGCTTTAGGTTATATGAATATTTATGCTTACAGCCCACTTCTAAATTTGTATACTTTTGTTTGATAAAAATAGATAAGCCATGAGGTGCACAATCCCTGAAATCTCATGGCACAACAGAGATCCTGTATTAAGCATAGATATTCAGAAACAACAACCAGATGAGACATTTTATCGACTGGCATCAGGTGGAACCGACTCGCATGTCCTTGTAAGTTACTTTGTTTCTTGTTCATAGTCCATCCATTTTTATTTTCTTAATTTAATTGAGTTTTATTGTGATGTAGATTTGGCATGTTAAATCCAATGAAGATGGCACCACTACAGTAGACTTCGCATCGGACCTGGTTCGGCACCAAAAAGCGGTTAATGCTGTTCGTTTCTCTCCATGTGGGTCTTTCTTAGCTTCTGGTGATGATGGTAAGTTTGTTAAATATTAAAAAATTGCAATAATAAAATCTGAAATTAATTGTTTTAAAATAAAACCCATCTTACAGAGTCAGCTATTATTATCTGGAAAAAGCGTCAAGAATCTGATGCACCAGATTTAGGTAGTACTGTTGATGCCGAAGCAAGCAAAGAGTCATGGATTGTTTTGAAAATTCTTCGTGGTCATCTGGAAGATGTTTATGATTTGTGCTGGAGTCCAGATTCTACATCACTTATCTCTGGATCAGTTGATAACACAGCTATTGTTTGGGATGTAAAAAAAGGTAAAAGATAAAGCAAATAGAAGGTTCCAGGTGCTCAGGACACATGTTGATGTCTTGCCTATGTATAACTCCTGTTCATTAATTGCGGATATTTTGTTCCTGAAGTCTTTAAGTGCTCTTGCGCCAACCATTTTTAATTTATTTTTTTCTTTTTCTTAAAGGTTCAAGAGCAATTCTTGGAGATCACAAGGGATTTGTTCAAGGTGTGTCATGGGACCCTAAAAATGATCTTCTTGCTACGCTCAGCAGTGACAGGTATACTTTAAGACCAATTTTTTCTCATGATTTTTGTAAGGATTATGAAATCTTGATTGCATGTTCCTTTGCATTTTTAGAAAATTGAGAGTTTTCCAGGCGAACTCTAAGAAACTTGCTGCTAGGGTTGGAAAGGCTCCACTACCTGTTCCTAAAGACCACAACTTACATGACAAAAAGATTAATTTGTTCCACGATGACACAATACAGACATTCTTTAGACGTTTAACTTTTTCTCCTGATGGTGAGCTTCTTATTGTTCCTTCTGGTGTGATTGAATCACAAGAGGCAGGGAAGAAACCTGCGAGCACCACTCTGGTTTTCTCAAGGCGTCTTCTTAATCGGTGAGTCGTTAGCTAGTAGTTTTATAGGCAGTTCCTTTTTAAAATGTCCTGATGTAAAACTCTTTCCTTTATCTTTGTAGCCCAGTCTGCTATTTACCTTCATTGGATCAGTATTCTGTTTGTGTGAAATGTTGCCCAGTACTGTTTGAGTTACGCAATATAGACCCGTCAACCAAACCAGAATCAATGTTTGCACTGCCCTATCGAATTATTTTTGCTGTTGCCACTGCAAGTGCTGTTGTCTTGTATGATACTCAACAGCCAATGCCTTTTGGATATGTGTCCAATCTTCATTACGCCAGACTCACAGATCTTGCTTGGTATGTATGTCTTACTGATACTTGTGACAGTACGACTTTCAGGATCTCAAATCATTTTCTTCTCACTTCAAGGTCGCCCAAAGGAGATCTGCTCATGGTGTCTTCAACAGATGGTTATTGTTCAATTATTACATTTTCAAGTGGTGAGTTAGGTGTACCATATGCACAGGAAGAAGAAATGTCATCTCAGCTACAGTCAGAAGCTCCTGGAAACAGTTCTATTTCTACCAGTCAAGAAGCGGATGATGTTAGTGAGTTAGTTTCATCACAATCTGAAAAAATTGCCCACATAGATTTAGCAGATGATGATTTTGAGGGAATTAGAAAGTTAGATGACGAAAACCGTGAAGAGAAAAACAAGCTAGATGAAAATTCTCCCTCTACAATGGACATCCAGAAATTATCTGAAGAAAATGGTTCAACTCTTAGAAATGGTACTAATTGTGATTCACCTGATTCAAAGGCTAGTGTTTCTGGCACTGATCCATCCAAGGCTTGTGAAGGCACTCCAACAACTAATATACCCAATGTAGAAGATGTTATTACTCCAGGAAATTCTGGAAAGAAAGCAAGACGAGTTCAACTTATAACTCTTTCAAGTCCTAAAAGTAAAAAGAAGTTGCTCTAAATTATGTATAGGAATCCATTGAATTATTGAATCAAATTGGTAGCTGGTTATTCGTACCTTTTGTAAATTACTATTCATTGAGGTCTCTTCTGTCAGTTGCTAATGGTTTTATCAAGTTAATATGACTTTATACTTATAATTTTGATGTAAAGGGTGCCTTTATTTATATTTGCATCAAAATAATTAGTTTATCGTGATATCATTTAAGAATGATTTTGTACCTTATCAATTTAAATAAAATATCTGATAGCCATTTTATACAGTTTTTTGTGTGGTGAGCAACCTAATCCTGTGTAACCAAACTCATTCTTTCATGCCAAATACATTTATTTAGTTTTGATTAATTACCAGGAACCAAACCCTACAGCTACGAAGCACAGTTGTCAGGGTTGATTGAATGGAACATTGGTCGATCCAGGGGTTCGTAGAGTGGATGCACTCGCTCGTAGTCCAGGCAGTCAAGTTTATAAAACCGGGCAATCTAAAATTCAGGACAACATAATCATGTTTTAAAGACCTCATTATGTCCAAATCCGGGCTTAAAGTAAAGCTTGGGTGCAAAGTCCTGAAAAAAATTTTCCCAGTCCTTTAGACTCTTGGGCTTGCACGTGGTCACATAGAGCCTTGACAAAACCAGAAAAATACATTTTTGAGACCCGACCACTAAGTTAAACTGTTTTAAAAGGGGTTTGAGATTTTCATTTCTCCATAGACCACTTTTGAAGATTTGACCCAAGCCTCGCCATAAGGCCGCCTGGCCTGCCACCGTCACGTCACTCACGTGCTGGCAGCAGATCTGCACCGGGGTCGGGTACACGATCCAGACGACGTTGATGCCCTGGTCGGCGCCGAACAGCGTGCCCGGGTACGTGAAGAAGCCGTGCGGGCCGGCGCGGTGCTTGAGCCAGTCCATCCTGACGCTCAGCTCGGTGGCGGCGTCCACCTCCTTGACGGCGGGCAGGGCGTCCGTCAGCTGCGCGAAGCTCTCGTCCTCCTGGCCGCCCACCTGCGGGCAGGGCGGGGCGGGGCATGGGGGAGGAGGTGCGGCGTGAGGACCCCGCATCATCAATCACTCCCCAGCACGGCTCACGCCTTCACGACTCGGCACGTCTCCGGGTTTCCCCTCACTTTCACTTTCTCTCCACCCCCCCCCCCCCCCTTTTTTTTGCCTCGGTTTTTTTTCTCATTTCATCCTTTGTCTGCTTCTCCTCCTCCCTTGTTGCGCTTCGATACACCCCATGAAACAAGGCATAGCCCGGCAGCACCTCGCCCCGCACCGCCCCGCCCACCCCGCCCACCCTGCCCCGCTCCGCCCCGCCCCGCCCCGCCCCGCCCCGCCCCACCCGGGAAAATGGCTGGGGGTGCCGACACGGCGGTGTGGGGATCGTGACCGATTGAGGTCGCGCGTTTGGATCGGACCGGAGAATTATTTTTGTGATTGGACCACTTCTCCGGGGGTGGGGGTGGGGGTGGGGGGGAGCAGGCGGGGCGAGAGGGAGGCATGCTACGCTCGGTCGGCGGGGCGCTTACTCCCCCCCCCCCCCCCCCCCCCGGCGGATCGGTCGCGCGGAGGGCTTGGGCTTGGGGTTGGGGTTGGGGGGGGGGGGGGGTTCAGTGGCGCCGGCCGTAAATTTAATACACTCCCCTGTGTGTATATGTTGCTCGACTCGGCGGTCGTCCGCCGCCCCACCCACCCCTTCGGCCCCCGCCGCTACCGGCACCCCCGGCACCACACATACACACACACACACAGAGGCCCGTGGACCCACCTGGATGAGGAAGCTGGTGACGGCCAGGCCGTCCGACTCGAACATGGCCTCCTGCCGCGTCCCCAGGCTCTTCTTGTAGTGTACCATGTGGAACTCCAGGTCGCACCTGCGTCACCGCCACCGACCGATCAATACGCAGGTATACACAGGTACAGTCCATACCGCTACGGTATGACCGTACAATAAAAACCAGAGTTCAGCAATGGTCGGTTATAGAAAAACAAATGTCACCTCTTTCCGTTGACCCGGTGCATGGCGCCTACGTCCTCGGGGTTCTGCGCCCAGTGGAAGTGGGCCGAGTCGAACACGTACTCCTCGGTGAGGGGCCCGCCGACCAGCGTGGGCGCGGCGCCGCCCTTCAGCGTCAGGTCCACTGTGGAGCAGGCAAGCAAAGCGTTCCTCTTTAAATGTCTCTGTTAATTTTTATTTCTATTTTTACTTGGGGCACTGGGAAAAGGTTTAATGCCTTGGGAAAGTGTACTATTGATTGTTCTGTAAAGGTGTCGGGTCACCCACCGGCCTCCCCCGTGTTCCTCAGCTCGACGGGCACGCTACTGCCGGTGAAGTGGCCGCGGTACTGGAGCGCCGGCATCGGGATGCTGGGCACGGCCGAGGACTGGACGTCGAGCGGCGCCATGAGGATGGGGTGCTTGGAGGCGAAGGGCACGTTGGGCCACTCGTCGGGGGCGATGGCGCGCACGCGGCCCGAGGCGGTGCGCCGCAGGTCGCCCACCGGGACCTCCTCGGGCTCGCCCTACAGGACAGCGAAAATTGTTGCACACCACAAAGAAGCTTAAAAAAAAAACAACTTTAAAACATAGGAAAAAATTAACAAAAGAGCTAGAAAAATATGTAAAAAAAAAAAACAGAACGGAAAAAATCAATGAAATGGTGAAATGTCTTCGGTACCTGCACCCGCGCGCCATCACCCACGCCGCCGCCCTCGGCGATGACGGCGTACAGCGGCCGCTCGCCCAGCGGGTACGTGTCGTGCTGCCGGAAGTCCAGCGACAGCCGCAGGCTGCGGAAGGCCGCCACCTGCACACACGCGACAGGACAGGCGCACAGATGGTGCAGGTGGCGCTCTACACGAGGTCGCGCCGGCACGACGCCATGCACAGCGGGCCGCGCTCACGTTTTGACAGCAGATGCCGATGGGCTGCGGGAACACGATCCACACGAGCGCCTTGCCGTCGTCGCGGCCGAAGAAGCGGCCCGGGTACATGAGGTACTCGTGCGGCTTGACCACCTTGGCCATGTACGAGAGGTCCAGGCCGGGCATCTCCACCTGGGTGTAGAGCTCCTGGATGCGCGGCAGCTCCTTGCACAGCCGCCGGAACACTTCGCACTCGGCGCCGCCCACCTGGTGCAGCACGCTCACCACGCACAGGCCGTTGGGGTGGTCCATGGCCTCCGTCTTGCTCTTGTAGTCCTCGTGGATGTGCACGAGGTGGCACTCGATCTCCGCCCTGCGGCACGCCCGAGGGGGAAACAACTCTCAACTTTAGTGTACAAATGTCGTGAATTTTTTGTGAATTTTTCTGAATTTTTCTAAATTTTTTCTGAATTTCTTTAAATTTTTCTGAGTTTTTCTAAATTTTTCTGAATTTCTGTAAATTTTTCTGAATTTTTCGCAAGTTTTTTGAATTACGAGGTGTACAAAACTTTCAGACTTCTTTCCCCCTTGGGCACGGGACACGACACGGGCGCCTGCAGGTCTCGGGGTAGGCCAGCCCGCCGAGCACTGGCGCGGAGCGGGCGTCGCGGTGGCCTACCCGAGCCCGGGCGGGCGCTGGCGCCAGGACACAGACCTCGAGTTGTTGATGGTGTGCGTGCCGGCCGCGGCGTCCTCGTTGGGCAGCCAGTGGAAGTGCGCCGAGTCCAGGATGTAGCGGCCCTTGAGCGGGCCGCCCTGCAGCACCGGCCGGTCCTTGGCCTTGAGCAGGCTGATCTCCACTGCGGGCACACCGGGGGGAGGGCGGGCAGTGAGAGGGCGGGCAGTGAGAGGGCCGCGGGGGGGGGGGGGCGGGGCGGGGGCGGGGGCGTTCACAGGGCGTTCCCTACCTGTCTCTCCACTGTTGGTGAGCACGAGCCCGACGCCCGTCTGGAAGTGCCCCAGGAACTCGAGCGGCGGGCAGGGCATGCGCGCGGCCTGCGTCGTGTCCAGGAACACCGGGGAGGCGGTGGCGGCGCCCGTGAAGGGCGCGGCGGGCCACTCGTTGTCTGAGGACGAATCAGACGCGCCGCTGACACTCGTCCGTCCAGCGCTGCTCCAGGACTCGGGCCGGACGGCCTCCCACCTGAGCGCTCCTTGATGGGCCCCGTGATCTGCGAGAAGCTGACGACTCGGGAGCCCATCCCCGGCAGGCGTCCCGACGGCGTCCTCTCCACCGGCCGGCCTCCAGCACTCGCCCCTGACGGCGACCTCCCGGCCGGCCGGCCGCCGTCCTCGGCCACCCCGGTGGCCTCGGCCGACCCGCCCGACACGGACAGCTGCTGCTGGCCGAGGGTGTCCTCCCCCAGCGGCGCCCCGGGCGGCCTCCCCTCGATCTCGGACGCGTCCAGGTCGCGCCCCGCCCCCGCCGCCGACACCTCCAGCAGCCTCCCCGACGGCGTCCGCTCCATCTCGCGGCCCGACGCGGTCCTCTGCAGCAGCCGGCCCGACGGCGTCCTGGTCAGCTCGTGACCGGACGGCGTCAGCTCGATGGTGGGCGTCAGCTGGCGGGACGCGTCCAGCAGCCGGCCGGACTCGGTCCTGTCCATCGTGTGGCCTGACGCGGTCCTCTCCACCAGTCGCCCCGAGGCCGTCTTCTCCAGGAAGCGTCCCGAGGGCGTCTTGACCACCTCGCGCAGGCGACCCGAGGGTGTCTTCTCCACCAGTCGCCCCGAGGCTGTCTTCTCCAGGAGGTGTCCCGAGGGCGTCCTGACCACCTCACGCAGGTTGCCCGAGGGCGTCCGCTCCACCAGTCGCCCCGACGCCGTCTTCTCCAGCAGTCTACCGGAGTCCGTCCTCTCCACGAGCCGTCCCGAGGGCGTCCTCTCCACCAGCCGTCCCGAGTCCGTTTTCTCCAGGAGGCGTCCCGAGGGCGTCCTGACCACCTCCCGCCCGGACTCTGTCCTCTGCACCTCGCCGTACATGTTGAGGCCGCCCTTGCTGTCCGCCTCGCCCAGGCTGGTGCAGGGCTGCTCGACGTTGAGCGCGCTCGGTTCCTGCGGGGCGGGGTGGGGCGGGGCGGGTTAGGAACATGGACGCCACCACCAGCTCCGTGCGCCCCGAGGCCCTGCCCACCTTGTCGCCGGCCGACGCGCAGGTGCGCTGCGGGTTGCAGTGCAGCGTGAAGCCGTCGCGGCTGCCGGGCGCCAGGTGGAACACGGCCCGCCCGCCCAGCGCCTGCACGTCACGGTAGTTGCGCAGCAGCGGCTCCTCGTTCACGTTCTGCAGCTGGCGGAAGGCGGCAAACTGGGCGCACAGAATAAACGCCCACTCTTAGGCGCTTTGTGTGCGTTTAAAATAAAATCAAAACCTCAACAGGTCAAGCTGTTCGCTACCTGGTCCGGGGAGGCCTCGAGCGGGTCCCTGCAGACGAGCCACTGGATGAGGTGCGAGCAGGACGGGCTGATGACGGAGCCCCAGTAGGAGAAGTAGTCCCTCTGGAAGGGCGCGCACAGGCTCTGCAGCGCCTGCGGCGGGATCTTGAACGACGTGTGCGGCCGGCTCACCTCGGCCAGGCCGCGCGTCACGCCCTCCAGCCCCGCGTGCCTCGCGCCGCTCTGCACATACAAGTGTGTGAATGTCGCCCACTTCAGGTAAACACCTTTAATTGTGTGAAAAAAAAAATAGTCTCTCCAGCAAGTGAGCGACATTCCTACACGTGCATTTCTAACGCTTTTTTTTTTTTTTTTTTTTTTAGCTGAGGGGAGTGGGGCGTTGCGTTGGCGTCCTACATTTAAAATCGTCGTAGGAAAAAAAAATCGGCGATGTACTCACGATGAACAAGAAGGCCACGATGACGACGCCGTCCTTCTGCAGCAGAGCCTCCTCCTGCGTGCTGTACTTCTGGTTGACGTGCACCATGTGCATCTCCAGCGGGCAGCTGCGGGCGGTGCAGGTGAGCGGTCAGCAGGTGGCCAGAGGCTGCACAGGTGGGCCACAGGTGGGCCACCCGCTCACGGCGCGCTCACCTCCGCCCCTCGAAGGTGTGCTCGCTGCCCTCGCTGTCGCTGGGGCCCCAGTGGAAGTGCAGCTGGGAGAACTTGTACGGCCCGTCCAGCGGGCCGCCCTGCAGGGTCGGGGGGTCGCCGTCGAACTTGCCGCTCACCGTCACTGGGGTACCAAGTATTGCTCAAGCTCACCACTGCTGGCGCCAGTCAGAGAGAGAGAGAGAGAGAGAGAGAGAGAGAGAGAGAGAGAGAGAGAGAGAGAGAGAGAGAGAGAGAGAGAGAGAGAGAGAAGGGGGGTGGGGGTGGCTAGAGTTGTCAATAACAAGCAGTGTGCGAGGCTGCAGATGGCAGTCCCTCTCACTCGTCACCTGTGTATCCCGTGTTGTTGAGCTTCATCTTGACGGGGGCGTTGCTGTAGTTGAGGTACTCCAGGTTGGCCACCGGCACGGGGAGCGTGTCGGCCAGGTTGATGTCGATGGGCGCCTGGTGCGCGTTGGCGTCCACGCGCGCCAGCTCGTCCCGCAGCTCGTCCTGCGCGTGTTCGTCGTGCTCAAGACACGTGGGACGAGTCGATATCACACAGCCCCATTTTTTGTACACGCGATTTCGAAACGATTGTGTTTCGACAAACGGGTCGCAAGCGAAAAATGACTGTCAAAACGATGTCGAAACTGTTTCGTCGTTATCGATAACGCACGTCCCCCATATCGTTTCGTCCAGTCATTTCTCACAGGGGTGCACGCACGGCAAACTTTTTTCCGGGAAGTTCCCGGTTGAATCCGGAAAGTAAATTTTCCGCAAATACAGTAGCAGGCATGGATATGCCGAGAAATAGCATCCGGAAATTGCTTTCCGGATTCAACCGGGAACTTCCCGGAAATTGTTTGCTGTGCGGGCAGCACGACGGTGACAATGTTTTCTGACTGCTCACCATGGCGTGCGTGTTGTTATCGGCCGGTCATGTGGGAGGTCACGTGTGGGTCACGTGTGGGTCATGTCACCTCGCCACGGCGCGACCCCATGGCGGCAGCGGGCGGAGGGGGCGGAGCCGGCCGGCTCAGTGTCGTTGTTATGGGAATCCCGCAATAATGGACCGAACCGAGGACGACGTCGGCAGGTCATCAACACAGTCAGGATAGGAGAAATTTATTTTATACTTTTATGTCGTTTTAGTTTATACACATAAGCACAGTCTCAACAAGTTTGCCAGTACCACAGTGTCAGTAGTTTGCACACGAATATGAGCCAATCAGACCGAAGTCGTAAAATGGGGTTCTAATTTAATGACGTGTGAACACTGCTGCCATCGCCGGTGTCACCACAAGAACGTATCCACAATCGTTTTAACCTCAACATATCACACAGAGCATTGCAATAACTCGTACAATTTCGACGTAACTTTCGAACCACCCCGATATAATATCGAATCAATCAAAGATTCCTCACTGGGACGCGAATCATTGTTTATGAAGAGTATAGTGCAGTTCCAGGAGCAACTTGTCCCTTTACTCAAGAACTACACTATACGGAGAGTTTTAAGAAAACTTCGTCTACATCAGGCAATTGTCTAAACAAACACACACACATACATATTTTTTTGTAAAACTTATTACGAGAAGACGCAATACGAGTTTATGCAGCCGACAGCTATCCGCACTAGAGACTTTTAAAGAGAAGACACGCTATAGATTACTTTTCAAAATCAAATGCGCTTGGGAATCCTGAGAACTCCTGTACTTTTCTTTCTGTATTTGAACCGAAATATTTGAATCTACTATTACTGTTTCCTGGAAAGTGTCAACTGCAAAACACTTGATGGCAGAGTAATCTTACAGCTAATTTAAAAAATTACTTGGCTAAGAACCGCGCTGAGCGTTACAGAAGAACTACGATGTTTCCGGAGTCAATTTCCGTTTCTGTCTGATTTTGATGATGCAACTATTAACACGTACTACACCAATTATCAATGTTGGAAGCTTCAAATTTAGTTTTGCGACAATAGGTGAGGTAATAATTTTATGGTTGTCCCTGTGCTAACCATACGATGGTTGCTACAACTTTTGTTTTTCTGGGTGCTTTAAAAGCAAGTAATTAGTCCTGGAAAATTCCAGACTGAGCCAACTTATCCGGTACTCGGTAAACAGTGGTACAAAAATCAGGTAAACGAAGAAAGATCGAATGGCAACACCTAAAACAAAAAAGGCGATGTGGCTTATTCTTACTTTCGATTCATAAGTTCACTTAAAGTAGATAGGTCTTTCATGACAATTTTAACGACACAATACAATTTCTTTCTAAAGTTTAAAACAGAATCATAGTGTTTAGAGAAATAAAATTGTGGCTTTGGCACGCACAAGTCAACGCAGCAGAGAGAAGTATGTGTAACGAGCGCTTGTCACAGACAAATAACTAGTAATAAATATATTATTTTAAAAAATGAACACCAAAAACTAAAGCATGTCATATGTACAGAGAACAGAGAAGACATATCTCAGGTTACGAAGGGAAAGTCCGAAAAACTCCCAGCTGATAAGGCTATGCCTTGAAACAACCCCGCGATTGTGCAACCCCGAAAGTTTTCGTCCAGTGAAGGTTGAAAAGCAAATAAAGTAAATCAGTCTCACACGTAAATGCAGTTGTATGGCTTGATTAATGGTAGATAACATGTGTCTCTGTCCTCACTTCCACGAGTAAGCTTTGAAAAAGATGAAAATGAGATAAAATCCACATTCAGAAAAAATATTAATCTAGATCTAGCACACGGAAATGAGATTTCGGCAACCTCAGTAGAACACGCAGAAGGCCTTCCTTAAAAGAAATATCACAAATCTAAAAATAATTTCATACTTATGTGTAAATAATGTATATGGGGCGATTGAAACCAAAGGCTGCTTCTGGAGTGTATCCACAGTCCTCAGAATCACCTTCCTTTACATCGTATCACTTTCTTACAGGTGCTATGAATTTTATCACTAATCCAGTAAACTCGCGTTGGCTTCAGTTACTAAGGAAACATTAAAACACTGACACGAGTTTATGCACACCGTATAATGCCTAACACTCTTCTTACTCAATCCGACCTCACAAAGATCAAAAATTAAAATCCTGCTCTTTTTCAAAAAATATTAACGAAGATAACAGCAATATATTTTGAACGAAGGCGACCACATAATCGTCGCTATCCACGAGCCCTTAATGCATACGAGCAAAAGCCACTACAGAATAGCCTGTCACAGTTATACTGCCTATTTACACTTGAAAACATTTTGAGTGTTTCCTATGACAACAACATGTATATAGATTAATTTAGCTCTGGACCCCTGGACAAGTTAAAGTGATGCTTAAAAAATCCATGATATTACCTGTAGTTCTATAATGGAAGTAACGAGAACACAGTGGAGACTACAAAGGCCGTTACCAAGAGTAGGAAAAGACGATCCACACGAGTAAGCTAGAGGTACTTTAGGTGTCGGAAATCTCCAAAATATACCATGATGGTAGAGTTCACATTGCCGTATAAATCGTCTACAGCCTTTTCTCTCACATTGGCAAATTTCAAAGATTTGGCATTGTATAAAATTAGACAACAAACCGTAATAGTCATGGCTTAAACATAATAAACAGGTCAGGAAGATCGGGACAAAGGAAGAAATCAGATTTCGAAATGTTCATTTCGGATCTTCCCATTTTCTTCACTCCTAAGTCCTCCATCGCAAACGCAGACACTTACCACATTGTGATATGATTAACAATTAAGTAACGCAAAGGCCCCAAATTCTTCTAAACAACAACCAGTAAACTGTGTTTTTGACTTTAGGAGAGTTTTGAACTCAACATGAAAATTTCTCTAAACTTAACACTTGTTTATGAGTACCCTGTCGGCCCCTCCCCTTGTATCCACACCTAGAATCAAAAACACATTTTTAAGGCTGCAATATTTATGTCCACGACGCTTTCTCGGGGGGGATGGAAGTTAATTTCTAAGTAAAACGCCCCCGTCACGCAACCGTAGGGTCGTGGTTTTCCGCCACGTGCTATGTACATATAATATCATTGAGATTCGTTAGGCGGAAAAACGTCACAATGAACTCTTAGTCAAAGCCCGGTTTTACTTAGGCTCACTGTAAGATACTGTGATCATCTTTCAGAAGGTAAGGAATTGAGCCACCTTTACAATTAAAAGTGGTTTAAATAAAGGTCGAGAAGAATATTTACAAAACGATGAGCAGATCACTGCCAGCCACCAAAAACAAAGGTTACATAAAGTTCTTATGCTGAGCCTACTTAAAAATAATTACGTTCTATTTAAGAGATAACGTTTGAGGCTTGCTGCCGGTACTTCAGTACCTTTTTGCTATGTACAAATCTGTGAACTATTAAAGCGAGATGCCAAGAGCTCAACCTCAATAAAATATGCTACCAGACACGAATATAGAGTTCCACAAATTTAACTGTATGTGACCTGTCTCCATGTAGTTTCCTCAATTTCATTCCATTTCTGACGTTTTCTTGGCCCTATTCATATATCGCACAATTTCTAAACAACAGTTAACTTTGTAATAATGGAGAGACGAGTGGCAACATTAATTTAAAACCTTACTATAAATCCGTTCGGGAAGTTTTTACACAATTGTTTCCTTTAATATACAGTCTTCAGTTTTTTAAAAGCAATCCACCTTACGTTACGTAACATCACTAACACACATTTAATAGTGCTCTATAAACTGTGCAGAATCAACAGTCAATTGCGTTAAAATTTAGAAAAATGGGACAGTTGAACAGGCACGTAAATGAAGAATAATAAGCATTGAGATTTCTGGAGTTTACAAAAATAGAAGTTACACGCAAAGTTTCCAGAAAACATTTCTACTAACAGTACGGAAGGGGACTTTGTTTTTAGTCTGTCTTTAAAGTGTAGGGCGGGATCCTATTTGTATTATCACCAGAATCACGCTCGTTGTCAACATAACGTGCAGACAGGATATACTTTTAATTTTTTTATGACTAAAAGAATGTTTAGGAATTTTGCATACACCAAAACTACGCACATACAGTGACATGTGCTATGGCAAGACTTTCGATTTGTCAGCAAAATATTCTCATTTGTTAAAAATAGTGATTATAATTTTATTTTTTAAAATACGTGCAGTACGAATACAAAAAAAAAAATACTGTACGGAGAGTTTCATGAACATTTGGACTTTTCCAATCAGAAATCTATTGTATATATTTTTCTCCAGTTTCGGAGCGAGCTTTAACAACTCGTAATAATTTACTGTGGCAACTGAAGAATTCCACACTAAAACCACATCACAAAATACAGCGTCATACGCGAAAGACTTTTTTTTAAAAAGTATATACATGACATGAACGGTGTTACGCTGATAGAAAGTTGAAATTGGTTTTCAAATTGCGTGTAACTGTGACATGGGTGAAGGCGACCATAATCGGCGGGACGCCACCTGTTGCGCCCTCTGCATGCACGCCAAACCCACCACCTCCACTTGAAACTCAAGTGCGTGAATGTCACACACTTACGCGAGTGCATTTCCATCTCGCACCATTGTTCCTTGAAGTGCGCGGGAAACTCCAATGAACCTCTCCTCGCTCCGCATGGGAACTCGCAGCCCTTCAAGTAAGTGTGTGACACTCACTCACGCACGCTGGCGTGCGTTACTTACAGGGCGGTCTCGGTGCAGGAGCGCTGCGACGGCCCGTTGTTGTTGACGAGGGTGTAGTGCGAGGACTCGGCGCCGCCGCCCGTCGGCCGGTTGTTGATGCGCTGGCCGCGGCGCGTCTTGCTGGGGCCGCCGCTGCCGTTGAGGAACAGCTCGCGGAAGGTCTCGCGGAACTGGCGGGACATGCCGCAGTAGATGGCGAAGTTGATCGGGTACGAGACGATGATGAAGAAGTTGGTGAACAGGATGAGCGTGTTGACGATGGTGTAGTTGAGGATCTCCTTGACGCTGGACGAGATGATGTGCAGGATGGTGACGACGGCCAGGGGGATCTCGACGAGCAGGAACACCTGCAGGAGCGGCAGAAGCAAATATTACCGCAAAGTAAGCGACATCCTTACTCTGGGATTTGCCGTGCACATCTCCACACGACATTTACATGGATTTACCAGAGAAGCGAGAGAAATAATACCCGGGACGTGCGGGACTCACCGTCACAACGACGATCAGCATGAGAGTGGTGCAGTTGGAGTCGCGCAGCTTGCGGCACTCGCTCTTGCGGTTCTCCTTGAGCAGCTTGTCCCGCTTGTCCTGAGCCTGACGCAGAGCCTTGAAGAGGAGGACGTTGAGCACGACGAGCGAGATGCACGGCAGCAGGTGCACGAAGAGCACGCGGAACATGTAGTAGCTGAAGAAGTAGGCGTCCATGGAGAGCACGTCCGTCACCCAGTAGGCCATGTCAACCTGCGGGGAGATGCATGGCGGGAGGCAGTCTTGGAAATTACGCCTTCGAGACTCGTCAAGTGGGTCGCCAGAGAGGTGTGAGACCCAGTGTGAAAACACGACACAATGTGAGGGACACAAAGTCCCGGTACCAAAACAAAGCAGAAGGGCGGGCTAAAAACAGTGCATACGCGAATTCGAAAACAATTTTTCACAATCTGTTTTTATCCATTTTTTAAACTTGTGTATTTTCTTTCTAATTAACAATTTTTTTTTTTTTTTTTTTAAATTGTCCTGTGTTGTCGACTAGCTCACTCACCCGACACACCATGACGTTGGGGTTGCCCTCCCAGGTGATGAAGATGGGTCGGTAGGTGCGGTCGAAGAGGCGGGGCGCCTGGTGGCAGGCGGCGCAGAAGAAGATGATGCCGATGAGCTTGAGCACGCGCGGCATGCTGCAGTAGGTGCGCGCCACGGGCGCGTGGCACACGTAGATGTAGCGCTGCAGCGCCAGCGCCAGCGTCAGCCAGATGGACGCCGTGTGGAACATGGCGGGCAGCACCTGCACCGCAAACACGCACATGCCGCACTGCACTGCACAATCCAATCTCACATACATTTTACTATTTTGTTTTTCAAATCTATCGGAATAATATATTGTTTTGCAGGGAAAGAAAAAACCCCATTTGACTTTGATTGACCGCGAATCCTCGGATCTGTCGAGTCCGTCAAATAGGATGATTGGGGAGGCGGATGAGATGCAGGGAGAGCTGCTGCACGAGCTGCTGTCAGGTGCAGCGGGCTGTCAAGCGTCAGAGAGAGAGAGAGAGAGAGAGAGAGAGAGAGAGAGAGAGAGGAGAGGGAGAGCGAGGGAGAGGGAGGGAGAGACAGAGAAGGAGAGGGAGAGCGAGGGAGGTGAGAGAGAGAGAGAGGAGAGAGAAGGAGAGGGAGAGCGAGGGACAGGAGGGAGAGACAGGGAGAGACAGAGACAGAGACAGAGACAGAGAGAGAGAGAGAGAGAGAGAGAGAGAGAGAGAGAGAGAGAGAGAGAGAGAGAGAGAGAGAGAGAGTCTCGTTGCTTACCGTGACGCGAGCCTGTGTGCTGCCCGTGACGAGACTTACCCGCCGGAGAGACTTACCCGTGAGTAGCGGCCAGTAGCGGCCCCTGCTCGGCGGGGAAGGACACGAGCGAGGGGTGCGCCAGGGTGGGACAGTGTCACGGCCCGTCGCGCGCCGTCTCAATTAAAACTTTTATCACAACGGACTGCGGATAAAACGTCACAGACGGAAAAACTATCGACACACCGACTTTTTCTGTCGTTATGCTTTTTCTTTTCCTCATCGCTCTCTCTCTGGACGAGAAGCAAAACTTTGAGGAACAGGCTTTCCGTCTGTGACTGGCGACGGCGCGCGCGTGGCAGCCGCCACCACCCCGGCACCCACCTCGTTCATGGCGGTCCACGCGAAGCAGGCGCTGACGGGAGACAGGGGCTTGTAGTGGTTGCCGAACGTGTACATGTAGAAGAGCCACGGCGCGGGGAACAGCAGCGTGAACATGTCGGACAGGGCCATGGCCATGAGCACCGCGTTGGTGGAGGTGCGCATGTGGCGCTTGGACAGCACCACCACGATCAGCGTGTTGGCCACGATCGTGATGACGAGGAAGATGGGCGTGATGAAGCCGTACCTGCACCGAGGGGGAAACAACTCTAAAATTTTTGTACACCTAGTAATTCAGAAAAATTCAGGGAAATTAAAAAAAAATCAGAAAACTTCAGTAAAAATTCAGAAAAATTCAGAGAAAGTCAATGAAATTCAGAAAAATTCAGAAAAAAATCACAAAAATTCGCAAAACTTTCGGAAAAATTCGAGCAAAAATTCACAAAAATTCAATAAAAATTCACAAAAATTCACAAAAATTCACGACATTTGTACACCAAAATTCAGAATTGTTTCCCCCTCGAACTGCACACACCACACCTGCACTGCACGGGAAACCCAAGTCGCACACTTTGCAGCTGAGCATACTTGAACGATAGTTGATGTGTAAATTTCCATTCACACTACCTGAACAAGTATGCGTGAATTTTGCTAGGAAATTGTCCCGTACACTTTTAGGTGCATTTTTTTTAAAAAAAAGAAAATTTTCGGATGAGCTGTCGAACTTACATGGGTCTGGCGTACTCCAAGGGCAGCTCGTTGGAGATGTTGAGGTAGTGCGGGACGGGCGTGGTGCACAGCGAGTGGTTGTTGGGCTGCGTGCAGTTAACCATCTCCAGGTCCCCGGGGATCTCCGTCGTGGTGACGCTAGGAGGAAGCAGAAGAAAACAACACACACGCACAAATTAAAACAAGAAATCCCAATAAGTAACAAACACCTGCCAGTTTATCCTTCCTCTCCATTTTTAGTCCGCGGGTTCGTCTGGGAGACCTTATCCTTTCTCCCGGAAACGAGTCTTTATGTGTCTCTGCGCGTGTGTGAGTATGTGCGGGGAATGTGTGTGTGTGTGTGTGTGTGTGTGTGTGTGAGCGCAAAACAACATAAACGGGGTCGTAAAGCGTTTTGTTTGACACTGCGAGGCCACCGCCGTTACAGCCCGCCAGTACCAAAGAGAATAAAACCCTCTCCCGCCCTAATTTTATCTTTCTGGCCCAGTCCGCGCCGCGTCACGCATCCCTTACGACAGTCACTGGGAAACTTAAGCGTGCGAATGACGCACGCACCACTGTCATCAAATATCTTTGTAAATTTACGCCTTTTTTTTCGTAGTTTGTGATTTACAAGAGGTGTTAACACAATTGTGACTTTACGATCGAAATCGTAAATTTACGAAAGCCTAATTGTGCTCGTTTCAGAATGACAAGTCGACACCAAGTGTCCTTAAAATTTTGTAACTTTACAATTTGGTATGGTAACTTCACGACATGTCTCATGGAAAATGTTTCCCGCCGCAACTACAAACAGGAAAAGCGGGCAGCGTCGTGTTGGCGCGTTGCGCTCCTCGCTTTTTTGGCCGGCGTTATTTCAGACCACGCTTCATTTACCGCGCGGTGCGGCGCTACAGTCATACCGGCCCGGCCGCGAGCACGCGCAGCACGCGTGGCTCTTATTTCTGATGAAAAATGTCAACACTCTCCGCAAGCATATTTTTGCAGAGGTTTATTCATGCAGGCGCTAGCGGCCTGGGCGGGGCGGGGCGGGGCGGGGCGGGGCGGGGCGGGGCGCGCACAGCCGAGCTAGGGACATGCAAATGCAGAGGCAGGCGGTGGACTACCCGCCGTGCCGTGCCGGGCCTGGCGGCGCGCAAGGCGAGGCGAGGCGAGGCGAGGCGAGGAGAGGCGGCACTGTAAAGGGGGACTGCGTGCGGTGACGTTTGCAAGTTTGCAGAGTTTGCGCGCTACGCGAGGTGGTTACATTTGACATTTAGACGTTTCTGGATACAGAAAAGACGTCGCAATCGCCCAGAATCATAGAGATTAATTTTAAGAAATAATTCCATACAGGAAAATGAAAAAAAAAAAAATTCTAAATCAGCCTTTTAATAAGTGTTGTTAGTTGTAACAATAATAGTTTAAAATAAAAATATTAATTAATATTTGGGAAGGATGGAGAAGGAAGGGGGGAGAGAGAGAGAGAGAGAGAGAGAGAGAGAGAGAGAGAGAGAGAGAGAGAGAGAGAGAGAGAGAGAGAGAGAGAGAGAGAGAGAGAGACCAGGTCTGGGTCGGGTCGGCCTGCTGAAGTTGTCATCAGGGAGTCTAGGCGCTGGCTGGCTGCGCTGCTGCGCTCTCTCTCGCAGAGCTCGTATGTAAATGCCACGGTCATTACGGTCAAATGTCGAGCTCCGAGTTGAGTCGAGCCGAGCCGAGCCCTGTCACTCTGAACCGATGTAGACGGCGGGCGCAGCCAGGGCGCCAAGCGTCCCTGCGGGATTTAGGTGGGACGTTTGCGGGGCGGGGCGGGGCGGGGCGGGGCGGGGTGTCAAGGTCAAAACTGTCAAACAGATTTGGGTTTTGAAGCGCCCCCCCCCCCCTCCATCTTTCTCTACGACTGAGTACGCACGGTTATTCAGGCGCATGTCTCGTTGCTTTAGAGTTTATACACTGGAAAAACAAAGGTGCTAAGTAGCACCTTTCCTGGGGCGCTAAAATCAAATGCTAAGTTTAGTGCCTTTCCTGGGGCACTAAATCTTAGTGCCTTTGCAAAGGCACTAAATGTGTATGGAGTATACGCAGCTGGTCAGCTAAAGGTGCTAAGTCCTACCTTTAAAAGGCACTAACAAAATTTAGTGCCTTTCCTAGGGCACTAAATCTTAGTGCCTTTCCAAAGGCACTAAATTTTGTTAGTGCCTTTTAAAGGTAGGACTTAGCACCTTTGTTTTTCCAGTGTAATAAGCGCTTTAGCAGCACGAGCAACACAAAGGCACGGGCACGAGAATGAATGCCTAGGCCTCGTCCATTACCTGCAAGTGACTCGAGGCGAGGGGGAACGGGCCGGTAATCAGCACCGACTGTTGGTCCCTTTGTCCTGAGCGGACGCCACTGGCAGCCCCGTGCCGTGCCCTACTCGCGTCCTTCAGGAGGGGGGGGTGGGAGGGGGCGTGACCCAGGCAGAGTTATGGAGTTCCCGAACGTCCTGCCGAGGTTAATTTAAGTTTCTTGGCGAGTGAATGAGGAAGATTGGCAGCGAAAAGGCGATCCGCCGGGCGGGGGGAGCGGGGGGCGCGGGGCGCGGGGCGGGTAGGGCGCGGGGCGCGGGGCGCGGGGTGCGTGGGGCGCGGGGCGCGCCGCGCACAGTGAGCTTTTTATTTCCCGATATCGAACAAAAAGACAATATTAAGGAGAAAATATGTTGCGATTGACTGACGCCGCACTGTACAAGTTGTCCAAGAAAAAGAAACGTAACAGGCCGGTCTACACTGGTGCGGCAGAGAGGGGCGGGTGGGCACAGCACGGCGGCGGGCCCGCCCCGCGCACTGTTAGGTGTAACCCGGACACTCAGCAGACGACAACGCGATGACGTTTTCTCGAGCAAGTTGGCTCAGCAACCGCCACATTTCACTCGGCTCTTTCCTCTCTCTCTCTCTCCCTCCACTCCAACGCGCCCCGTCCGCAGGCCGGCCCCCCAGCGCAGCCCGTCGCAAACACACCCCGAGCGCCCCCCCCCCCCCCACCCCCAACCCCCCGACACCTGGTGGGGCCTAAACGGTGACCTTGAGGAAATATTTACCAGGGCTGTTGCTCTCCACAGCGACCTGTCGGCCGCGGGAGCGAGAAATGCCCACCAGACCCCGCCCCACTCCGCCCCACCCCGCCCCGCCCCGCCCCACCCCGCCCCGCCCCGCCCCGCCCCGCCCCGCCCCGCCCCGCCCCGCCCCGCCCGTCTCTCTGTCCCGTCCCTGCGGCTCTCAGGTGTGAAAGTTGGTATTTTCCAGGTGGCAGGATGCGAGATAGCGCCTGCAAAACGCGCCTCTCTCTCTCTCTCTCACTCTCTCTCTCTCTCTCTCTCTCTCTCTCTCTCTCTCTCTCTCTCTCTCTCTCTCTTTCTCTCTTACCCACTTTTTCTCTTGCACTCTCTTTTACCCTCTCTCTTTCTTCCCCCGAAGCCAAGAAGGGGAGAAAGAAAGGGAGCAAGACACAAAAAAGGGTACGGGAGGCATGAGGAAAATGTGAGCCCGAGGAAGCGGAAGCCAAAACTAAACAACTCGGTGAAGCCCGCATAGCTCCTTCGGAAGAAAATGTGCAGAGAAACAACGAAATAATCGAAAAAATACTACGACATACTCTGAAACACATCACAAGGCATCCCTAAAACTGCAACAATATAAAAGGTACAACAAAACAAATGAAAGATATACGCAGAGAGACACGAGACAAGTTGGACTCCCCTTTGCTCGGAACCGAACCCCGAAGGGGCATGGAACTGGATGTGATTTACGAATTGGGCGCCATCATTAGGTGACACACGGTAGCGAGCCCTCCCCTGTCTGCCCTTCTCTCCTCAATGCCTATGCCTCCTTCCCACTCCCCCTTCCCTTTTTCAAACAAGTTTCTTCGGTATGCTGTTGCTGTGAGCCACGAAAATCAGCGAGATACGCTACGGACACTTTGGAAAGAGCGCCATGACCCCTCGAGTTTAACCGAGCCTATATAGATCAAATTAGAGAACAATAATTGGGTCCACGCTTCACTTAGCTCAGCCCCGCCCCAAAAAGTGTACGAGATTCGCACACTTGGGTCTCCAGAGCGCTGCCAGTGCTAGAAGCATGGCCAGGACTCAGCCCCCCACCCTCGCCTCTCGCGCCTCAGCGACACCAACAAACGGGGAAAAAATAAAGTTTCGCAAACGCGATTGCCACAAACAGGAAGTTTTCTCGCGACGAAGTATTCGCGGGGCGGGTGCTGGGAGGGAGTCTTGTGGAGGGCGACGACCCAGAGGAACGCGACACCACTGCAGATAACCTTCCTAGATAACCAACAACAAACAACAATACTCGAAATGAAATTTGCAACGCATTTACAGAAATAAGTACCCTGTAAGATGTGATTAAAATCGCACATTTTAGCGTGATAAAAACCTCGGGTGATTCCCGGGATTTTTGGCTAGCTGGGAGAGTGGTAAAAGTCAAGTGATTACTAATTGTCTGAAAAAAAAATGCGATGATTTCTGTTAAGATTCTCCAATAAAATTTCACCCCATTAAATGGTCACGTGTGCGAATAGAAAGTCACACACACACACACCTACAAGTGTGCAACATTCTCACACTTGGATTTCCCAGTGTGTTGTGCAGGAGGACCCGGCCAAAAGCGTCGCATATCGCTGCCTCGCGGAGCGCTGCTGTGCGCCTCGCAGCGGAATGTTATGAATATCAGGCGGCGAACCGCACAGTGGGAGGGGGAGGGAGAGGGAGGGAGGGAGGGAGAGAGAGGGAGGGAGGGAGAGAGAGAGAGAGAGAGAGAGAGAGAGAGAGAGAGAGAGGGAGAGGGAGAGAGAGAGAGAGAGAGAGAGAGAGAGAGAGAGAGAGAGAGAGAGAGAGAGAGAGGGAGAGGGAGAGAGAGATTAGTGCCACGGCAGCGTGCAGACGATGCTTGTGACTCTCCTATGACATCGGGCTCCTCTCGCGAATCGCGCTTCCTTTCATCTTCAGCGCCTTGTTCTCCATTCTCTCTCTCTCTCTCTCTCTCTCTCTCTCTCTCTCTCTCTCTCTCTCTCTCTCTCTCTCTCTCTCCCTCCCTCTCTCCCCTCTTCCCCGCCCCGTCACCTACGCCCTCTCAGCTGCTCATTCCGCTCTCGGGAGACCCGAGTCAGCAGCGTCGTTAGCAAACAGGGTCCCGTCCCGAGTCCATACTCTAGAGACGGTCCTTCTTCGTCCCCCCCCCTCCCTCTGCGCGTAGTCGCGAAATTTCGATTCCCCGTAGCGCTCGGAATCCAAGATGATCGAACTTCGCTCACGCGTATATACGCCTGGAGCGGAGCGGGTAGGCAAACCCGCATTACTGTTACGTGTTCTCTGAAACGAAACACCCGGCACACACACACACACACACACACACACACACACACACACACACACACACACACACACACACACACACACACACACACACACCATCGGCCATGCAGATGCACTCTTACAATAAGGGTCAAATGTAAACGGAGTCGTATGGTGGGCGGGGAGCCTCGGCCCCGGTCCCGTCGGACAAAGACCCAAGTCCAGCCCCGCCCCACCCCACCCCGCCCCACCCCACCCCACCCCGCCCCGCCCCGTCTTGGGGCCGTCGTACGGGTGGGTGCCACCGCCTTAGCGTTCATTTGTAGCCGTTCAGTCCGAGCGAAAGGGCTCAGGGGAGGGACCTCACATGACGGGGCGCGCAGGGGGGAGAGAGGAGAGGGGAGGGGAGGGGGGAGAGAAGGGGAGGGGAGGATTACGACAGGAATAAAATGGAGATGGTCCCCGGGCATAACAAGGTCCAGCGGACACGGGCAGGGGCAGGGCACCGGAGCGCCCGCCATCCGCAGGGTAGGCAGACCCGCACGACACGGCAGCCGCGCGGGCCGGCCCGCCTCCCGGGCTGACGCGGTGGCCGCATGCGGACGGGCGGGGCGGGGCGGGGCGGGGCGGGGCGGGGCGGGGCGGGGCGGGCAGGAATGCGCCGTTACGCCGTTTTATTCGCAGTTTACTGTCCTTTGTCAAAAAAAAAAAAACGTAACGTTATGCGCGGACAGGACATCGTTATACTGTACGGTCAGCGCGGGGAATTAAATTGTGCGCGGAGTGGAGCGAGATTCTTGTGTTTCACTGGGTGGCGAGTTAACTCCCCGAGTCCCTGACGCGACGCGACGAGACGCTGTCAAATTGCTTGGATTTTCTCGGATTTCAGAGCGGCATTATTTTCGCGTAAAAAAAAATCAAAACGTTGCCAATCGCGCAATAACTCGTCACTCTACAATGTTATGAATGGGAGATTTAAAAAAAAAAAAAAAATACTAGCAATCCGTTTGCCGGGAATTAATAGGGACAAAAACATTCCAACACATTCAAATGTATTGAAGCGGTCTCAGAGTCCATAAAATCAACCAGCAAAAAGGTTTGTGCCAGTTTTATAGTTTTCATTCTGTGCGGTGCTTAGACCGCTTAAAAAAGCAATGACTCATGTGCAGGTCCTTACCGTCGTAGTATACAGAATACACGGCAGGGTAAAAACTTACATCCCTCGGCTTTCTTTTTCTTTCTCTTTCTCTCTCTCTCTCTCTCTCTCTCTCTCTCTCTCTCTCTCTCATAGCCGGGCACGTCTCCGCGAGCCATTCGGCACAAGCTCATACATACGCTGGGCATAAATCAGGGCGGGAGCCCCGGAAGCAGCAGCATGGAGGTGGACGGGCATATGCGGGGCGGGGCGGGGCGGGGCGGGGCGAGGCGAGGCGGGGCGGGGCGGGGCGGGGCGGGGCGGGGTGGAGGCCAGGTCGTTGGCCGGTTCACTGGCTCGGCTTGCCTTGAGCCACATATGCCCTCCTATCCTCCCCCCCACCCCTCTTCCCCGGTGACCTCTTCGAATGCCTGACCTTGGACCACGGGGAAGGGCAGGGTGATAAGGGACAGTAAGGAGAGGGGAGTCAGCGAAAGGGAAGCGGAAGGCGGGGAGAGGGAGCGGGAGGGAGAGGGAGGGAGAGGGAGGGAGAGGGAGGGAGAGGGAGGGAGAAACAGAGAGAGACTCAGCAGCGCGAGTTCTGCGTTTAATTTTAGGATTAATGTCTATTAGCCCGTGGGCTAGGGAATACATCAAGTTAATGCCCATCGTAAGGCGCCGCTCGCCCCCCGGCCCGACCCGGAGTTACATCTGGCGAAAGGTGGAGCGAATTTGCAGGCCTTCTTTGCCCGCAGAGCCTCGTGATAAATGCCTATCCGACCCAGGAGGAACCGTAATATTTCAAAGCAAAAACAAATTGGAACTGGGAAAAAAAAGCTCCCCCTTAAAAACCGCTTTTTTGGGGGGAAAATTAAAAAAAAAAAAAAAAAAAGAAGGATTGGCGAGGACCGTAGAAATGAGCACGTGTCCCTGCGTACTTACGTGATGCCCGTCGGGTAGAAATCCGAGGACGTGACGCTGGGCATCCCGCCACCGTCGCCTGCCGGCAGAAAGACAGACACCGTCAGACTATCGGACATTTAACAAAAAAAAAAATCAAAAAAAAAAATCCACAGTTCACTTACAAGTTCAGACATTACCACTTACCCCCCAAAATATAGATATCCACGTGCGGTAAATTTTATACCTTTAATCCTATCGATTTTATGGCATCTTCGTATTATACCAGACCCACACACAATCCTTTACGGCGTGCACCATAGCCACACAGCTGCTTGCACAGATGGGTGCAAGAGGGATGGGTGTGGAAGGGGACCATAGAAAGACGAGGTGCGGGACGGAGGGGAGGGGGCGGGGGGTTGACGGCTGGTTCAAATAGAATATCCTCCACTCCCCGCGTGGTCGGCCGACCGGTGACGAGGTCACCCCCCCCCCCCCCCCAAGTGCTTCTGCTTACCGCCTTCATCCTTCATCCAATAACGGGTTTACCTTCCAGGTTCTGCTCTCTCACGTCTTGTGGGGAGGAGGGGGGGGGGGGGTGTCTAGGCCGCCGTGCGTCTCCAATGCCCCTCCCCCCCCCCTCTGCCCCCCCCCCCCATTCCACCCCATCCATAGGCACGTTATGAATTCCTCACCGCTGCCAAGAATGGTCCATCGCGTGACGCGAGCGGAGGGGCCTAAATGAGCGGCTGCCGGCCGGCCTGCAAGCACGCCAAGGTCACAAAAAGTAGGGAGGAGAGGAGAGGAGAGGAGAGGAGAGGGGAGGGGAGGAGGAGAGAGGAGAGGAGGGAGGAGGGGAGGAGAGGAGAGGAGAGGAGAGGAGAGGAGAGGAGAGGAGAGGAGAGAGGAGAGGAGAGGATAGAGGAGAGGATAGAGGAGAGGAGAGGAGAGGAGAGGAGAGGAGAGGAGAGGAGAGGAGAGGAGAGGAGAGGAGAGGAGAGGGCGGCCTAAATACTTCACACCGAGTGTGTCAAAGTCGAACCACACTTGTGTCAATCATTTTCATGCGTGCAATCTGTACCTTTAAAAAGTGTGGAAAATTGACACCTTTACGTTTCCACGTGTGCGGATGAAAATTCTCTCTCACACACACACACACCTTGGCTTTAGAAACGCAGTGAATTTTACAGCCCTGCCGTCTTTAGACATAAATGGCTCTGCAGGTTTCACTCTGTGGCTAAACATTTCCCCCCAATAAAGATAATTTGCGTCTGTTTCTTTTTCCTCCCCCGAGTCTTACTCATCGCCCTCCTACATTTTTCCGTTCCCGTCTGCCCTCTCACCCCCTTCTACCCCCTCCGCCCCCCTCCCCCGTCCTGTCCGCAGCGGAGGCGCCTGCCGATGTCACGCGCTTTTGAGTTATGTGTCTCCGCGAGGTGCTGTGAAATTATAACGACCGCACACACACACACACACACACGCGCGCAACAGCAGAGAGAGTGAGTGGGAGAGAGAGAGAGAAAGAGAAAGAGAAAGAGAGAGAGAGAGAGAGAGAGAGAGAGAGAGAGAGAGCGCACAATCACAATTCTATCGGGACTCCGAGGCTCACAGAGCGCTGCGCCCCGAGGGGAAATAAGTTTTTTCCTAATGACGTGATGTCTCGCCGGCCGGCGCTAGAGGGCGCTGTGCTCCCGCCCCGCCTCAACTCGAGTGAATTAAGGAGAGAGGAGGACAGCTGATGGGTGCGTGGGCAGGGCAGGGAACGGCGCGGTACACTGATAAAAGCTACGGTGAATGGCACATGTAGCTTACGGTGAAAATTCACCGTGTGGGGTAGCTACACTGAACTTCGCCGTGTCCTGCTGAGCGATGCATCACCACCTCTCTCTCTCTCTCTCTCTCTCTCTCTCTCTCTCTCTCTCTCTCTCTCTCACCACACTACCGGGCATCCCTTTCCGCCTCCGTCAGACTCGCGTGTCACCCCAGTTCCGCCCTTGCTCCTCTGGACGTCCAGGGAATCACGGCGGGACGCTAGGGGATCAGCTCTAATTGGATTCCGGGCAGAAATGTTGGGAGAGACGGAGGGGGAGAGCGGGAGGGAGAGGGAGGGAGGGAGAGAGAGAGAAGGATAGTAAGGTAGAGAAAGAGAGAGAGGAATGGTAAAACAAAAGCCAGACTTAAGGGATTTTGATGCCATAACGAAGGCATAGAAATTTCACACCCCTAGAAAGACATTGAAACCTCCCAAAGGTGCTAAATTTTAATGCCTTTTCGTGCCTTTCCAAAGGCATCAAAATTTAACACTCTCTAAAAAGCACTAAGTCCTACCTGCGATGGAGAGAAAGAGAGAGAGAGAGGGAGAGAGAGAGAGAGAGAGAGAGAGAGAGAGAGAGAGAGAGAGAGAGAGAGGAGAGTCTACACAACCCGGCCCCTTTAGAAAGGGGCGGCTGACGTCGCGTCGCTGAGGGCCGGGCGGGCTGGGCCGGGCTGGCCCACGGCGCCTGGCGGGGTATGCAGACCCGGATCGCGCGGAGCGGGCGGGTTCCATACTTCTAAAAGTAACCGGGGGTTCCCAGCCATCTAGTATTTGTCAAGCGGCTTTTGCTATCGCGGGGCACTCGGTGCTCTCGCCTCGCCTCGCCTCGCCTCAAACTCTGGCACTGTAAATCAAAAGGTCAGACATCTTGCCCTATAAGGGGTGAGACATAACTGTCTGACCGAAAAATGGTGATACTCCAATGTATGACCGAAAAATTGTGATATTCCAATGTACGACCGAAAAAAGGTGATACGTTCGATGTACGACCGATAAAAGGGTGATACACCGGTAAAGGATGATACTTTTATAAGGAAATCAAGGGCCATCCCCACTGATGTCTGATCTTATTTGAAAAAAGTTTTTTCGGTCATACATTGGAGTATCACTTTTTTTGAGTCATACATTTGTGTACGACTTCGGTGAGACTTAATGTATCACCGAAATTTGGTCAGATGTCTCACCACTTGATTTGTAGTGGGGGCGGGGCGGGGCGGGGCGGGGCGGGGCGGGGCGGGGCGGGGCGGGGCGGGGCGGGCGGGGCTGGGCACGACGCAACTTTGAGTCACGCGTCGTTTCATTGCCGCCCCGCCCCACCCCGCACACGAGACCCGAGCGGAATAAGCACTACTTCGCATGTATCGCACATATCACCTAAAACAAAACAAAAAAACATAATTAAAAGGGGAGGAGAAAGTTCCCTCGTTATCACGCTATTATTTTTTTTTTAATTTGATGACACACAGTGTACGGCGTGTATTCATTCTCTATGCAGCCAGTTTGTTTTTTATTTTTTATTATCTTCCGCACTGGGCTTGCCTGGGGCTGTATGGACGACCCTGACACGGTCCAGCCGTTGGCAAGCACAGAGCTTTATGAGGCTGCACTGCAGAGTCCCCTTGACCCCCTGCCTCCCTGCCTCCCTCCCTCCCTCCCTCCCTCCTCCCTCCCTCCCTCCCTCCTTCCTCCCTCCCTCCCTCCCTCCCTCCCTCCCTCCCTCCCTCCCTGTCGCAGCCCACATCGGCCGGCGTGGACGCGATAAAGGGCCGGCTAAACTGCACCTCCGCACGGCTCATTGCACGAGGCTAATTCACAAACAGCGCGCCAAAATATGAAACATCGTGACATTCACACGAGGAATGCGACTGCGACAGTTTCCAAGCACGAAAACGATTGTGACGTCACGAGGAATCAAATAAAAGGGGTGTTACCCGAGCGTGTAAGAGGTTTGACGCGGCGACTGTGATACCGCAGGGCAAGCCGCAGGGCGTCTGTGCGCGCCCCGCCCCGCCCCGCCCCGCCCCGCCCCGCCCCGCCCCGCCCCGCCCCGCCCCGCCTTATACGCCGCGTGTTGAACACGTTTTCGCCGCATTGCGATCGCTGGCAGCCGCCGCGCCGCGCCGCCGTGGAATTCAATTTCGCTCACTTCCTGGCGGGCAGCGCTGCAGCACGGAGGGCGGCATTGGGTAGAGGGACACCAGAGAGCAGGGAGCAGGGGGAGAGAGAGAGAGAGAGAGAGAGAGAGAGAGAGAGAGAGAGAGAGAGAGAGAGAGAGAGAGAGAGAGGAGAGAGAGAGAGAGAGAGAGAGAGAGAGAGAGAGAGAGAGAGAGAGAGAGAGAGAGAGAGAGAGAGAGAGAGAGAGAGAGAGAGAGAGAGAGAGAGAGAGAGAGAGAGAGGAAAGGAGAGAGAGAGAGAGACAGACAGACAGACAGAGAGGAGAGAGGGAGCGAGAGAGGAGAGAGGAGAGAGGGAGCGAGAGCGGGTAGAGCCTGAGTGCGTCACGTACCGGTATCGATATAGTGTCCTCTCCAAGTCATCCCCGCCGCTCTCTGACCGCAAAAACCCATCGAGAGGAGTACACTGTCAAGAATAACAGCTGGCAGGCGATGAAACCCGTTTCTCGTCGTGTCACGTCGCAGTAGATACAAAGCCCCCCTCCCCCTCCCGCCACCCGATCAGGACAAAACAAGGTAACGCCGAGTACGGCGCTCGAGTAACTAAACACCCCGGCCCGCCCCACCCCGGCCCGCCCCGCCCCGCCCCACCGTCACTCTGCCAGAGTGTTTTCGCACCCAGTCGAGTCCGACCGCGTGGCCCTGACAGATAGCGGGCCGGCGCGGGCGCGAGCTACCTCCGTCCCTCCTGTAAGCCCCAGCAGGGCCACCACAAAAGTTTCATCCGTATACGGCTGTTAAATGCGAACCACGAAAGGGAATACTTTGAACGCGTTTCCCTACGCTACGCCACTCACCATCCGCCTGTCGCCTCGGCAAGACGGCTAGAGTCGGTGCGGGGGCGGGGCGGGAGCGGGAGCGGGGCGGGGGCGGTGCGGTGCGGTGCGGGGCGGGGCGGGGCGGGGCTTTCGGAGGAGAGGGAGCAACACTTCGCGTCCCCAGCTCCACTCCGACAGAGTCACTTTAGACCCCGTCCCGTCCCGTCCCGCCCAGACCGTGCGAGCCGCGAGGTCATCAAGCCACGTAGAGATCCAGTCGAGTCTTTCTGTGTCTGCTCGAGGACAGGCGAGCCAGCGCGGCCCAGCCGCCTGCGTGCCGGGGCGGGGCGGGCGGGGCGGGGCGGGGCGGGGCGGGGCGGGGCGGGGTGGGGCGGGGCGGGGTACGGCCATTCTATTTCCATTCCTTCACCTTCCAAAGCCGTTTAAAAGGATCTTGCATCTGGCAAGACGTCCTAGTCCCATTCGGGCGGGGCGGGGCGGGGCGGGGCGGGCTCGAGGGTGGTCGGCGTAGAGGGGAGGGGGAGCCGACACCGGCAGGCCGGACGCCAGGGAGGGTTGCAATAATGAAAGCTTACGGTGATTTTCACTGCGAGCTAACGTAAGGTTTTCAACAGTGTGGCGAGTTGTCTGCTCTTGACTGGATAGAGCTCAAGTAGTAGCGCACCCCCTGCGACTTCTCGAGCCCGCACAGTAAATCTGTTTCCTGGGAGTCCCGGGAGAGCTGGTAAATTGTCCAGGACTTATCCTGGAAACATTCCCAGGAACTGTCCTGGAGACAGACTCGTGAGGCTGCGCAGTGCGCACGCGCCGGGGACGCGAGGCGAGCGGTGAGAGATGATGGCATGGCGTCGGTGCGTTCCATGCACTGTAAAAAGTCTGCGAAGAATTTCTTTGTAGGGCTGCAAAGAATTTTCATTCTTTGCAAACTACGAAGAGTTTGCTTTGCAGGCTGCGAAGTATTATAATCCTTTGTAAACTGCGAAGAATTTTCTTCGCAGGCTACGAAGAAAACTCTTCGCAGATTACAAAGAATTATAATCCTTCGCAGCCTGCAAAGCAAACTCTTCGTAGTTTGCAAAGAATGAAAATTCTTTGCAGCCCTACGAAGAAATTCTTCGCAGACTTTCAACAGGGTGCGCCGAAACGAAACGTCCAGCCGCGTCGCGTCGCTCATACGCGCGGGAAAGAGCGGAGAGAGAAACACGCATTCAATCCGACATCTAACACCGACGAGAGAGGTAGGGGAGGGGAGTGGGCGGCCAGGAAAAAATAAAAAAATAAATAAAAAAGGTACACAGAAATAAGCAAAAAGGTGCACCTAACGTACGCAAAAATACACAAGACACATATTTATAGAAAAAAAAAAATACTAAAAAAAAAATCACGATTTAGCCCCTTTGCCTCCCGCAGGTGGTCTCTTATTATTTCCGTGCGTAGTAAGACGTGTGCTTCCTGTAGGCTGGTGAACCTGTCCCCGACCACTCACCACTGCCCGACGTGGACACCACCGCCCCCAACACACACACAATCTAAGAGAGAAAGGGGGCGTCCTAGACTAGTCCGACCGACCGGCACAAGGACTTTGTCAACACGTCGCCGCGCGAGGCGGGGCGGGGCGGGGCGGCCCCGGGAGAACGCCACCCTCGTCACCAACTCCCCTGCCTCGCGGGGGTAGCAGCAGCGTCGGTAGTCGAGACTGTGTCAAGACGGCGGTGGAGTGCCGAAGTGCCCCGGCGAGGCGAGGTGTGAAGGGTGGGATGCAGAGGAGGAGGGGAGGGAGGAGGGGAGGGGAGGGGAGGGGAGGGGAAGGGGAGGGGGCGGGGGGTAGATGTAGAGTCGGGGGGTTCACACTACAATATAATTGATGCGTCGGAGTGTGTTGGCGCTATCTCCAGGCTATAGGCCGCGAGTTATGGAAGCAGCGCAACGCCCCCCGCGTCCCCTCTCCCGCCAGCTCTCTCTCTCTCTCTCTCTCTCTCTCTCTCTCTCTCTCTCTCTCTCTCTCTCTCTCTCTCTCTCCCTCTCTCGCTCTCCCTCTCTCCCTCTCCCTCTCTCTCTCTCTCTCCCTCTCTCTCTCCCTCTCTCTCTCTCTCCCTCTCTCCCACGCACAATAAGGCGGGCGACACACGCGCGGGGCCGGCGGCGGCGGCGAGTAAAAGCCACACAGTGGTATTAGGAGATGAAGAAGGGCTGCTGGTGCTGCGAGGTGAGGCGGAGGGAAGGCGGGGAGGGGAGGGGCCGCGGGGCGGGCCAATAGGGCAGGGGCTGGCTGTTTCGCTTATTGGGCCACGTGCTGGCCTAGTGTGTGTGTGTGTGTGTGTGTGTGTGTGTGTGTGTGTGTGTGTGTGTGTGTGTGTGTGTGTGTGTGTGTGTCGCACGCGTGCACGTGCAGGTGTGTCGCCACGTGTACTTTCGGCAGCACACTGCCGCACACTTTCGGCGATACTTATTCCCTGCTTCGGGACCCACCAATCGATTACAGCAAACTTTTTTCAATTTTTCTCCTTTTATAAAGAATTCCAATTGATATGTAATCGTTTCTTTGCGTTATTACAACACCCGTTTTTTATTTATTCCTCGGGGCAAAACCGGCCGATGATGTGAAGGCAGCCGCACGTTACAGACAGAGCCAGAGGGACGGGGGGGGGGGGCAGGCAGGGCGCCGCGGGCGGGGGCCCAACTCGGGCGGGGGCCGAGGCCCTCAGCTGGTCAGCAAACAGACGGAAGAAGAGAAAAGGTGGAGAGGCTAGGAACGCGCGGCCCGGCCCCGGCCCCGGCCGAGGCAAAAGAGGTCCGTGCCGCTGCCACGGGAAAAAGTTTGGGCGGGCCGCGGCCGAGGCCGGGCCGAGGCCTGTCAGGGATACACACCGTGGACGTCATATCAAATCTCTGCGGGGGAGATCAAGAAAAACCCGCGCACAAGGGAAGACGCAGGAGGAAGGGTTTTTCGCGCGGATCCCTAAAGACTGAACACCAGAAAAAAAAGAGGTGTTTTCCCTATATATATTTTTTTTTTGTTGAGAGGTCTGCCAAGGCACGGTCCGGGGAGGGGTGGAGGCAGCGCGCCACCCAGGAGAATCAAGAATCCCTCGCTATAAAAGACAAAGAAGATTGCATTAGCTCGACGCAATACGTTCTCATCTGTTCTAGACAGATGGGTGATTATTCGAGATGGGATTTCTTCTGGATGTGTCGCACCTCCACGTGGAGGCTAGGCGCCCTGCTCTCAGGGGCCGCCTCATCTGAATGCAGTGACGTCTGGGGGGCGTAATAAGAGCGGTGGAAATGAATGGCCTGAGGGTCAGAGGAGTCAAGTGGGAGGGGAAAGGGGAAGGGGGCGGGGGCTCAGGGCGGGGCGGGGCGGGGCAGGGCGGGGCGGGGCGGGAAGCCACGACCAGGAATTATGAGGAAAAGAACTTGTAAATTGGTTCCTCTCGCTCAGAATGGCGGCGCGCTGCGGGTGTATTCGGGATCATAAAACAGCCGAAGGTCGCGCGAGAGCGAACGCCGGGAAGAGAGAGAGAGAAGGGAGAGAGAGAGAGAGAGAGGAGAGAGAGAGAGAGAGAGAGAGGGAGAGAAGGAGAAGGGGAGAGAGTTGGAGCACGGTGTTTGGGGCGTAATTGTGGTGTGGTCGACGATGCTTGCGAGGGAGGGGAGGGGGGTTTAGCTTTATTCACAGGAAGCGTGATGGGAGAGGAGGAGGGCGCAAACGAGAGAGAGAGAGAGAGAGAGAGAGAGAGAGAGAGAGAGAGAGAGAGAGAGAGAGAGAGAGAGAGAGAGAGAGTTAGAGAGGCCGCCACACTATTCGATATTCGCATGGTCGTGCCACTCCCGCGGCCACTCCGGTCCGGTGCGGCGGATCACTGCGTTTGCAGAGCAGGCAGGCAGGCAGGCAGGCCCACTGTATCTCATCTATAGTGCAGCACTTTGTGGAGGGATAGCAGACAGTAGTGCCTACAGTCCCACCATCATCCAGTGGCTCAGTGCTCGCATTTTTTGCCTTGACAATCAGTCAAATGCATTTGAATATTTTTTTCTTCACACTTTTAACTCCAGTGCATTCTTTTTAAATGAGAACACGCGTCGTATTTAACGGTGTAGCGGATAGGCAGACCGCTGTACCGTTACGTGTCTTCTGACTTCTGTTAGTGTTAAGAGTAAAAAAAAAAAAAAAAAGTGAGTGAAGTGAGTGAGTGAAAAAATTGATTTCAGAGATAGAGCTCCGCTCCGCACTGCTGAAAGAGTTTCAGACGGCCCGCCCACCCCGCCCCACCCCACCCCGCCCCGCTCCGCCCCGGGGCGGGTGGGGTCGTTTCGAGAGAAAATGGGCCTGCATGAGGACCGTCGGGTCGCAGGCTTCGAGTCGAGAGTCGACCCGAACTAACTACTCCACAAGAGGGAAAGAAAAAAAGCACTGACGTCCCCAGGCACGCTGCAAAATGCACGCGAAGAATAAAGGCTATCGAATTGCACACTAGGTTCTTGCTTTTGCAAAGTCACTCCCCGATAAAAAGAATAATATTTTCAGAGCGTCTTGTTTTTTGTTCTTTTAGGACGCAGGATTTCCCTCACGCTCGCGTGCATCGCTGCGGGCTGCGTTCCGTTAGCCTCCATTAGCATGAGTAGCGCGAGGGCTTACGGGCTTTTGCCCGCTTTTCGCCTGCTTCGACATGGATGAATGGATGCATGGAAATCGGAGCGAGTCGAACGGACGCACGCCCCGCCCCCCCGCCCCGCCCCGCCCCGCCCCGCCCCGCCCCATCCCTAAATAATACCCGCACCGCAATCGCGCAGCGCGCACCTGATAACAGCCTGTAACGCTAAATCACAGACGACGCGTGAAAGCGGGAATCCGTTCCAGAGAAAACACTACTCCCATGAATCCACAGAAGGAAAAAAAAAATCACTACTATTTTCCAAAGATTCCTTCCGCCGATTCAGTAAAAATATTGTTGGTACTTAATTTTTTTTTTTTAAACATGGACCAACTGAATGGCAGCAGCGGGTTTACAGTGCATTACGCAAGTCGTTGGGGGCGGGTCTTTCGATAGACGGAGAGCAGCACTGCTTGAATGGGTGGGACCGAGCTGAAGCCGCTAAAGCGCTGCAGCTCCGACGAGGCGACCTCCGCTCCGCGAGGCTCTTCGCCGTACCGGGTGTTTCATAAAAGACGCAGGAGTGTTGCGGGTCTGCCTATACTAGAGTCTGCAGGCGCGACGGTGCCTGGATGACAAGGTGGTGTCCATCTTCCACTCCGCGCCTCTGGATCGCCTCCATCACGGCCGCGCGCCCCACCTTATGCCCCGCCGAGGTGCCCCGCGGCTCGCGGTCAACTCCACGGTCCCGCGGAGGTCGCGAAGTCGTCGTATAGTCGCTCCTGCCGCGGCGTTGTCTACGTGGACCCCACGAGCGCCATGGTGCGAGGACCCTCGTATCCAAGGGTAGTTCGCGACCCGCGGGGGTACTTTTACGAGGTCCTCGTGGACAACCCCGCTGCAGGAGCGACTTTGCGACGACTTCGCGACCTCCGCGGGACCGTGGAGTTGACCGCGAGCCGCGGGGCACCTCGGCGGGGCCTATGGTGGAATGCGCGGCCGTGGCGGGAGGCGAGCGAGAGGCGCGGAGTGGAAGATGGCCCCCACCTTGTCATCCAGGCACCGTCGCGCCTGCAGACTCTAGCATAGGCAGACCCGCAACACTCCTGCGTCTTTTATGAAACACCCGGTACCTTTGTCTGGCCCATAGAAAACCGCTCGAGGGGTAGGGCAGGGTGCGAGGGCGGGGCGGGGCGGGGCGGGGCACAACTTCTCACTCAATTCGCTCGTACCCTCTCTGTCGGAGGGGAGGGGAGGGGGAGGGGGGGGCGAGAAACAAAGAGACAAGCAGAAGACTAGCCCGGCCTGTAGAGACCCGGCTGACGGGTCAATCGTCGAGGCCATCCTGGAGATGGATACCGGTATAGACAAGAGAGCGTGAGCGAGGGGCGGGGTGCGGCGGGGCGGGGCGGGGCGGGGCGGGGCGGGGCAGGGTGCGGCGGGGCGCGCCGACTAGGAGATGTAAGCGGACGAATGGGGTAGGGGAGAGGCCGCCGGGAAAGACCGGCAGGGGGGCGATAGCCGGGATAGGGTCACGAGAGAGAGAGAGAGAGAGAGAGAGAGAGAGAGAGAGAGAGAGAGAGAGAGAGAGAGAGAGACGGGGTCGAGATTGTTGTGCGTATGGTGGGGGTTGGACCAGCAAAGGAGGAGGCAGGCGCCAGTAGGGCATCCTCCGTCGCCCCCCTCCCCCTCTCTCCCTCCCCCTCTCTCGCCCTCAACTGGTCCTCACCCCTTCAGACCCACAACCGGCTGGGGGCATCTCACCCCAACCCCAGGCCCTCGCGCCCCGGCCGGCTCGAGGCGCACCGGAACGTCCGAAAGGATGGAGAAAAACTGTACTGCTTGTTGTCTCTCTCTCTCTCTCTCTCTCTCTCTCTCTCTCTCTCTCTCTCTCTCTCTCTCTCTCTCTCTCCTCGCCCCTACACATTGGAGTCCGGCAGTAAAGCCTCCCGAGGAGGGAGCAGGGGTATTGTCCGAACCTTCACAAGGAGGAGGGGATGGGGGAGGGGGAGGGAGAGGGAGGGACAGCTTGGCGGGATGACCCAGCAAAGGCCGAAGGGGCTTCGCTAAGCTCAACCGCTAGTTTCGCAAGAAAACATCCCCCTCCCCGCCCTTGCCACCCCCCTCCCCCTCCCCCTCCCCCTCACTTCGCTTTCACTTTGGAGTCCATGCTGGGCACGCCCGCGCTGTAGTCGTGTTGCACGTAGGGCGGGGCAGGTGGGGCGGGGCGGGGCGGGGCGGGGGGAATTGAACATCATCTATTTCTGTTCACGATGTCCTCGGGGCGTGATTGTTTTTTTTTTTTTTTTCCCTTCCCAGACAATAACGCGGCGGCTGAGCCACCGCCAGGCCGGGGCCAAATATTGGATCGGGATGAAACTCATTCCCATCCAGTCATGAGACACACTGTTAAAACCTTACAAAGCAATGCTTCGCAATTACAAACAAAATGCTTCGCAATTGCGGAGGATTTGGCTGCTTTGTAATACAAAGCATTTTGTTTGTATTGCGAAGCTTTTGCTTTGTAGCTTGCGAAGCATTTGCTTCGCAGCTTGCGAAGCATTTGCGAAATGCTTTTGTATTACAAACAAAATGCTTTGTAATACAAAGCATCCAAATGCTTTGCAAGCTTACAAACTATTTTGTTTGTAGGGATTTAACAGTGGAGAGAGAGAGAGAGAGAGAGAGAGAGAGAGAGAGAGAGAGAGAGAGAGACGCCCACGAGCGCCATCTATCGAGGAAAAGGGCGGAAATGTCCTTACGGAAGCAGGCGCCTGGTACTTGCGCACTCCCATTTCCCAAGAAAACGTATTTGGCCGCCTGCCGCTCGCAGGTGAGTGCTATTTCTACACACTACTCGTGTGTCTGTGGGGGTACTGCCGGTGCAAAGTTAAAAGTCGAATGAGTTTAGAGCAGCGCCGCAATTTGATTTGAAGGGGCGGGGGGGGGGGCGTGGAGAGTGTGGTAGCGAGGGGACGTCGGGAGAGGGGGATGTGGGCCGGGGGCGGCTGGTGCTTTGCATCAGCCGATGCGGGACGAAGTGGAGCTGCGGGGTGGGGGAAGGGGAGGGTGCGGGGGGGGGGGGGGGGTAGAGATTAGAAGGGAGGAGGACACCCTGTTGACAGGATTGGGCGAGAGCAAGGCGTTCTTGTGTTGACTCGCGCTTAGTTCACGTCGTTAGGCGCCAGTGGGTCCATGACCCCCACCTCCCTCCACCACAGCAACATCCTCCCCGTCACCGCCCGGCCCCTGTCGCCCCACATCTAGCTCACTGCCACCGAGATGTTATGCTGGGGGCCTCGCACAAGCTGAGCGCACCGCAGTATGCACTGGGCTGGGTAAGTCCGCCACTACACCACCCGACCACCCGCCGCCGGCTGACGGCGAGCGGTAAGCGCCTGTCGTCGACCGGATAGGCCACCGGCCCGACACGCGTGTGGTGGGTTTGCCTACCCTCCCGGCGCTCGCAAGGTACGATTGGAGGAAGCAATTTCTTTCAGGCGCCACTGACAATTTTCGCAGTGTGAAATATTCTCACTGACACTATTTAAAGCAAATAGGCCATGTACGCTTAATTTAAAGTCTACAATGCACACATTTTTAGTGAGTGAGAATTATTTTATTATAGCGAGCTTGCAAACCGTAGTGGAACACTCATTCATTTTGCACTGTTAGGGCTGCCTTTACAGCTCCAGCTAGACCAGCAGGGGGGAGGCGGGGCGGGCCGGGCAGGGCCGGCCACTGAACGCCAGGGACAGATGGGCACCACCTGCCCCGCCCCACCCCGCCCCGCCCCGCCCCGCCCCGCCCCGCCCCACCCCGCCCCGCCACGGCCCGTGACGGATGTCAGTGTCACCGCGAGGACATGCAGGCCGCCCACCCCTCACCTCCCGTCACAGGTCGCACGTCGGTCGACCAGGAGGGGAGCAGGCGGCCACCGGCATCTCCAGTGCCCGCTCAGTACTTTCATAAATATCGATAAGCAGCAAATGTCAAACTTATGACGCCCATTCAGTCCCCACTCCCCCGCATACACTGCACATCGCTCCGCACTGTTAAAGAAAATAACCGAAATTTAAGAACGTTGTGTGGAACTGTTATTTCCTCCTAACACAATCGAAAACTGTTAAAACGTATTGCACATTGCTGAGTGTTCAGTGTTTCACTGTTAATTTCAAGTAACGGTCTGTGCGGTTCTTACTGACGGTATTTTTTTTTACAGTGCACCCCGGCCCGGGTCGACCGGCGCGGCGTGGCAGGGCACCGCGCAAACCAATGACAGCATGGCCAGTCTCACGGAGATCTTGATCCTGTGATCCCAATCTTACGATCCCGGGTAGCGTGCAAGACGTGGTGGGGCGGGGCGGGGTGAGGCGGGGTGAGGCGGGGTGAGGCGGGGTGAGGCGGGGTGAGGCGGGGTGGGGTGTGGTGAGGCGGGGTGAGGCGGGGTGGGGTGGCACGGGGCGGGGCGGGGTAGGGTGTGGCCCGGACAATGCGATAAAGACGGAGGCCCAGACGGACCAGCAATCAATAGAAATAGTCTTTCCTCTGCCAATTTCTCTTCCCTCCTCTTCCCACCCTACCCCTTTCCCCCCCTCCCCCACGAGGGATCATAATACGGCCTCGGGGAGCTCAACAGTGAAATAATATCCTTCAAGGCCTCGGGGGGCGCACTAAATGTGCTGACCTCTACGGCCGTTCTAGTGTGGTGCTTCGGCCACTACAAGGAGGGAGAGAGAGAGAGAGGGGGGGAGGGGGCGGGGAACTTTTAACTTAGAGCAGGCCGAAGATGAGAGAAGAAAACCAAATGCCTTTAGACTCGGGAGGAGGGTGGCTCTGAGCTGAGGACGTGATTGAGAGACCCTGTGCTCGACAAGTGTATAAGGAACCCTCATCACTGTGGGCGGGGACATGACCACGTGACAGCAAAAGTCATTCCATGCACAATCCCCGCGGTAAGAGATCTGCCCCTGACTACACTGTTTTATTCCCGTCACATTCGTTTTCGTGAGAGAGAGGGAGAGAGAGACAAAGAGAGGGAGAGAGCGAGAGAGGGAGAGAGGGAGAGAGAGAGAGAGAGAGAGAGAGAGAGAGAGAGAGAGAGAGAGAGAGAGAGAGAGAGAGAGAGGCAGGAAATGAGGAAGACGGCTCGTATTACATTGGGGTCAGATGTCTGCCGGTAGAAAAACAAAAACAGGGGTAGAGGAAAGCCAAGCCCGAGATGAGATAATAATAATGATAATATTAATTTCTGTGGGCTGTGAGAGGCTAGGCGGCGGGCACCTGTTGTTACACCTGCACCCCGCGGAAAAATTAAAAACACACGCGTCTTGGAAAACTCCACGTTCGCTATTTCGGCACACAGTGAAAAACAGGGGTAGATTTACAGGCGATTTTTTTTTTACGAAGCATTTTGAAGAATCACAATGCAAAAATTGTCAAAGTACTACGTGTCGACTTGGGGTTGAGCAAGAATAGGCTGTCGTAAATTAATAATAGTAGATTACAAAATAATTTTGTGAAATGATGCCATATCGAATCCCTCCGATAGCGGTGATAACAGCTGTTACTGGAGCTGCGGCCGACGAAAGCAAACATATCGAGGGCTCCGCGCGGCGCCTGTGAAAGGGAACGAAATCCGGTGGCGGCGTGGCGTGGCGTGGCGACAGGACAAACGTGCTGCGCCGGATTACGCTGCAAGCTCCGAGCACCCCCCCCCACTTTTCCCTGATCAACCGGAGGAAGCAGATTTGTGCTGCACCACGATAATGAAGCAATTAAAGCCGCTTTTACTGGTCCCGAGGGGGAGGGGAGGGGAGGCAGGGCGAAGAATAAGGTGAGAGCTAGCCAGCAGCCAGGGAGGCTTAAAATGGGCGTCCCGCCGCCCCGCGCCACGCCTCGCGCAGAGAGGCAAGAGAACGGGAAAAAAGGGCAGAGAAACATTTGAAGCGTTGCCTCCACTGTTGTTCCACCACCTTGCTATTATGCACGAGTGTCTACACCGAAAACAGGGAAAGTAAAGTAAGCGTGTGAATGTTTTCGCACACTTGTGAAATAAAAGAAGGGAAGTTGGATTCAGCGAGGGAGCTGCCATTTACAGGGTGCACTCTAAAACTGTAGGAGAGCCAAAAAAAAAAAAATAAAAAATGGTCGACTTTGAAGACAATATATTTGGCGTGTGCAGTTGACATGGACACTTGTGAAAATTAGTCGTAAGTTTACGGGAAAATTTTTCAAGAAATGCAGTTGTAAAATTACAATTGCAAATCGTAAAATTACAAGCACGACATATCGGCTTGAAATTCAGTCTCGAGCAGAAAAGGTCCGTGGTAAATTTACAAAAACAAATTTCGTAAATCGAAATTTACAAAACTTATCGTAAATCTACGGAGATGTTTTTCACAGTGGGAATCAATCACGACGGACAAATGTGCGAGAGAAAAAATTAAGAGCGCGACATTCACATAGATTTGTGTTTGCAGTGTAGTGACGTCACAGCGGCACTCACTCCACGTCCATAAGCGAGATCAATGCTAATCCCCTTGCCGGCTGGGCGGCGCGGGTCTCAGCACGGCGCCACAGGGTCAGCCAAGCGTTAGGATTAGGCTACCCCCCTCTCATCCCCCCTAACTACCCCCCCCCCCCCCCCAATAATAAGGCGCATAGCTCGCCACTTATCGGACAAATTAGCTCAGCCCTGATGTCGCGCGTCTGTCGGAGGGAGGCCCGGGGGAGGGGGGAGGAGGGGAGGAACAGGTTGAGGAGGCGCCACTCCTACCCCCACCCCCCCACCGCTACCCCCAACCCCCAACCCCCAATCATTAAGACACGTGTCGGGGAGGTTCAGGCCATTTATTAGCAAAAGGGCTGGCGCGCGCACAGAGACTGATGACGGAGAGGGGGGAGGGAGGGAGGGAGGGAGAGGGAGAGGGAGGGAGAGAGGGAGAGAGAGGAGAGAGAGGAGAGAAAGAGAGAGAGAGGAGAGAGAGAGAGAGAGAGAGAGAGAGAGAGAGAGAGAGAGAGAGAGAGAGAGAGAGAGAGAGAGAGGAAGAGATACAAAGAGGGAAAGAGAGAAAGAGGGAGGGAGAGAGCGCGTAGACACCGGCATATAGAGAGAGATCAGACGAAGTGGGTGTGTAGGCCGGCGCGGCGGCCGGCAGCGTGGGCGGTTGGGGGTTATAGCGGGTCCAACTTCAAAGTTACACCCCGGCCCGCCGGCCCGGCCCGGCCCGGCCCGGCCCCCTCTAGGGCTCGCGGCTTTACGCCCAATCGATAAGAAGAGCAGGAGGCCCCGGCCGGCCTGCACGTCCAGCTGCCCCTCCAGCCCCCCCCCCCCCCCCCCTCATCCGCGTCCAGGCCGGGCTGCTCAGACTCACACCCCGACACAATTTGACTGAGGGGAGCAGAACAACTTGCGGCCAGGGGGCTGACGGCGGCAGGAGAGAAGGGGGGCCCGGGGGAGAGAACGCCACAACCCCACTTGTAGAGGTGTGTCCGTGTGGCTGAGCAAAACCTCGCTCGTGCACTCGCATAAGCCAGGGCCGTATCCCGCAAGTGCATACGAACACGGGCAGTCTAGGAGAGTGTGCGAATAAAGTGGACGAATAAAGTGGACGAATAAATTAAAAAAAAAAAAATCACTAACCAGCAAGTGAGCGACATTCGCGCACTTGAGTTTGAAGTGGGGAGAAGACTGGCGCGAGACTATAAATGAAAGCACTAACAAATGCATTTCTTCTTGTCACCGAAAACACATTTCTCCTCCACGTTTCGGACCCCCTTTTCATCACACAACATTCTCGATAATTTAGTAAGAGTTTATCCTTTTCTTCCTTCTGCTATCTCTCGCTCTCGCTCTCGCTCTCGCTCTCGCTCTCCCTCTCTCTCTCTCTCTCTCCCTCTCCGCCCCTTCACGCACACACCAAACGCACGTCTGCCACCCCCTCACTGAGTGAAAAGAAAAAAGAAGAAGGGACGCTCACGTCCGAACTTCGTGCTGCAGCCCAACCAGCTCTCCCCCCGTCCCTCTCCCCCCCTCCCCACCAACACCAATGTCATCTCCAAATTGCCAAACTATCGTCGCAAACTTTTGTGGACATGCAGAGCCGTCCGGCCGGGCGGGCGGGCGGGCGGGGCACGCTGGCAGTACTATATATATACGCTATGCGCACTCTCCCATCAGCGTTTTCTTATCGTGCTATGGAATGCCCCCCCCCCTCCTCCGCGCCGTCCCCCGCCGCCTCCCATCAGAAGCACCCACGATAAATATTTTGCCGACTCCGTCACGTTTTCGCCCGCACTGCCTGCCTGTTTATAAATTGCGAGAAACACAAGCGGAGTGGCAGGCAGGCAGGCAGGAGGCAGGGCGGGCCGGGCCGGGCCGGGCGCTGAAACATTCACTAGTAATAAAGAATGCCGCCCTCTTACTCTGCAAACAATTCTTGCTAGATGTACAAAATATTTTTCTGTCTATTACCGTCTACAAGATATGCCGTACCTCCCATTCCTGCTCGTCATAATGTGGCGTGCTTCTAGCTTCACAACTTTGAACTTTGATTTTACGCTGCGCTTCATAATGGATCATTTTCACGCGAGACCTCGAGCTATTTTTCGCAGTGTCCGTACGTCGGCCGCGGCATCCCGGCGCGCGGAGCGGAGTGCCCTCCCGCCAGGCCGCGCCTCTAGCATTCCCCGCCAATCAATTCTCGAGGGCGGGACACAGCGCTCTACATATCGGCTGCGTAAGAACCACACTGTTAAACCAAGTGTGCAACTGTTCACTTGTAAGTGATGAACTCCCTGTCTAACACGTTCAAGTGCGCAACTTGACAATTGTGCAATTTTAAGCGTCAAACTCGCCAGTTGTACACTTGTAAGTGTTCAGCTCGACAGATGTGCACTTGCAAGTGCTCAACAAGGGAAGTGTTGCACGGGACAGTTTAACATTTGCAAGTGAACAACTGTCGATACTTGAACACTTCCAAACGTACAACTGGCGAGCTTGACACTTACAAGTGTACAACTGTCGAGTTGCACACTTGCACGTGTCAGACTGAAAGTTGCACACTTACGAGTGTTGAACAGTTGCACACTTACTTTGACAGTGCACGTGGCATTTCTTTTTCAGGATAACTGTGTTCGCAATTCAAAGGAGGAAAATGCAAAATTAAATGGCTTTACCTCTTTTCATTTTTTTTTAAAATAAAATTTTCCTAACCATTTTGTTTTTGTACGGTGTGCGCAGGGCAGGGATCAGCGCCCTCTATCCTCTCCTACTCCCGAGGCCGTATGCGCGTCGACCTTCACGACACACCGCCACAAGCTGACACGCCTGGCCGTGAATAGCATTTTGGGCCGGAGAATACGCGCCGCAGTACCGCTACAGTGACCCGCCCCGCCCCGCCCCGCCCCGCCCCGCCCCGCCCCACCCCGCCACGCCCCGCCCCGCCCCACCACGCCCCGCCACGCCCCGTAGCGTGCGCGTCTGCGGCCTGGCCTCACCTCCACCACGGCCTTGGTGTTCACGAGCTCAGCTCACGGCCTAGGCCTCGATCCCACCACAGCGCGGCAGCGAGCTTCGTATCGCGGAATGCGTTTCAATCAGCCCGACGCGGCAATAGTGGTAACCCCTCCCCCTTCCACTCTGGATCGCACACGGGCGCTGGTAGACGTGAGCAGCCGCCAGCAGGACTTGGGATTGACTTGGTCGCCGCTCTGTCATTGTCGGCCTCCATTTCCTTTGGCCTGGCGCTGTTTCACCGCCGCACACACCGCCCCCTACCCCCTAACCACCGCCTGCTGCTGCTGGTGGTCAGCTGTAGGGGGGGATTGCCAAACTCCGAAAAATGAAAAGCAAAATCCATTCAATGCATGGTTATAAGTGCAATAAAATTATAGCGGTGTGAATTAACTATGATACTCGCTATGATATATTGCCGTATATATAGATAATAAAATGCTGTGCAGTTTTGGAAAATGTGCAGCGGTGCTAAATAAAATTAGCCCCGACTATTTACGTAAATCTTTTTCTTTGCCTCGCGCAATTGTTTTAAAATGATTTTATTTTTTTCTTTCTTTCTTTCTTTTTTTTTGGCCTTCCTCTGCCTTTGCTGGTATTCCATTTAGGCACTGGACCGTCCAATTCCCGCGTACAGGCCAGGTTTGACAAGCGCCGGACATTGCGGCGCTCATCGGGCGGACAAACCAGCAGGCAGGCAGGACACCGCCTATGCCACTGCGATATTGTGGGGTGCTTCATTTATTTCATTCCACACACCCAGAAATAGCCATCAGTTGTTTTTGTTTTTCTCCATACATACACGGGGATAAATGATAAATCCCCACAGGACACGAACAGGGAAAGGGATTGCAGGCACGCTGATAATATTTAACGAATTTAAAAAGAAAAAAAAGAAAGAGTGAACAGTGTTCCCTCACGTTCGCTGCCCTTGCGCGCAAATTAAATAAAATGGATGACGCGCTGAGCACGGCGACCAAAAGTCCTCCAAAATAAACAAGTTTGCGACACAGTATTTTTGTTTCTTTCTCTCCAATTTTTTTTTTTTTTTTCGAGTTGCGATGAAATGGTGCAATGCGGAACAAACGGGCGTACGATTGAATTATTGCGAGTGCTACAATTACACGAATCGTCGAAAATATATTAGCTCTTCTTCTCGATAAAAGTCTCTCAATTCTACACTGTGAAAGGGCATTGCAACTGTTCAACACTTGAAAGTGTGCAACTTCAGAATTGAACAGGTGCAAGTGCGCACCTCGATATTTGTGCAATTGGAAGTGTCAAACTCGTCAGGGACGCTTGATTTAACTCGACAGTTGTACCTTGCAAGTGTTCCGAGAAGACGTTGCACGGGAAGTTATTTCAACACATGCAAGTGGACTTGTTTTAAGTGCCAAAAGTTCTCGATCAAGTTTGAGTCCGTTTGGAATTGCACAAATACCGAGTTGTACAAGCGCGACTGGAAGTTGCACACATTCAAGTGTTGAACAGTTGCACACTTGATTTAACAGTGTAGGGATTTCCAAATCCCGGGACTGATGATAAGTTACGCGGTATTTGTTCAGCTCTGCGCGGGGACCAGACTCCCTGTTGGCAGCAAATATCCAAGGGGGTCACGAGAGGGCGGGAGAGAGGGGGTAGCAGGAAAGGTGGCGGAGGACACAAAAACTGACGTTCGTCCTGAACCACCCCCTCCACCACCCCCCTGCGACAGCTTCGGCCCCTGCCCCGTGTTTACCATAATCCGATATGCATGGAAGTGACTTGGTCTGACAACAACACTCCCCCCCCCCCCCCCAACCTATCCCGCTCTCTTCCGTCCCGTCCCTGCCGGCCGGGCCACTATATTCGCCTGAAGCGAACAGCAATAACGTTCCTTTTTACCTGTCGGCAATGAGACGAGTGGCAACCACGCGCTCATTAGAAATTCATTGGGCGCCCCTTGAGGGAAAGGTGGGGGGGGGGGGGGGCTGACCGAACAGCGTGGCGCAAAGGAGAGCAATAATAATGAGCCAAATCTGCTTTTAAAAAAAATGTGACTGGCAGAAACCTCAAGTGTCAGTAACGTGGAAAAGGACTTGGCACTTATTGTTGGTTCAAAAAGTTGTCAGGAGTGTACGGATAAGGTTTCTCAGACAAAGCGTCTACTAGAGCACACTCACCTAGAATGGACATCATCCTGTCAGCGGGGCCGGGCCGGGGGCAGGGACCAGGCGCGCCACCCTGAAACAATGAAAACAAAACAAAGTCAGTGGGGCCAATCGACTGGGCGGGAAGTGCGACTGACACGGCCGGCAGAGAGAGGGAGAGGGAGAGGGAGAGGGAGAGAGAGAGAGAGAGAGAGAGAGAGAGAGAGAGAGAGAGAGAGAGAGAGAGAGAGAGAGAGGGAGAGAGAGAGGGAGAGAGGGAGAGAGATGGGCGTGACGTAATAAGGTGAGCTGCAGCGAAAGGGGAGCAAAGAAAGGATCGGTGCCGGAATGAAGGGCCTCTTGCGCGCAACACTGTTGTCAACCAGGGCTATTCACGTTATGTAACGAAGTAACGGCGTTACGATACTTCGTCACTTTTTTTTTTTGCAATGTTCTTCGCTAAATGCTGACTATCGCCGAGGCTTTCATGGATACAATCATAATGTTTGTGTAAAAAAAAAGAGAGAGAGAGACCTGCAGGATTCAGCCCAACAACACAAAAAAGTCAGGGAATAAAGGGGTAATTTGCACGAGTCCTTTTAATGGTTGCGGCGAAGTGCCTGGCCACTCAGTGGACCCCCCCGCACTGAACACACGGCTCTCATGCATACTAACCACCCTCCTCCTCCGCCACCCTCTCTTTGGCGATACGGACCGCTGCGGGCCGGGCCAGCCGGGGAGTCAACATCAACTCCGTGTACAGCAAGAAACACGACACCGTTAGTCGTGGGCCTTTTATTCAGCATACTAGCTAAAAAAACTGCACCAGCGAGGGGGAATTCACTTCCGTACACTGTAAAAATTAATACTTTGAATTAACAGCAAATTGTTGTTAAGTTTTTAACTGACTCGTGTTGTAGAACAGCAACGGCTGTTGTCTGGCAACAACGTCAGCTGTCCAGTAACAACAAAATTTGTCAAGTGACAGCAAAAATGTTGTAGAGCTGCAAAAGAAGTTGTCCATTAACAGCAATAGTTGTCCAGGAACAATAAAGTTATTGTTTTCCTTAGTCAACAATCATTGTTGTTTCGCAACAACCTTTGTTGTTCTTGAACAGCATGGTTGCTTGTCAACAACATGGTTGTTACAAAATAGGTTGTTTTCCAACAAGCTTTTTTTACAGTGTAATACACTGTACATCTGATCCATGTATTACGCCGTAATACACGTAATGTAATACCGAAAAACACGAGGATGTGCTTTAAAGTGATAGAATCTTGTGTGTAATACCGTGTGATATCGAGTAGTCTGCACAAGATTTTCCGATGGGAATTCCCCCTCGTGCACCACTTTCTCTTCACTGTAATACAGTATAAATAAGGGTTCACCTCGCACAACGGCAGCATCCTGATATGTATATATATTTTTATTTTCAATCGAACTCGTATATTTTGGGTGCTTAAAAACACGCGGCGGTATGAAAACGATGTTATCCGAGATATTATCCGCGCACCGCACGACCCCCGCCCGCCCGAGCCACGCGCGCCGGTCTCGATCAGCTCCGCCCGTACACGTTTTCCGAATGGACAGCCAGCGCATTTCCGGTTCCGTAAGCTTTTCCGCTCCAGGGAGCCGCTGCGCTGTGCACCGCGCAAGTCCAACTCCTCCCCGGAAACGAAATAGTATAGGTACTCGACGAGCGGAGTGAAGCGTTTGAGTTTTAATGGACAATGAGCGGGGATGGCTGCGAGAGGGAGAACGGAAGAAAGAGAGAGAGAGAGAGAGAGAGAGAGAGAGAGAGAGAGAGAGAGAGAGAGAGAGAGAGAGAGAGAGAGAGAGCCGCCGACAGGCACAGCCCCCTCGCCCAAATTGAAATGCCGCGCTTAAATTATTAAGCCAATTTCAACTTTTCGTAATCCTCCAAGAAGTGAGCGCGCTCTGCCAGCCGCCCGAAAAGGGCCCCCCCGCCCCGCCCCGCCCCGCCCCGCCCCGCCCCGCCCCGCCCCGCCCCGCCCGGGCAGCACGACGCTAAAAACCCTTCCCTCTATCCCCTATCCAGAGACGGATGCGGTGCAGACTACACCAGGTCGACAGATCATAGGCAGATCATAGCAATCCTTTTATTTATTTTTTATTTATTTTTATTTTTTTTGAGGGGGGAGGGGGGCTGGGGGGTGGAGGGGGGTTGCTTTCTTCGAAACTACGGCGTCAGAGGCCACCATCAAAAAGAAAGCGCGTGGAGGGAAACCGGAAACAGGAATGAGACGAAACAAGAGGAAGCGGGAGCACGCGGTTGCAGACGCTCCGGTGGCGCACGGCCGCGCAACACGGAGGCTCCGGCACGGCGTGGCTCCGGAGCCAGCCGGAGCCAGCCGGAGCCAGCCGGAGCCAGCCGGAGCCAGCCGGAGCCAGCCGGAGCCAGCCGGAGCACACAATGCAGCCGCGGCTAGCAGCTCCGGCCCGGCGCGGCCGTGTTTTGTTTGTTCCGTGCGGCCTGGCGGCCACACGCTCAACTACACCCGGCGGAGCGCCACTTATCCATCTCCCCGCCGCCCTACCCGCCCTCGCATCGCCCCCCCTGGTACCCTGTCACCTTTGTCACCCCCAACGACCCCCCAGGGGGTTGCGTGCGCCCGCGGGGGAGAGTCCAACCTCCTCCCCACCACCACCCCCGCCTCACCTGCTGCCGGTGCGCTCTGCCCTGCCCACGAGATTCGCACAGGCAGGTATATGCGGCAAGGCCTAAACATGTCGCAAAAAAGTTTCACCGCAGAAAAAAAAAACAATTTCATATGATTTTTTTTTAAATCGTGTGTCAGGGACATTGGTGCTCCTATAGGTGGCCTCACTAAGCCGCGCGCTGCGGTGGTCAGCCCGCCGGCCTCAAAGCGTTTGTGCTCACCCACGCAGCCCCGCCCCGCCCCGCCCCACCACGCCCCGCCACGCCCCGCCCAGGCGTGGCTCTCTCTCGCTGGACCGTTTCGGAACCGCAAAATAAATAAATACACCGGGGATGATTTGAGCGGGCGCGGGGCGGGGCGGGGCGGGGCGGGGCGGGGCGGGGCGGGGCGGGGCGGGGCGGGGCGGGGCGGGGCGGGGCACCCACGAGGCCGAAACACGCCACCCGAGCCCAGCCCAGCCCAGCCCAGCCCAGCCCAGCGCGGTGGGCGGGGAGGGCAGTGAACCCTCCTGGGCGCGTAGCGTAGCGGTCTGCTTAAGTGGAATGCAGTACACTGTTAAACCAAGTGTGCAACTGTTCAACACTTGTAAGTGTTGAACTCCCAGTCTAACACGTTCAAGTGCGCAACTTGACAACTGTGCAATTTTAAGTGTCAAACTTGCCAGTTGTACACTTGTAAGTGTTTAATTAGACAGATGTGCACTTGCAAGTATTCAACACAGGAAGTGTTGCACGGTACAGTTTAACACTTGCAAGTGCACAACTGTCGACTTGAACACTTACAAACGTACAACTGGCGAGCTAGACACTTACAAGTGTACAACTGGCAAATTGAACACTTGCACGTGTCACACTGAAAGTTGCACACTTACAAGTGCTGAACAGTTGCACACTTACTTTGACAGTGTATGGCGGCGCTCCGCTCCACTCACTTAAAAAAAAAATTAAAGCCACGCTCTATTTTGTTTATTTGATCTTTACAAATCAATAAGTGAAATAAAATAAGTCGCTAAAATGCAGAGTCATGGCCAGGCGGAAAACATTTTTATTATCCAAGCAGCCGTGTCTGCGGATGGATAGTGAACATTAGCCAGACGCTCGGAGTCGCTCCGCCGCCTGAAGTTTCCTAACCTCTTGCCTCTGACTTTCGCATTCCTCTGCTCCGCTGTTTATTGCTTCCTCTGGTTTTGTGCGAATAATGCCGTGGCATTGGACAGAGGCGCGGGCGCGCGCGCACGCACGCTGCTGCTCCTCCACAAGAAGAGCATTGTTATTGCTACCCGCGCCCCGCCGCGCCCCGCCGCGCCCCGCCCCACCCAGAGTCATTCGCCCAGAGAGCCGAGGCTTTCTATGGCGCGGACTCTAAAGAGGAAAACAGTGGCACCCCGAAACCTTTTGTGCGTCCTTTTGACTTTCCTTAAAATAAAGGGCGGAAAATAGAAGACACAAAAAATAAAAAAAATGACGCAAGTAAAAAAGAGGAATTGTAAAACAAAACGCGCTCGACTCTAGAGGTTAGGTTTGTGGAAGGCGCGTGGGCGCCTGTCCGACTACCAGCGCTAGTGTCAGATTGCATTTAATTTGGTTTTTGTCTGCAGGGGCGTAAATACCCGCGGGGAACATCGTCACCGGACACGGTAAGTAGACACCGTGTCACCGTACTATAAAGCCCAGTCCGCGGCGGGGCGGGGCGGGGCGGGGCGGGGCCTCATAAAATGCAAAGTGCTGTGTGCGTATGTGCCCGGCCGCACCTGCAGAAGCCCTGTTCCCTCGTGTGAGGCGGGCGGTGAGGAGACCGGGACGGAGCCACCGGCCCGGCCCGGCCATGTATACCTCGCTAATGACGCCGAAACTAGGTGTCCCCTTCACACTGATGAATAATGCGTTTAAACCTTCAACATGTCCATGCGTTCAAATGCACACTAGTGTACGTGCCGGCGGAGTAATATGTTTGGGCACATTCTTTAAAAAAAATAATTCTACGACTCGAGAATTTTCAAGCACCGCGTACCGACTTGGAATTTATTAACGGTCATTAAATAAACGACATATTTTGTAAAAACAATTTAAAATAAAAAAACAACTGTGTACTGTTGACTGTGTCATTTTCACACATACCTTTACAATTTCTCTATCGGCCGCATACACGAATATCACTTCTTTGTCTTTCTTTTTATTCCCTCTGCTCGCAGTAGGCGACCCTCCCTTTATGGCAGACCTGTCGCTTCCTGACCGCCATTGTCGCCAAGCCGGTGCGCCCCCGGGAGCCCCGCCTGCCCCGCCCCGCCCCGCCCCGCCACGCCCCACCCCCGCCCGCCTCGCCTCGGGTGTAAGGGAAGGGAAACTGAAGGTGCGGTGGTGGATCATGGCTCTGCTGGTCGCCACTCCCTCCTCACATTTCACTACTGCGGCTCGGGTGGCGGGCAGGGTGGGGCGGGGCGGGGCGGGGCGGGGCGGGGTGGGGTGGGTCACGGCTCAACGCCCCCACCGCCATGGACCACGCCACGCACGCATGCATGGGTGCGCATCCAGTCGAGCGCGAGGTGTCTGCGAGCCGCCTAGGCCGGCGGGGCGGGGCGGGGCGGGGCGGGGCTGCGTGGGGCTGCGTGGGGCTCACAGAAGCCCTACCCGCGCCACCCGAAATGAGGCCAAGTGACGTCCCTTCCCTCCCCCACCCCCTGTTTTCTACCCCTAAAGCCCAGCCTCCCCCGCCGCCCGCCCCAGCCCTCCTCCGCCCCGCCCCTTCGGAACTTGTGACCATAAACGCGTGTTTCCCGCGCATGTGATCCGAACCCCCCCCCCCCCTCCGCCTCTTCCCCTCCCGCCCCTCTGTCGAACCCTACACTAGAAACAGGCGCGCGAACGTCGCGCACGCGTGCACCATCAGTCGCAAAAGAACATCCCGCTGCGGATACCCCAGGCGCGAGGGACTCCCCGCAAGGAGTGCATGCAGAGCCCCTAGCGCGCGGAGTATCCACCACTGTGAAAAAAAGTCGTAAATTTACGGGAAAATTTTCCACGAAGTACACTTGTAAAATTACAATTGTAAATCGTAAAATTACAAGCACGACATATCGGCTTGAAATCCATTCACTATCAAAAAAGTTCCGTCGTAAATTTACAACATATTTCGTAAATCGTGATTTACGATATTTATCGTAAATCCACAAAGATATTTTTCACAGTGACGGGTCAATACGATTTTTGCGATTTATTTTGCGATTCTCTTCCTATTTAAACTAAAATCTGGGCACGCCCGCAAGCTAGATCCTAGTACTTAGAACAACTAGAGACCCTGCTGGTTCCGGCCCCCGGCCCCGGCGCCAGCCAGTACTACGCCGTCCCACCGCCAGGGCGAGTGGAGCAACTTGGCGTCAAGTTGTTCTCTGCTGCTAACAGGTGGGGCTGCGCACGGAAGTTGAGCGCGCAGTCACAGCCCCGCCACGCCCCGCCCCGCTACGCCCTGGCCCACGCCCCCGGTCTCCGGTTCAGTTTCATCCCTTGCCGAGAGCCCACCATGAGCCCTTACCTTCCCTTCCGCCCACCCCGGCGTAGAGAGAGAGAGAGAGAGAGAGAGAGAGAGAGAGAGAGAGAGAGAGAGAGAGAGAGAGAGAGAGAGAGAGAGAGAGAGAGAGAGAGAGGAGAAAGTTAAGTTTAATACAGGATTTATTGAGGGGGGTTAAAAATACATCGGGCCAAGAGAGAGAGGAGAGAGAGGAGAGAGAAAAGCGTCAGCGAAACCTCTCCCGGGGTGCACGCGTCGAGCACGTGGCATATTGGGGCACTGAGGGGGAGGGGGAAGCACCGCAGTCTCCTTGGTCCAGAGTAACGACAATATGGTAGGACACACCGCACCTCGCGAGCACCACGTGGCAGCCGACGACAAGCCGAGTCAGGCGGCGTGCCAGCGGGCTCTGCGCAGCGGTGCGGAGTAAAACATACTCTGTCAATACAAATGTGTACATTGTATACTTTAAATAAAGTATACATGCCATGTATACTTTAAATTATGTATACATACCATGTATGCATCTATATGTGTATACATGCGCATGTATTCATTTATAAATGTATACATACCCATGTACACTTTGCAAAGAACACTTATACTGCAGTCACTTAACATGCCATGTATACACTTTGAAAGATGTGTACATGGTCATGTATACACTTATTAAAGTGTACATGGGCATGTATACATTTAATAAAGTATACATGGTGATGTATTCATTTATTAAAGTGTACATGGCATGTATACTTTATTTAAAGTGTACAATGTACACATTTGTGCTGACAGAGTAAGCCCCTGATATACACGGCGTTATACACGCCATGGATCGTTTTACGCCAGTAGAGCTGGAACAAGCTCCGCCCACCCTTTTCAAAGTCACGCGAACTAGGGTATTGTTAAGTTGGTACAGTCCCGAGTTAACCAGCGGGGGGACGGATTACTGGTAAACGCCTGTCGTCCTCTGTGCAAGCCAACCCGTCCGACACCAGAGCCGTGAGGTTGCCTACCCTCGCGGCGGTCCAACACGAGATGGAGGCAGTTTTTTTAATACACTACTAAATTTTATTAGGTACACTTGTAACTTTTTTTTCTTTTTTAGCCCGCGTGGTCATGTTTTTGGTCTCTGCCGCCGCATTATTGATGGCGCGCTTACAGGACCGACAGGGTGTGCCGCATCCCACAGCCGAGCTCGCAACCACGCCCCGCCCCGCCCCGCCCCGCCCCGCCCCGCCCCGCCCCGCCCCGCCCCGCCCCGCCCCGCCCCGCCCCGCCTTTGCCTCGGGTGGGACCCACGGCCAGTATTAATGAAGTACGCCTTTCCCCTATCACCCCCCTCCACATCCACCCCTCCATTCCCTTATAGCCGTGGAATTGGTTTCAGTGTATTTTACCGCGGCGCCGCGCCCCGCCCCGCCCCGCCCGCCCCGCCCTGCCCGCCCCGCCCTGCCCTGCCGCCCTGCCTCGCGCGGCGCGCCCTGGGCTGCCTCCCCCCCACTCCCCTCTATACCGGAGCCCCCCGAGGGGGGCAGGGCAAAGAGAGCAATCTGCAAAGTAAACGCTTTCCTTTAATTTCACCCACCGCCGCTCGCCAATGCTTGTCTTTAACTCGACGCCCCAGCCCGGCGCCCGGCCCACCTCGTGTGGAGTCCCCCGCCCCAGCCGGCCGGGCCCCGCCTGACAGGTGTCTGCGTCGCTGTTCCCCTCGGGCCGGGGGCGGGCCGGGGGCGGGCCGGGGGCGGGCCGGGGGCGGGCCGGGGGCGGACCGGGGGCGGGCCGGGGGCGGGCCGGGGGCGGGCCGGGGGCGGACCGGGGGCCGAGCGGAGCGCCCTCTACAGCAGTGCACACGAGTGAGCTGATTTTCATTGGGACGAGCCTGCCCGCCCCGCCCCCTCCCGCCTCTTCTGTCGCTTCCAGTTTGTCCCTCTCGAGCACAAGCGTCTGGTCTAGACGGTCGCGCCGCCCCGCGCCGCCCCCGCGCCGCCCCCGCGCCGCCCCCGCGCCGCCCCCGCGCCGCCCCCGCGCCGCCCCCGCGCCACCCCCGCGCCACCCCCGCGTCGCTGAGCGGGGCCAATCTCAGTTCAACCAAAGAGATTGACCCGACGGAAACGGACTTTGGATTATGCGCACTCAATTTATTAAGTCGCTGCCCTCTCTCGCACTATTGAACGCAGTCGGACACCGCAGTCAATGAGTGTCGCACACTTGTCCCCTCAAGTGCGTGTAAAGTTGCTGTGAAAATTCACACCCTTTACTTGTCGTGTAAGTTTGAAAACTCACACGCCCACCCTACGAGTGTGCAATGTTCACATTCATTCCAGGACTTTTTTTTTTTTTTTAAAGAGGCCATGCCTCATAAAAATGTCGCGCAAAAGGCTTCACATGCTGATTCCACTTGAAGCAAAAATTATGCATACAGTGTTTGGCGCTAATCAGACGCGCACTGACGCTGAACGGCGTCGGGACAACTTGGCCCTTTGAGAGTACTTAAGAGTTTGGGGGGGGGGGGGGGGGGGTCGGGTGCGGTCGGTGGGTTTACGCGGGCGGGCCGATCCGGAGTTTTAGTCGCGGGGTCGGAGTCCGTCCGTCCCTCCGGAGTGTTGTGTAATAACCCCTCGCCAAGGCGTTGTAACTTTTCACTCGCTTTCACTGTTTTATTCCGCTCCGCTGTAACTCCAATATCGACACGCCGGGGCGGGGCGGGGCGGGGCCGGGACTTAAGACTGAAAAAGTTTTCAGCACTGTGGCGAGCGCGGGGGGGGGAGGGGGGGGGGCACCCGATAGTCATTTTTACGTATGGAACTTTTTGTACATAGTTTACGCACGGTTTTGTGAAGATGTAACTTACACAAAAAAAGCTCCCTCCCTACTTCGTTCCATCTATAGCCTCACCTCAGGTGCGCGATTAACAACTCGTGGGAGACATACGGCCCAGCCCCGCCCCGCCCCGCCCCGCCCCGCCCCGCCCGGCGAGGGGAGTGTGTAAGCGCACGCGCGCGCGCTCCCACTAATAGGGGTAGTGGGGGGGGGGGGTATCTTTTTTTTCTGCTTGACGTGAAGCAAGCCAAAATTTAGCTCCTCATCCATCTATCAAGCCATCTGTCCCTATCCCGGCTGCCATATATCTCCCCTGCCAGCAGGCGGGGCGGGGCGCGCAGCCAGCCTCCTCATCCCCCTCCCTCGCGGCCTCTTGTACGGCCTCGAAAAGTTCGTCACGACTCTCTCATTGCGTGTGGTGGTGTGGCGGTGGTGGCAGAGAGGGGTGGAAAGGGGGGGGGGGGTCGCCGAGCAGCTCAAGTACCCCGCTAAGAATGTTCCTGTGAGCTGGGAGGGGGGGGGGGGAGACAACTCTGAATTTTTGTGAAGTTTTCTGGAATTTATCGCATAATTAACTTTGAATTTTCTTGAATTCTCCGACTTTCCGTTTCCTTTTACTACTTTTTCGCTCAATTTTTCTTAATTTGTTTTTTTCCTTTTACTGAAATTTCTAGAGTTTACTCTGTCAGCACAAATGTGTACATTGTACACTTTAAATAAAGTATACATGCCATGTACACTTTAATAAATGAATACATCAAATTTGTATTAAAGTATAAGCAGCTGGTCAGCTTTAAAGGTGTATACATGACCATGTACACATCTTTCAAAGTGTATACATGGCATGTTAGTGACTGCAGTATAAGTGTTCTTAGTGACTTAGCATTTATAAATGTTTCATGTATACACATTTGCTCAATTTTTCTTAATTTGTTTTTTTACTTTTACTAAAATTTCTAGAGTTTACTGATTTAAAAAAATAAATAATCTGATTTGCTTGAATTTTGAGGCATACAAAAAATTCAGAGTTGTTTCACTCTCTCTACTCATTTGTCAAGTACAATATTTTTTCTTATTGCCAAACTAATTTTGTTTGTGTTGCAAGAGTTACTTTTCACGTTTCTGAGCTAAGATTAGTATTGGCTGTGCTAAATATTTACACGATTGGTCCCGGCACAATTCCAAGACTAGCGCCAATGAGGTAGTTGCCCAGAGTGACGGTGCGTAGTGGGAACCAAAACAAAGCACCATAACCTTCTCATAGAACTGGTTTAAATCTTGGTTTGGATTCAATTGTAGCGTAGCTGTGGTCAAATAGATGTATGTCAGGGCTGCACATTCATTAGGATCACTTTAAATAATGTTTTACACCCGTAATATGAATTATTTAGACAGCGCCCTCTGCTTTGTTTTGGTTCCCCCTACGCTCTGCCACTGTGGGCAACTACCTCATCCACACTTTAAAACGCAGCGCTCTTTGCATTTGACACCACCACCCTCTCAGTAAATAGAATTGAAAACTAAAATTATCGCTCCAATAAATGACACTAATCTTATACTTGGTTCGTGATCATTTTCTCACAAGACTAACATCTTAGTATTTTCAAAACAGGTCTCTACACTCAGGAAGTTCAGGGAGCAGGCTCAATAGTTGACTTGGCTTAAGTATAGCATACAGCCTCACAACTCAATGGCATGGCAACAGATGTTTGATCCATCCTCAGCCACACACCCAAAAGACCAGAAAAGAACTAGCAAAACATAAACATTGAACACCACTAACCTCCAAAGGCGTGAATAGCATTGTAGGTCTTGTTATCACTGTCTTGTCTGCATTCATTAGTCACAACGTAAACATTCTTGCTTGTCGTCCGATTTGTTTGGGCGGAACAAAGAGCACATAACCTCTTCCGTGCATTGTTAAAAAAATACTCACAGACGCACAAGCGCGACTCATTTGTACTGCACTAAAATGAAACTGATAGAGAGCGTTAAATAGTTTTAGTATTAAATGGACTTAAGTTATTTTATGTTACGCGGCACTTCGCAGTTATTTTTTGATTTAACTTTGGCCAAACCGGCCAAACAGAGACGTCAAACTTTTTCTGCTGAAACAAAACCACGACCTACTCGATTCGCTGCTGACGTAGGTCGTGAACAAAACACATGTAAAATGAGAGATTGTGATTCAGCTGGAGGTATTGCGGGCACAACAATTTGTCATACCAAGTGATAAAAGCTTAGCAGAAGGAAGTACCGTTACTAGCAAAGTAGCAAATAACAGGTAAACCGGCACGTCAGTTCAAAGATAGCGAGAAAAAAATAATGTAAGAGGAAGTAAAAAAAATAAAAAAGAGTGAGCGATTTTAATTTAACTTATGGGTGGTAGGGCCAGGACTGGCGGAGCCACGAAAGAATGTAATTAGCCACCTCGGCCTTGAAACCACCCTAACGAGCTAGAGCAACGGCGTGCCGTGAAGGGCGCACGCCCGTGTGGAGCAGGGCGTACGAGGACGAGGGCGGGGCGGGGTAGGGCGGGGTAGGGCGGGGTGGGGCGGGGTGGGGCGGGACGCTGTGACGTAGTGGAGAGGACCGCCAGAGGCTCTCATTTTGCCTCGACGCAGGGGCGGATCTAGGCCGGGGTTGAAAGGGGGAGCCAAGGATTCTGTCATGCTTTTTACAAGTCTTGCACGGCGGACAGGAAGGAAGGGTCAACATCTATGCCCTCCGAGCCTGGCGGCAGCGGGGGCGGCAGCCAGGGGCGGCAGCGGGGGCGGCAGCGGGGGCAGCAGCGGGGGCGCCGGGGCGGCAGCGGGGGCGGCAGCGGGGGCGGCAGCGGGAGCACCGGGGGCGGCAGCGGGGGCACCGGGGGCGGCAGCGGGGGCGGCAGGTGGCGACGCGTCTCCAAAGACGAAAACACTGTGCCGTGCCGTGGCGTGCTCCGCTCGGCTACGCTTTGTCGCGCGCCCCGCCCCGCCCCGCCCCGCCCCGCCCCGCCCCGCCCCGCCCCGCCCCGCCCCGCCATAACTTCCCTCTCCAAAACTCGTTTAACAGGCGCACGCGGCGCACGCGACGGCCCGGCACGGCCCGGCCCACGCCCCTGCCACGCTAGGGCGGGGCGGCGCGTGGCCGGCGGGGCGGGGCGGGGCGGGGCGGGGCGGGGCGGGGCGGGGCGGGTTGGCAGGGGCGGCAGGCGAGGAGCGACAACTCGCACTTTGAGTGAAGTGCTTTTCGAGGTTCGCGCGCGCGAGGAGCGGCGGCGTGCTACGGCACGGCTAGGCACGCGGGCCTCGCAGGGTACATAGTGAGTGCCTGCGCGCGCGTGTGTGTGTGTGTGTGTGTGTGTGTGTGTGTGTGCGTGTGTGTGCGCGCATCACCCCCTTGCAGTTTCCGTGAAACTATGCTGATGCACTCGACCCGCCGCTCTTGCTATCTCCACTAAGAATGGCTCAGTCTGTCTGTCTCTTACTCAAATCCTCTCAATATTGACCATTTCTCTCTCTCTCTCTCTCTCTCTTTCTCTCTCTCTCTCTCTCTCTCTCTCTCTCTCTCTCTCTCTCTCTCTCTCTCACCACGACGCGCCCTGCCCTTGCAAAGCAGCTGCCAACTTAGCATCCAAGCCAGTTGGCAAGGCTCGCCTCGCTCCGCTGCGCCCCGCCCCGCCCCGCCCCGCCCCGCACTCGAGGCTGGCTACACTCTTGGGCTGGGCCGGGCTGGGCTCGGCTCGGGTCGGCGCGTTACACCATGTCCTGGCCGTCTGTCCCTGCCTCTCTCACTAACTTAAATGGCGGGGCGGTGGTGGCGATGGTAGTGAAGACCCTCCCCTCTCCTCCCCTCCCCTCCCCTCCCCCCCTGGTCCAGCGCACTTGCTTCCCTTCTCGCCGCCGCTTTCCCCTCCTCTCGCCACTCCCCGCGTCTCTACTACCCGTCTCCCTCTCCCTTTCTCATGCTCTCTCTCTCGCTCTCTCCCCGCCCCCCCCAATCACACCCCTCTCCCGGCCCTCCATGTCCTACTTCTCCAGCCGCTGTAAAAAGGGGGGGAGGGGGTTAGTAACGGAATTGGCCCCCACGGGGCGCGGCGAATGAATGGCGAGATATCGCGAGATATCGAGAGATATTGTGTTTGTGTTGTTTCTACTGTGGGGCTGCAATAGTACGATCAGCTGTATCGAGAGTTACAAGTCGGCGAGGGCGGCTGGGCTGCTGTTTTTGGGGTGCGAGAGAGAGAGAGAGAGAGAGAGAGAGAGAGAGAGAGAGAGAGAGAGAGAGAGAGAGAGAGAGTCAGACAGACAGACAGAAAGACAGAGGGTGCGGGTCCGCACCTCGAATCTCTGCAGCAGCTCTGGCCTGGCGGCGGGGGCGGGGCGCGGGGGCGGGGCGCGGGGGCGGGGCGCGGGGGCGGGGTGCGGTACGCACCCGCGCTGGGCCGGTTGTTGAACTCCTTCGGGTTTATCGAACGCACAAGACCAGCCCGGCCCGGCCCGGCCCGGCCGCTGCGCCCCTGTCTCTCCGTCTCTCTCCGCCTCTCTCTCCCTCTCTCCCTCCCTCCCTCTCTGCCTCCCTCCTTCCACCCTTTCCCCTCCTCCTCCTCCTCCTCCGCTGCTCCCCCGGCGCTCTAAAACCTAAAAGCCCTGCCCGCCGTTCGGCGTCCTTGAATGGGCAGGTAGGAGAGGGGTAGGTTGGGGTGGGGGAGAGAGGAGGTTCCGCTCTACTCCCCCCCTCCACCCTCCTCCCTCCCCCCTCCCCCGACCTGCTCACGCGGGCAGGTACCAGGCAGTTACGTCTGTCCACACAATGATAAGGGAGCGATTAGGGGGGAAGGGGGCGGGGGGCAGGGGGTCGTCGACTTATCCCCCCTCTGTACTCCCGTTCCCCACACGCCCACACACACACACACAAGGAAAAAACTTGGGCACGAAATACTGGTAAAATACACTCCCCCCCCCTTCGAAAAGAAGAAACACCCTTGATCGGGTTTCGTCTGGTACACACTTTCTTCTGCAGACGTATTGCAAGGGGCTAGCAGGCACTTACTCAGCGCGGCAACCTGCAAGTACACGAGGACGTATGCATAAGGCATGGCTGTACGCCCCGCCCCGCCCCGCCCCGCCCCGCCCCGCCCCGCCCCGCCCCGCCCCGTGCCGCACGCGCCGCGCGGCGCTGCTCGCAGGGCGTAGGGCGGGCCCGGCCCGGCCAGGCAGGCCGCCTGCGGCTCAGGCAGCCCCGCCTCACGCCGCTGTTGTGCGGGCTGGCCTACCCCGGCCCCCGCAGGCGCCCCGCCGCGCCGCGCGACAGAATAAGGAGAAAACACGTCGCCCGCCCTGGAACTCAAAGTGAGGGGGAGGGGGGGAGGGGTGGGGGGAGCTGCCCAACTAAGGGCGTCTGCCGCTGCAGAAGCCTTTATTTTGCTTATGATTACCAGCGGAGCCCCCCCCCCCTCTCTACCCCCCCCCCCTACAACCCTTACACCCCTACCCTAATCTCTTACCCCCGGCGGCGCGCTCGCCTGGGCCAGCCGATCCTGTCGGCCCCTAACCCCACGTGGCCCCCGCTAAACCTTTCGCCATCAATTTCACACAGCTGTCTCTCTTGCTCTTCGCATCCGCAAACTCCCCTCCTCCTCCTCCCCCCGCTCCCCGCGGCACGCGTACACTCCTGGAAACACAAGCGTGTGAATGTACTTCTGGTGACCTGGTGAGGCATGACCACTATGTGGCCACGCACTCGAGAATCATCATCATAAATAATTTTTTTAAAAAATTACAGTGAACCATCTGCTATATAAAATATATATATTAATACAATGTTTTCGAGGCTCCGTGAGTGCCCTCGCACAGTCCATCAGCTCCAACTCCTTACCAGCCACCATCACCGCGTCCGGGAAAGTTGTTATCCAGGTAGCTCAACCCTCTGATTAGACGCCCCCTCCTCCCCCAGCCCCCGGCGCGTCCATGCTTTTCTCATAAATCACCGTCCATCCCCCTCCCCTCCCCCTACCAGCGCCCCCACGGCCCCTACCCTCCTGGACAGCCGCTTCAGGACACCGCACTGCCTCACGAAGACCCGACCCCAAGACAAACTCCTGAGAAATATATTGTGTGGAAGTAAAACTGATTAGTGGCGGGGCGGGCGGGGCCCGGCGGCATCGGGTTTGTTTTGAAATACGGGCACTTCGCCAAAAACTTTTTATAACCCCCTCTCAGCCGCCCCTCCGCGCATCCGCAAAATTCCTGCTTCCATCACTCGACGGAAAATCCATATAATAATATTCCCTTCCTGTGGGACACGTAATGGAATAAAATATGCAAAATTTGAGTTTATGTGAGGCATTAATGGAAATGTCTTCAACAAAAAAAAACGAAGAAAGAAAAAAGCGACAGCTGGAGGCATATTTGCGAGTTTGAAAGCAGCAGCTGGAGAAAAGTAAAAGGGCCCGCAAGTTGACCGCCCCGCCCCGCCCCGCCCTGCCCCGCTTGGAACCTCTCCTCTCCTCCCTGCTTCTTATGCCCGCTGGAAGATGTAGGGCGGGTAGCCCTCCGGCGGGGCGGGGCGGGGCGGGGCGGGGCGGGGCGGGGCGGGGCGGGGCGAGCATGCCCTTGCCAAACAAACGCCGTAACCATAATAATAATTCACTGTCGCCTTGCTGGGCCGGCGAGCTCATTTCTTTTGGCCGCGGCTGCCTGTGGTCGGCGGGGCGGGGCGGGGCGGGGTGGGGCGTGGTGGGGCGGGGTGGGGCGGGGTGGGGCGGGGTAGAGCGAGCCGCGCGCAGGCCTTGTTGGTAATGCAACAGGCGACCGAGGGCCCCTAATTGTGTGCGATTAGCCCT
>CM066246.1:10522902-10945402 GCA_033675135.1 Frankliniella intonsa | reverse complement strand
GCGGGGCGAGGCGGGGCGGGGCGGGGCGGGGCGGGGCGGGGCGGGGCGGGGCGAGGCGGGGCGATAGTGGCGCCGGGGGCGCAGCCAAAAAGGGCGCCCTCTGTTGGCGTTGACGGGACAGGGCGAGGTGTCCTAACGCTGTATTACTATTTCAGGTAGGTGTTTTTGTAACGCAAAGGTATTGTAGTCAGCCTATTCCGTCTGGCGTTAAATAGGCAACAGGCTTCAAGCAGGAGAGGGAGAGAGGGAGTGAGAGAGAAAGCGGTAAAAAGAGGACTAATCCGTTTAAGTGAGCCTAAGATCGATAGTTAATACATCCAACATGTAGGCGGCGAAATAGATTTGCCTTGAGGGGTAAATAAATTAATATGCTAATTAAATGAGTTCTGATTAAATCGCTTTTCCAATTGACCCCGGTCACTCAGGGGCTGCTGCTGCGCGCCTCCGTACCAGGGCACTCAGAGCTGGGACGCGACGCCGCGCCGGTCCACGGCCAAAAATAAGGCTGATGGCTCCAAATGAAATTGGAAAAGTTCCGGGGCGGGCATGTGGTGGGCGAGGGGTGGCCTAAGGGGGTCGCCCGGGCGGGGCGGGGCGGGGCGGGGCGGGGCGGGGCGGGCCGGTCCTGAGAGCCGTTGTGCACTTCGGTTTATTGGACAAGAGGGCCGTGGGTCACTCGATGAGGCATTCTTACCCGCACCAACTTTTAGACTATACCCAGCCGCCTGTACTGAGAGCGATGGCGAGTCGGCACCGCAGAACGGCCCACCGTCTCAAGCGGATACAACTCCCCCCGCCCCGCCCCGCCCCGCCCCGCCCCGCCCCGCCCCGCCCCGCCCCGCCCCGCCCCGCCCCGCACCCACCAGACACGTATACGTCGACATTCACTGGAAGAACAAAGGTGCTAAGTCCTACCTTTAAAAGGCACTAACAAAATTTAGTGCCTTTGGAAAGGCACTAAGATTTAGTGCCCCAGGAAAGGCACTAAATTTTGTTAGTGCCTTTTAAAGGTAGGACTTAGCACCTTTAGCTGACCAGCTGCGTATACTCCATACAAATTTAGTGCCTTTGCAAAGGCACTAAGATTTAGTGCCCCAGGAAAGGCACTAAACTTAGCATTTGATTTTAGCGCCCCAGGAAAGGCGTTGCTTAGCACCTTTGTTTTTCCAGTGTTGTGACAACATGCAGGGGGACAACGGGCTTCTTTCACAATATTGTCGCATAAACCTGTTACACTGTAAAAACACGCCGTGGGATTCCCAGGGAATGCCCTGGAAGTATTTCCCAGGATATTCCCTGGGTTTCCCAGGACATCCCCTGGGAAACTCAGGGTAGGCCCTGGGAAACACTTGCAGGGCATTCCCTGGGTTCCAACTCCCCTGGGAATCCCCGGCCTTGTTTTTACCGTGTTCAGGGTTAGAAGCGCGTAGGCCCGTGTTCGACCTCGCACCTCGCGAGTCGGCTGGCTCGAGCACTCAGGTCGCGCACACACGACACGAGCACAGAGGGGTGATCAGTCTTGTTATTCCTCCTGCAGCCTGGGCGCGCACTCAGCACAGGGTAAAGCAGGAGGAGATGCTCAGATAGTCTTAAGGCTGCCAAACAAATGACCAATAAGCCTCTGGTGCTTGCATTGATAACATAAAGACAGGGGAAAATAGTTTAATTAAAACGGCTCCCCAGGAAATCCGACTGGAAATCAGCGTGCCTTTAAGGCACTCGCTTTGTCAGCAGCCGTGACGCCCAGGCTAGCCACTACGCCACAAAGACGTTCTCTCCTTACAGGAAGGAGCAGAGACAGTATGGGCGGGACAAACACTGGTAAAACAAATGTTTAAGTTTTATACATCATGGTGTTTAAGTTCCACTTCTATACATCAAATGGTGTATAGTGTCAACTATACATCACTACATATTTAACAACTATGCACTTCGTAGATGTTTAGATGTTAAACGTTTCGTGATGTTTAGAAGTATGCATTTGGACGAGGCTTTCCATGTCAAAGCATAGGGATGCGACGACATCCCAAGTGTTTAGTCAACTATACACTTGCTAAATGTTTAAGAACTATACACCAACTAATGTTTAGTTAGAACTGTGCATGACATAGTGTTTAAGTATTATACATTAGGAGCTATGCATCAAGTGGTGTATAGAACTAAACATTTGTTTTACCAGTGAAAAAACAGACAAAAATATACCGAGGCATTTAAACACGCCCCCGTCATTCAGCTCAGAGGGGACGCTCTCCTCAAGGCTCTCGCAATAAAGCGGCCCGCAATGCCTGCATACCACTGATTGCTCCCACAAAACTCCCCCGCACTGATTGTCCCCACATACCGCTGACCGAGGGGGTTTTCACTCGCGTAATACCATGTACGCGGTGTCGCGTAATACCGGCGTAATACCGGCGTAATACCACCGAAATCTCACAGTAATACCACTGTAATACGACTGTAATACCGCGTAATACAGTGTAATACCACGTAATACCAAAAATCACGTGCGTAATACCGCGTTATGGCGTAATACCGTGTACACGAAGAAACCGAGTGCCACCCCCCTCGCCGCTGACTGTACCCGCATACCGCTGACTGTCCCCGCATACCGCTGATTGTCCCCGCATACCGCTGATTGTCCCCGCATACCGCTGATTGTCCCCGCATACCGCTGATTGTCCCCGCATACCGCTGATTGTCCCCGCATACCGCTGATGATTGTCCCCGCATACCGCTGATTGTCCCCGCATACCGCTGATTGTCCCCGCATACCGCTGATTGTCCCCGCATACCGCTGATGATTGTCCCCGCATACCGCTGATTGTCCCCGCATACCGCCGCCTCCACTCAGCACCATTCGGAATCAACACTCACCCAACGCTGCACAAAAGAGATCGACGGGCCGCTCGACCCCTGGAGACGAATGGCGTGGTCTGGATCAAAGGGATTCTGGCACGGCACAAAAGGAGAGAGCGAGACGGGAGAGAGAAAGAGAGAGAGAGAGAGAGAGAGAGAGAGAGAGAGAGAGAGAGAGAGAGAGAGAGAGAGAGAGAGGCGGGCTCTCGGCCGGCGCTGTCGCGATCGCGTGAGAGCTCGCGGCGCTGGGCGCGGGGCGGGGCGGGGCGGGGCGGGGCGGGGCGCGGCGCGGCGCGGCGGGAACACGAGTACGGCTCACTGGACCCACGCGGCTGCGGCGGGGTCTGCGGGCGGAGTGAGCGCCAGCGCCACCAGCCTGGGCGCGGCTCGGAGGCGGCAGGGCGGCCCCGTCCCCCCACCACGCCCCACCCCACCACGCCCCCCCGCCACGCCCAGCCGCCACCCCGCCCCCACCACCCCCGGTCTCTAGCCCGCGCCCCACCCTCTTTCTGCCTCCTCTTTCACCGCCACCCTCCCTTCACCTCCTGCCCGTCCTTTCTGACTCTCTCTCTCTCTCTCCTTCCCACGCGCTCTACTGCTGCCGCCGCCGCCCTCTGAAGGGTGGGTGGGTAGCTGTTGTCCAGGGGGGAGGGGGGTGGCGGGGCTGGAAGAGGGCGGGATAGGCACAACCGCCCCCTGCACGAGAGAGAGAGAGAGAGAGAGAGAGAGAGAGAGAGAGAGAGAGAGAGAGAGAGAGAGAGAGAGAGAGAGAGAGAGAGAGAGAGACGAGCGGAAAGGAGGTTGGAAGGAGAGAACGAGAGGGAGAAAGAGAGAGGGCTGGACGTGCAGGACGACATGGAGAGAAAGGGCGTCGTAAAGGATGCGGGGCGTTGGAGTGGGGTGCACTGGCCCGCCCGCAAACACACACACACACACGCACACGCGTACGCGCGCGCGCACACACACAACTAACCCCCCCCCCTCTGCTCGCACGCTTTCCCTATTCCCCATGTGAATCCGCGTGTCTCCTTTGCTCGACCCGTTTATCCGTTTCTACTGTCAGCCCAGGTTCCCGGTGCGCATAAATAGGTTGATTCGTCTGGGATGCTAGAACAAGAAAAAGAGAGGAGGCCCCAGTGGGGCGCCCCGCCCCGCCGCCGCCCCGCCGCCGCCGCCGCCCCGCCGCCGCGCCCTCTCGAGTCGAGCTCACGGCGGGGACCCGTGAGGACCCGTAAGGACAACTGTGTGAAAAGGCAACGGCAAATAGCGGAAGTATACCTTCTTCATCAAAACCAAAAATATTTTAAGGGTACCATAATCGGTGCTCAAAAGCTCTGAAATTTGGCGTCAAAATTACCGTAATTTGTCTGTTTTCTAAGAAATTTGAGGTTGCTGTCTTTCTTTTATTTACGTAGAGTACATTTTCTTACAAAGTTGTTATCCGCTGGGCTACAGTCTGTACTCTTTTCTGTAGTACTTTTCATGCGCCTATGATGAGCTGTGCGCCGCACCACGCCACGCTCCGGGCCAGGCCAGGATGCGAGTGCTGTGAAAATTAATTATGCCACGTGACGTGGGTGGCCTCGGCCCGACCTCGCCCCGCCCCGCCCCGCCCCGCCCCGCCCCGCCCCGCCCCGCCCCGCCCCGCCCCGCCCCGCCTCACCCTGTCTCCCCGCCACTCAGAAATATCTGGACCGAGTCCCATGCGTCACTGTGGAGGGACACAAAGCAGCCGACAAAAAAAAAAAATCAAGACTTTTTCACTGCCTAGTCAGCAACTTTAAAAAAAATAAATAATAATAAACTAAGTGCATAATTCTGTGGCAGTATTGCGGTTTGCCTACGATCCGAACCGTAATTTTTCAGGTACGGTCAGACCTTAACGGTATGAACTGAACTTTATTGTGTAGGATTATTGCTGTATATGTACGCTGAAAAAGTGTTGAAGTCCCTCTCACACTTGGGTGTGCCTCCTAGACGCAGCTGTAGGTTTCCTTAGAGAGACTCGGAGGGAGAGAGGCGTCCAACTCGCCGCGCTCTGGGCGGAACCATCCAATCACGGCGCGTATACGCCGGTACCACCCAGCACGGCGCTTCTCGCGCGGCGAGTTGACGCCTCTCTCCCTCTGAGAGACTCTGAGTCTCTCTAGGTTTCCTCTCCCTTCCCGTTTCCACCTAAATACTTATTTCCTCTCGCACGGCCGCGGTGTTGTTCCCCAGTGACACGGAGAGGAGAGCGGGAGTTATTTGTTATTTCCACACTGGAAAAACAAAGGTGCTAAGTCCTACCTTTAAAAGGCACTAACATAATTTGGAAAGGCACTAAGATTAAGTGCCCCAAGAAAGACACTAAATTTTGTTAGTGCCTTTAAAAGGTAGGACTTAGCACCTGTAGCTAACCAGCTGCGTTTACTCCATACAAATTTAGTGCCTTTGCAGAGGCACTAAGATTTAGTGCCCCAGGAAAGGCACTAAACTTAGCATTTGATTTTAGCGCCCCAGGAAAGGCGTTGCTTAGCACCTTTGTTTTTCCAGTGCACGCTCCCCTCTGCAGGGAACAGATACTGGGCGCCGCGCCGCGCCGGGCAATACCAAGAATTTGGGCGGGTCGTTATTAGTGCTGTTCGCAGCGGCGAGCAGCGGCGAGCGCCTCGGGGGTAGGCCCGCCCGGCGGGCAGGCGCGCGCGGCGGGCCTGCCTAGCTACAGGCGCTCAGAGGGGCCCGCTCCGCTAGCTCTGCGGTAGATACTGTACTGTGCGCCAGTGTACCGCGTCATTATTTAACAGTGGACTGCGAATTTTTTTTTCTCTCACCTGATTCGCACGGATGGGCACCTCCTCTCTCGAGTGTAGTGACAAGTGCGCCAGGCCCGCCCCGCCTCGCCCCGCCCCGCCCCGCCCCGCCCCGCCCCGTCCCACCACGCCACGCCTTTGGGACGGAAATTGAATTCCGAAAAGAAGCGAGCTGTCAGTAAAATGTGATTCCATTATCGACAAGCACCTGATATGCGCCGCGGAGCGGTGCCCGCCCTGCCAGCAGCTGCCGGGCTGTCGCGACTGGCGACTGCCACGCCCCGCCACGCCCCACCACGACCCGCCACGCCCCGCCGCGCCCCGCCACGCCCCGCCACGCCCCGCCACGCCCCGCCCTGTCAGGGCGTTCTTATTGCGGGAGGTCAGTTGTTGGAGTGACTTCGCCGCCAATTAGGAGGGCTCTACTGGATCCGAAACGCGCGCCAAGATGGGCGGGGTGGGGTGGGGCGGGGCGGGGTGGGGCGGGGCGGGGTGGGGCGGGGCGGCCGGGTCGAGATCCTTGGGTCGGCTGGACCGCGCGTGGGCTGATTGACCCTCGCCCTCAAGCTTTAACCTCGCTGCAGTTCCGGGGGTAATTAATGGTAAGGTCTATGAACTTCGCTCGTACTTCGCACCCCGAGAGTGAGTGAGAGAGAGAGAGAGAGAGAGAGAGAGAGAGAGAGAGAGAGAGAGAGAGAGAGAGAGAGAGAGAGAGAGAGAGAGAGAGAGAATGGTGTACTTTCTGGACGGACTAAGCCCGACGCCCGTCGTGACGGCGGGCGACCCACTAACCGTATGACAGACACACGCCCCCCCCCCCCCACTCCTGATTTATTACAGCGCCGAGCTCCGGTCTGGATCCGCCCCTTACGGCCTGACAACGCGGCCCGCGGGTACACAGATCAGCCACGGCTAATTGCAGATCAGCCCCGATCATCTTCCAGCACGGCTGAGGCCGATATCCATCCACCAATCACGACCCAACCGTACGCGAGCCGCGACCCCGAAAGGGACAGCCTAGCTCCAGTTGTTCTCTCGTGAGAGTGTCTCTCTTCCCCTCTCTCGCTCCAGGGGAAGAGGGATCCACCCAAATCTCTCTCTCTCTCTCTCTCTCTCTCTCTCTCTCTCTCTCTCTCTCTCTCTCTCTCTCTCTCTCTCTCTCTCTCTCTCTCTCTCTCTCTCTCTCTCTCTCTCTCTCTCTCTCTCTCTCTCTCTCTCTCTCTCTCTCTCTCTCTCTCTCTCTCTCTCTCTCTCTCTCTCTCTCTCTCTCTCTCTCTCTCTCTCTCTCTCTCTCTCTCTCTCTCTCTCTCTCTCTCAACAACTGATTCAGCTCAGTTGAGCTTGAGCTCTGCTGAGGGCCGCAACGCTCCGTGCGGACTGGACTGGACTGGACGTCCATGCGGTCTCATGCATCATGCAGGTTGGACATCCGGGGCGGCAAAAAAAAAATAATAAAAAGGGAGTGACCGCAAATGAAGACCATACAACAGAAAGGAGAGGGGCGAGGTGGCCCCAGCGGCCGTGTGGTGTGACCCGGTGCATGACCCCATACTGGAACAAATTGTCCCGGGCGCGGAACAACGTAGAACAAGTGCCGAAAAAACGAGATGGGTAAGATGCTTCTAAAGGAAATGCAACTAAAAAAATACAATTTCACGAAATCCTGGCAGGCACGAAGTATGTTTTGGTTTCATAAGATTTTTGGGTGGATGGTCCATGGAGAATTTTGTTAAAAATATCTAACCGTTTGAGTGAAAGTATTGAATTTTTTTTCTCCCTACATGTAGGATAAACGATAAAGGTTTGGGTCACAAGCGACATTTGTGCTCTCTAGCTCAAACGACTAAGAAATTGCGTTCTTAGCAGGGAATTGTCCGATCAGCTTGACATTTAAACTGTAGGCTCGATTATGCGAGAAATCGTTCAAAACTCGACGAAAATTCACACTATCTTCTAGAAGACGAAAAAAATCTCTCCCTATGCTGGCTTAACCTCTGCAAAATCACTACTATCCGCCCCAAGGTATGTATCTCGACTTTTAAATCACGCTGGAATCTGAACTGAAGACGAAAAAAAAAGCATCATTCGGAAGTTAAGCCAGCAATGGAAAAAAAGTGCGTACGATAAATGGTTCAAAACTCGACGAAAATTCGAAAAAAATTCACACTATCGCCCCTTCAGCATCTCCTATGCTGTCTTGACTTAACTTCTCACAAATCACATGGAAGGTGTATCTCGATGTCCTGAAGACGAAAAAACATCATTCCAGGAAGTTAAGCCAGCAATGGAAAAAAAAAAGTTGCGTTACGATAAATGGTTCAAAACTCGACGAAAATTCGAAAACAATTCACACTATCGCCCCTAAGGCGTCTCTCTATACTGGCTTAACTTCAAAAATCACATGGAAGGTGTATCTCGATGTCCTCAAGACGAAAAAACATCATTCGGAAGTTAAGCCAGCAATGGAAAAAAAAAAGTTGCGTCACGATAAATGGTTCAAAAACTCGACGAAAATTCGAAAACAATTCACACTATCGCCCCTAGCGTCTCTCTATGCTGGCTTAACTTCTGAAAATCACATGGAAGGTGTATCTCGATGTCCCTGAAGACGAAAAACATCATTCGGAAGTTAAGCCAGCAATGGAAAAAAGTTGCGCGTACGATAAATGGTTCAAAACTCGACGAAAATTCGAAAACAATTCACACTATCGCCCCTAGCGTCTCTCCTATGCTGGCTTAACTTCTCCAAAAATCACATGGAAGGTGTATCTCGATGTCCTCAAGACGAAAAAACATCATTCGGAAGTTAAGCCAGCAATGGAAAAGTTGCGTACGATAAATGGTTCAAAACTCGACGAAAATTCGAAAACAATTCACACTATCGCCCTACTTTATCTCTCTATGCTTCAAAGCTTAACTACGAAAATCACATGGAAGGTGTATCTCGATGTCCAGAACACGAAAAAACATCATTCGGAAGTTAAGCTAGCAATGGAAGAAAGTTGCGTACGATAAATGGTTCAAAACTCGACGAAAATTCGAAAACAATTCACACTATCGCCCACTAGCGTCTCTCTCATACTGGCAACCCTTCTGAAAATCACATGGAAGGTGTATCTCGATGTCCTAGAACACGAAAAAACATCATTCGGAAGTTAAGCTAGCAATGGAAGAAAGTTGCGTACGATAAATGGTTCAAAACTCGACGAAAATTCGAAAACAATTCACACTATCGCCCCTAGCGTCTCTCCTATGCTGGCTTAACTTCTGAAAATCACATGGAAGGTGTATCTCGATGTCCAGAACACGAAAAAACATCATTCGGAAGTTAAGCCAGCAATGGAAAAAAGTTGCGTACGATAAATGGTTCAAAACTCGACGAAAATTCGTAAAAAATTCACACTATCGCCCCTAGCGTCTCTCCTATGCTGGCTTAACTTCTGAAAATCACATGGAAGGTGTATCTCGATGTCCTGAAGACGAAAAAACATCATTCGGAAGTTAAGCCAGCAATGGAAAAAAGTTGCGTACGATAAATGGTTCAAAACTCGACGAAAATTCGAAAACAATTCACACTATCGCCCCTAGCGTCTCTCCTATGCTGGCTTAACTTCTGAAAATCACATGGAAGGTGTATCTCGATGTCCTGAAGACGAAAAAACATCATTCGGAAGTTAAGCCAGCAATGGAAAAAAGTTGCGTACGATAAATGGTTCAAAACTCGACGAAAATTCGAAAACAATTCACACTATCGCCCCTAGCGTCTCTCCTATGCTGGCTTAACTTCTGAAAATCACATGGAAGGTGTATCTCGATGTCCTCAAGACGAAAAAACATCATTCGGAAGTTAAGCCAGCAATGGAAAAAAGTTGCGTACGATAAATGGTTCAAAACTCGACGAAAATTCGAAAACAATTCACACTATCGCCCCTAGCGTCTCTCCTATGCTGGCTTAACTTTTGAAAATCACATGGAAGGTGTATCTCGATGTCCTGAAGACGAAAAAACATCATTCGGAAGTTAAGCCAGCAATGGAAAAAAGTTGCGTACGATAAATGGTTCAAAACTCGAAGAAAATTCGAAAACAATTCACACTATCGCCCCTAGCGTCTCTCCTATGGTGGCTTAACTTCTGGAAATCACATGGAAGGTGTATCTCGATGTCCTCAAGACGAAAAAACATCATTCGGAAGTTAAGCCAGCAATGGAAAAAAGTTGCGTACGATAAATGGTTCAAAACTCGACGAAAATTCGAAAACAATTCACACTATCGCCCCTAGCGTCTCTCCTATGCTGGCTTAACTTCTGAAAATCACATGGAATGTGTATCTCGATGTCCTGAAGACGAAAAATCATCATTCGGAAGTTAAGCCAGCGATGGAAAAAAGTTGCGTACGATAAATGGTTTAAAACTCGACGAAAATTCGTAAGAAATTCACACTATCGCCCCTAGCGTCTCTCCTATGCTGGCTTAACTTCTGAAAATCACATGGAAGGTGTATCTCGATGTCCTGAAGACGAAAAAACATCATTCGGAAGTTGAGCCAGCAATGGAAAAAAGTTGCGTACGAGAAATGGTTCAAAACTCGACGAAAAGTCGAACACACCATTACATACCATTATACACCATTACACACTATTATACACCCCCAAACACCCTTACACAGCATTACACACTATTACACAGCCTTACACACCATTACATGGCGACCCCCCCCCCCCCCTCCCTTGACCCCACGTCCGATGAAGCGCCCACCCCACGAACCGCAATCAGGGAGGCGAGGGGCGTACATCTGCCCCTATGACAACTCGCGCCATGACGCGTTTCTATGCGCTCTACATAACCACTACTAGCAGTTTGCAATGATTTAAAGGCATTTTGCGCAGAGGCAAAATACCATTTTCTTTAGTTTCAAATCTTCTAGAGGTAAAATTATGATAAATTTTGTAGAGGCAAATGCATTGGAGGGATAATTGCGTTACTTCTTTTAGTGGTAAAATTCTCGTAGCTCTTAGAGGCATTTTCCCAACCTATTGCATTGCTGTAATATGCCTCTAAAACTTAGAAGCAATTTTCTTAGAGGTAAATTCTTGTGGTTTTTTTTAGAGGCAAAATACCACTGTGCACAATATGCATATAAACTCAATTAGAGGCATTTCTCTTAGAAGCATCGGGGCGCTCCCGAAAAAACACGTGAGAACAAGGTTTCGTCGATTTTCACCCCAATGTGATTTATTACTTTATGTTATTACTGCCTTTTTTAAAATTTTAAAGTAGTCGGGAAAACACCCCTGCTGCTTTTCAAACTGAGTTTCTGTAAAGATTTGTCTTTTCCCCCTGTTTCTGGTGAAACGGCGCGCTGACCCTCACTGTTCGTCGCCAGTGAACGCTGAGCTAACGGCGCCGCTTTGGAAAACGCTTTTCTGCGGATTGGCCGCCTGTCATGGAGATTGAATGGGGCCGCCAGAAGGGCGGGGCGGGGCGGGGCGGGGCGGGGCGGGGCGGGCCGCTAGGGTCCCTGCCACTGCGCCCGGAGTGCAGCCAGGGCGAGGGCTCCGATTAATGTCTGTCAATAACCTACAAAGTTGCCAATTTACAGCGAGAAGAACTGCGTGCGCAAGCTGCACAAAATCAAGTAAAATCCTCTCAATCTTGATGGCTCCGCCCCGAGCCAGCAAACACGAGTGATTCTCGTGAAACATTCGGTACTGCGGCGCGGCGCGGCGCGCGGCGGGTCGGGTCGGGCGGGCCGGCCCCGTGCGCCGTGAAGCTAGGCAGCCCAACGGACGCCACCATGCTCCACTGAGCTGCTCGCACTAACTTAAGCGTGCAGCCCACGCTCACTGCAGCGTGGCGCGCGGTCCGCTTGCCTCCGAGCGCAGAGCAGAGATCGATCCGTAACTTCTCACATTCGATATCCCCAGCGCACTCTCCGTTTCTAGTGGAGTTTAAGAATAGTTTTAGGCGAAAGCGTTTCTTAATCGGTCCGGCCGGACCGCGCGGCGGGGCGGGCTCAGCTCAGACGCTCGCAGAATCGCCTAAGCTCCGCGTACTTTGGGCCGCGGTCTATTCTTTCCCCCGGCAGCGCGGCGAAAGGTTTTGCCCATTCTGATGAGAGAGTGAGGGAGGTCGATCAAAGTGAACAGAAGGTCGCAGCCACTTTCTACCACGATTATTATTGCAATGGTTGTGATTGCATTTCCCGTGTGGTCGGCACGTTTATGGGAGTGTGACCGCACTGTAAGAAATAGTTGTTGAATTACAAACTTTCTTGTGATGACAGAGTTTGTTTAAAAACAACGAAGTCATTTTTGGTTAAAACAAATATGTGATGTTATTTCACAACAAAATTTGTTACTGAACAAAAATTCAGTCCAGTTACGACGATACAGTTGTTGCCAAACATAACTTGTTGTAATTTTACAATAATATTGGTACATAAACAAAAGAGTTTTTTGTGCAACAACATGACCCATCACAAAACTTAGCAAGAAATTTGTTGTAAATTTACAACAACTTTTTTGACAGTGCGGTGCCACAAGCTGTATGATTGTCCCTCCGTGTGCCGCTCGGCGATTGTTGGATCATTCCATTTTGCTGGGTAAATGCTCATCGCGATGGACAATGCGGGTAAAAACAGGAAAACGCTCCGGGACCTGGCTCGGCGGAGTGCGCCCCGGCCCGCCCCGCCCCGCCCCGCCCCGCCCGCCCCGCCACGCCGCGATTCAAAGCCCGCTGCTTCACCCCGTCCACCCAGCGCCCGGCTGCGGTCCCTGAGGTCGGATTTGATCCAAAGCCCCTACACTCCAGGGCGGCGCTCTCTTCCTCCCCCACAAGTGCGTTTTCCTGCTCGCTCGGCTTCGCCCCACCCCGCCCCGCCCCGCCCCGCCCCGCCCCGCCCCGCCCCGCCCCGCCCGCGTCGGAAGCAGCCGTGTCACGTCATTAAAGGACGGAAGTCGGACTTGTTCGAGTTGCGGACGCCCACCCGCCTTGATGATGCGGTTTATTTCTTATTTATTTCCTACTTCTTTTTTGTTCTCCTTCCTCCCCCTCCCTCGGGCGCCTTGTTAGGGGACGTTTGTCTTTTACTTGGAGGCGTTCAACTCCCTCCGCTCCGCTGTGACCTGCTTGCTGGTTCACTTGTCGTGACCCGAGTCGAGAGAAGAGGCTCCTCTGAGCCGGGCACGGGGCGCTGTTCTGCCGGTAGAGAGGCCCCGCCCCGCCCCGCCCCGCCCCCCCCCCCCCGCCCCGCCCCACCCCGCCACGCCCTGCCCCGCCACGCCCCGCCCCGCCCCGCCCCCCCCCGCCCCGCCCCCCCCCTCCACCCCCTGCCCCGCCCCGCCCCGCCCCGCCCCGCCCCGCCTGGCACGTGGGTCCCAGGAATTGAAGAGAAGCCAGTCAGTGCCCTGGACCTGGAGTGGGCTGGGCCGGGCTGGCGCCTGCGCCTGGCCCCCGCGGGCCCCTCAACCAGACGAGTCTAGAGTAAAGGGCCGTCAAGGTGCCGATATGCTGCATGCCTGGCAGGGCAGGGCAGGGCAGGGCAGCTCCCCAATATCAGAGGCGACGCGGCGCAGCGAGGGGACAGTTTCTTAACGAGAACTCGTGCCATTTTGAAAAGTAGCCGTCATTCTGGGAACGACGCCGGCACACCCACTCTATCAGATGCTTTTCGATTTTTATTTTTTTTTTATACATTCTGCAGAAAAAAATACGCGAAATGTTTTAACATTTGAGTTACTTTCTTACTTTCTTGACCTTGTTAAATTTAACCCTATACGTTTTCTTTCTTTCTTTCTTCCTTTCTTTCTTTCTTTCTTTCTTTCCCTTACAAAACCGATTCGTTCCGAAAGCCGACGAGGACACTTCCATAATTTGCCTTCTGCCTCGGACAGTGCCTTTTTTTTTGCGGACTAGTCCGTGCCGTGTCCTGCTCCTGCCGAGTCCGTACCGGACTGGTCCGCATTTTGACCTTAGCCCGGCATCGTCTCCCGGACAGGCCCGAAAGCAACCCGAGTGTGTCCGGACAGCCCGGTCATAATCCTGACGCATTCGGACAGACCGATAGTAGTCCGCAAGGAATCGAGTCGTCCGAAGTTCGTTCCAGAATGCGCTTGCAAATCGGATACGCCGGGAACAGTCCGCACAGTGTGTTGTACCACACAAACACACACTACCCCCCACGCCATCTCCCCCGGACAGAAAGTGTTGGACACTTTTCTGAAGGTTTTTTATTCTACTTATGTTGTATTTCGTGTTGAGGCAATGCGCAGGTCGTTTCTTGAGTCCCAGTCCCCTTGATCCCCGCCCTACCTTGGGTTTTCCGTGCAACGCGCGCGCCGCGGGGTGCTAGGGTTCGTACCTGCCGGCCACCTGGCACGGGAGCGTAACAACAAGCGGCGGTTTTCCCATATTTTCGGCCCGGGGATGCATCTCATCTGCCGAGTTACAGGCCTCCTGGTCGAGCCTTGTCAGGACCGGGGAGGGGGGGAAAGGGAAAGCAGATATCCGCCACCAGACTAGGACAGACCGAAAGCAGTCCGGAATGTCCGGGCAGCCCGATTAGAGCCCTATGCCAGCCGGGGTGTGGTCCGGCGAGGGCAGGTAGGATGACCCGCGGACGCTGGAGCAGCTCTCCCAACGCGTCTTAGTAGCGCAATGGTCTACGTGATGGCATCTCAACGCAGAAGTCAGTGGTTCAACTCCCCGTCCGGTAAGGTAAAAAAGTAAGTTACTATTGTAAACATGAACCTAAAGGGATGGTAGGCAAGGGAAGGTCAAGGAAGCAGCAGGGAAAATGCGACCGTTGAAGACGGGTAAAATTCCGTTTTTGTCTCAAAACGCCCGGAAAATTCCTATACATGAGTGGGAATACTACGACACACAAATGGTACATATGTCACATAGGTGTGTAGGAAAATTCAGAGACATTTATAGGAAATTTTCTATACAAATCTTTTACAGTGGATTCATCCGTGGTAGCGTGGACAGTCCGAACGGGGTCCGTCGCTCGTCGCATTTTCAATAGGGCTGTCCGAAATCCTGCTAATTTTGTGGCCGGTGGACTGTCCGAAATCTTTCTGATTTTGTCGAGGGGGCCACCACTTCTGTAATCCTGTGTACAGGTTACCCTGTAATCCACGTGTAATCCCACTGTAATCCTTCGTCAAAATGCACAAAATATGGAAAATATCCTAACATTTTACGATTTACCACTGTAAATCAGGTATGTAATCACGTGTAATCCGTGTAATCTTGTAATCCTGTGTACGTCAGTAAACAGAGTGGTGGCCCCCTCGGATTTTGTAACTTTTTTAAGTTTTCTGGAACAGTGCGTTTTGTTGGAACTGTCCGGCGGCCTACTACGGACTGTCCTTCGGACGTGGTTCGGACTCGATCTTTTTCATAAGGGTTCTTTCTTTCTTTCTTTCTTTCTTTCTTTTTTTTTTTTTTTTGAATACTTTGTCGTAGTTTTGACAACCCTGACCATTCTGGTTTTTCAAAACAAAAAAAAAAAAAGTGACCTTAAAATGACATAAACAAAAATATCATAAAATGTCGTACATTCGCCTCGAGGTGAGGCGGGGGTGGGGATGGGGGGGAGGGGGGCGGGGTGGAGGCGGGGGGGGGGGTGCGGTTAGGGTGGCGGGGGCGCGGTGCTCGCGGCGCGCCCCGTGCGGTGCGGTGCGGTGCGGGGCGGGGCGGGGCGGGGCGGGGCGGTGCGGGGCGGGGCGGTGTGGTGTGGCTATCTTATCTGCATCATTTTTCTCCCACGCCCAGCCTAGCCGCAGGGGACCCGCCTCCCAGGCTCGGCCCGGAGCCAGGGGAGTCCCCCGGGCCCGGCTCCGCCCCGCCCCACCCCACCCCGCCCCGCCCCGCCCCGCCCCGCCCGTATCTAGGTCGGCGGCGCTGCTTCCAATGCTTTGTGAGTAATTACTCAGAGCTCGCCGTGTACCGGAGGGAGACCCTGCTCCGCCCCGCCCCGCCCTCAGCAGCCTGTACTTGCTGCCCCTTATCACGGCGGCTCATTTTAACCCTTGCCTTGATTTTTTTTACTACCCTGAAATAAAAAAAAAGGTTAAAATGAATAAGTCTATTTAAAAATTTGTGCAATACTTTCTTTTCCCATTCCTACTCATAGCAGAGCTGGAGAGAAATATTTATTGAGTCGTACTGAACGGAACAGACCGCAAAGTGCTGCTACAAGCTGAGTGAGGTGCGACAATTACGTGCGGGAGAAGAATAGCCGCATGACGACAGGGACAGGCCGGTCTGTCTGTCTGTCTGTCTGTCTTCTGCTTTTGTAGGTGAGTGTACATCCGTCTGTCTCTCTTTCTCTTTTTCCGAGTTTGAGCAGCGCGCGCGCTTGTGTGGCTAGGAGTTTACTGACGTCATCGGACGCCGTCTGCCGCAGCGTCACCGCGACCACTCCACTCCAGCCCCGCAACTCCTACGCCTATCAGTTGAAAAAAGTAGTGGGCTTAACTATTCAACGACACGACTGTGTTGACACAGTAATCGTTCACTCTAATCTAAACACTGGGAACACTAGTGTATTTGTAGGTGTGTCAATTTTTCTGTCTACGGCGCCAATTGCAACTCATTGTCGGAGACAGAGAGACGCAATTGAAATTGAAACTATTTCTTTTAGACTCCTTCACAAAAAGACTAAAAAGCCCCCACTACAGTGAGCAGTCTCCTCTCTCCGAACTGTGTGTGTGTGTGTGTGTTTGTTTGTTTGTGAGAGTGTGTGTGTGTGTGAGAGAGAGAGAGAGAGAGAGAGAGAGAGAGAGAGAGAGAGAGAGAGAGAGAGAGAGAGAGAGAGAGAGAGAGAGAGAGAGAGAGAGAGATGAGACCCTAGTCGTCAACAGTCCGACTTTGAGCGGCGCCACGAGAAATGTGTCGCACAATCCACGCAACGGTAATGGCTTTGTTTGGCTGTTATTCTGCTGCGCGGGGCGGGGCGGGGCGGGGCGGGGCGGGGCGGGGCGGGGCGGGGCGGGGCGGGGACCAGTTCGTCTTTCTCGTCCAGGACCCGGACCAGACCGGGATGCTCGCGCGCCGCGCCGACGCCGCGCGAGGAGGTTTCTGACGACAGGAAAAAAAAAAAGATTCGCGCGAAAAAGTAACATAAAAATGGAAAGGTGGCCGGCCAGGCGTGAGCAGGCCGGCCGGCGCACACGCGTGGGCCGGATCCGCGTTTCCGATTTAGTTCCGTTTCGGGTCGAGACATTTTTTGAATTCCACCCAAGTCAGACCCGCGTCCTGGTCCCCGGGAGGTTTTTTACTCCTTTTTTAGTCCTGTGGGAGCGGCCGGGCCGGGCCGGGCCGGGCCTGCCCACGTCACGCGGGCCGTGCTGGACTTGTCCGCCACGATGCTTTTGTTTACTGCAGTCACTGTCATGTATATATTTAGTTTTTTGTAATAAATATTTCCCCAAGTTTTGGGCAAGTCCACAGGCCCTTGTAGTATTCTCTGCAGCGAGTATGATGCAACGAGGCCCGTCTCCCGATCATTTTTACTGCCTGTCATTAACGCCTTATTGCGCTGGGTGTATTCTTAGGCTATGCGATACGCCATGCCATTCGGGGTATCCCACCTCGTTACTCAGAGAGAGAGAGAGAGAGAGAGAGGGAGAGAGAGAGAGAGAGAGAGAGGGAGGGAGAGAGAGAGAGAACGAGAGGGGGTGGGGGTCAATCGCTGGTCATTTTGCGTGCACAAAGCTGGCGAAAAGCTGAGGTAGCGTCCTACCGAAAGTGTTATAACGAAATAACACATCTAGAGGAGTGTTCAGTGAGGCATTAGATTTTAGTAACTTTTTGAAGCTTCGCCCTTCGTTACGGAGAATACTGTCTAAATCTTGCACGACTGAGGAAAGAAAATTGTAATGGATTCTGCGAGCAGTGTGTGACACGTATAGCTCATTTCAGCGTGCGGCTTTTCAAAGCACTTGTTTAGATCTGAGAAATAACGAATAAAAATCATACTACTAATTTAAGACTGAGTCACCCAAAAATACGGGCAGTACGGGGATGCGCAACGCTCCGCATCTCAGCTGGTCAAGCGTCACGCAGTGTTTGCTTCCTGTATCTCCCCCTCACCCTCCCCATCCCCCTAGCACGTGGAACGTCGTCGACAACCGCCTGGGGGAGGCGTGTCGGGGCGCGTTCGTCGTGGCCCGTGGGCGCTCCCCCCCCCCTCTCTCTCTCTCTCTCTCTCTCTCTCTCTCTCTCTCTCTCTCTCTGCAACTCTCAGCCTCCCACATTCATACATGCACAGGTGGTACTTTTTCGACGCGCCCCCGCGAGGCATTCCACAGCTCCATATCGCGACGCAAGAACGCCGCCACCCCACCAGAGGTCCAAATCAAACTCGAGATGGGGTGGGGTGGGGCGGGGCGGGGCGGGGCGGGGCGGGGCGGGGCGGGGCGGGGCGGGGCGGGGCGAGGCGGGGCGTACCTCGGGGAATACTTGACATCGGCATGCCGAAGAGCAATCAAGGCGGATTACCGAGTCTCCTCGTCAAGACAGCCCGCAGCTTCGGTTATATTTGTGTTTTTCGCGATAAACACGCAAAAAAAAGAGAGAGAGAAAGAAACAAGATACACGAAACATTACTCATAACTAGGTTCTTTCGTATGGAAAGGGTCATCTCCTGCGCTGCTCGATCAAACGTTCACGATTTTTTTTTTAAATTTAACACTCCATTGAGATGGGATGGCATCTCTCTCCCGACCTCGCTCAACTCACCCGGTGACCAGAGCCCAACTCTTTCCGTATGAGTCAGCCGGCATCGCCACGGCCACCGACCCCATCCCGGCCAGAGATGCAGAGGTGCTTGCTGCGGCTGAATCCATCCCAGCCCACCCACTTTACAACCTTTTAGAGAATATTTTACTACATTTTGGTAATGAATAAACGCGTCGTACCGTTTCTATATATGAATCTTTTTCTGCCTATTACACAGGCATCACTGTCGACGGTGTGGTTACTCGCATCTCGCTTTCGCACACATTCCCCCCCCCCTCCCCCGCTGCCGCAGAAACTAGCACTACATGATAAGCAAGACCCATATCCACGTAGCAAAGCGTTAAGGTGTCTTGCCGGTATAGGCACACTCCGAGGCGACACCCTGCTTTCTTTTCATGTCTCAAGATAGTCGCGCTGCGGTGCACGAATTCTAGTTCAGCCATTCTCTATTCCTAGAAAGGGGAAACCCCTTTGGCTCACGCGCAGCGCGGCCATATCTGGTCCAGCGGCCGCCCGGCACCCCAACTCACCGGCCCCACCACACCTCGCCCCACCCCTCCCCGCCCAGCCCTACCCCACCCCGCCCCACCTCGCCCCGCCCCACCCCACCCCGCCCCGCCCTACCCCGCCCCGCCCCGCCCAGCTAATTATGTACCTTTTTTCCAGTCTGTTCTATTAAATGATGGTGCGCTCTAAAAATAACTGAGCGCGAGACACTCCGCCGCGGGAAAAAAAATCCGCGCCAACCTCCTGACGTTTGAATTTAAAAAAATTTAAAAAGCAGGTCGGCCCGGCGCGACTCTGGCAGTTATTGCTCGCAAGCCCTTATTCCGGAAACATGGATCTCCCGGAAATGTTCGCATTCTATCATTTTGCAGAAGGCGACCGTGGCGCGCCAGCGTTAGGCATTAATAGGGCCTCATGGGGCGTCGCGGGACCGTACAGAAAAGAGGAAAGTTGAGGTTGTACGCAACACGTGATGTTGTTGTGTTTGTTATTGTTGTTGTTCTGTTGTGCCGGTGACGTTCCGCGTAGCGCGCGTCACCCCTCCCCCCCCCCCTCCTCCTCCCCTGGTTCCTTCCTGTGCGCCGTCATAGTCAGGCGGGCGCGCAGACGTTACCGTCAGCCAGCCTCCGACTCGACGCGAGCCCGAACCATATTAGCTCTCGGCAAACCCACGATTATGTGTATCAGTCGGGCCACGCACGCGCGGGGCGGGGCGGGGCGGGGCGGGGCGGGGCGGGGCGGGGGTGTCCACACAGCCTACCCCCTCCCCTCCCGCGCTGCTCCGGGCTCCGGGCTCCGGGCAGACGTCACCGGAACGGCCCGGCGCGGCCGTGTCGCGCGTCGAGTCCGTCCATCCGCTGCTCGCACGTTGGCGCGCGTCAGCCCGGCGGGGCGGGGCGGGGCGGGGCGGGGCGAGGCGGGGTGGGGCGGGGCGGGCCGCGAGCGGCCAGCTGGGCGGCTCCGTATATGTACGGCGGGGGCCCGCAGACCGACATCAGTCTCGCCAGACCCACAGCCTCAGCAGCACCACCTCTGCCTGCCTTAGCTTACAACCTCTCGAGCACCCTCAGCCTCCGCCTTCACTTCTCTCGCCTCATTCGCGACAACAACCACCACCAACAAGAACAACATGGCCGCCAAGCAAGCCCTGGTCGCGTGCGCCGCCCTCTGCCTGTTCGCCGCGTGTGGTAAGTTTCATTAGAGGCTTTACCGGCGGCCCCTCCCCTCCCGGGGTGAGGGCTTAAGCCCACCCCCCGAGCCGAGCCCGCACAACCTCTCTCGCACTACCTCACTCTACCCCTCGCATAACTAACGTTTTCTCTCCCCGCTTGCAGCCGACGCCGCCGTGCCCCTCCGCTCCCGCACCACCTGCGTGGACGCCCAGACCAACAAGGTGTACTCCCTGGGGGACACGTGGTTCACCACCGGCGAGCGCGAGTGCATGAAGCTCACCTGCGACGGCGAGAACACCATCAGCGGCCTCACGTAAGTACAAACAATTTCTTATTTTTACATATTTTACAATCACCCTAAAGAAAACAAAAAAAAAATATTTTCTGTAGCCGTAACTAACCCGTTGTATTTTTTTTCTTTTGCAATGACAGGTGCGCCCAGTTCCAAGTGCCTTCCTGGTGCTCCATCAAGCCCGGCAACCGCAAGGCGGTGTACCCGGACTGCTGCCCGACGCCCGTCTGCCCGGAGGAGAACGCCATCGAGGGCAGCGCCTCCGGCCTCGCCTCCGGCCTCGCCTCCGGCAGCAGCGCCTCCGGGCCCAGCGCCTCCGGGCCGTACGGCGGCTACCCCTACCCGCCCGAGACGCCCTCCTTCTAGGCGGCGCGCGCGCGTGCGAGAGCCAGCTCCCAGTGCGTCCCCAGCAGCCCAGTGACCCCCACCAAGACTGACCCGAGGAGAGTTCAAGGTCCGCGTCGACCACCTCAACCTGGCGTGGCGCCGGCCGTTGTAAATAATGTTGTGATAGCGCGAGGTCGCCTCCATCTTTTGTGATAGAAGGATAGAGACATGCCGCGGAGACCGCCTGCCTCCTTTTTTATGTGATAGAGGGACGGATAGACCGATAGACAGCCGGTCGGGTCGGGGCCGCGACTCTGCCGGTCAGAATGTGAGGCAAACATGAACCCGTGCGCGTACGTCTGCCCCAAGCCAAAGAGACTTCGTCGAGAATGACTGTCTTAATTTATAAAAATGTGCGTGTGTATGTGTGTGTGAGTGACTGTTGTGATTATTTCAGTAGTAGTAGTGACTGTTTCAGATAGAAAGAGTCGTCGACTGAATAATATATTAATTTAATAAAAAAATAATTTACTCATATTTATTTGTGGTTTTTATTTTGCCTCCTGGCAAAGGCTGAAAATTCACTCATAGTTTACGTTGCACCGTTAAAAAAAAATTTCTAATGTATTAGAAACGACACCAACCCGCGATTGACACATCTAGAATACTTGAAAATCTTTCTTGATTTTCGTATGCGATAGTTTTCAGCAAATTTCTTTATTTCTTTGCGGTTCTGTGTGACGGTGGTATGTGATACGCGGGCGTGTGTTCCGGGTCCGATCACACAAGCGTGGACTTCCGAGCCCAAGGGCGTCTCGCGATATCGATAAATCGGAAGCGAGAAAAATAAGACGACAAAACGACATGATCTGAGGGTCAAAGCCTGACGCTGTGCCGACATTTCAAAACGTTCTTTGCGCTGCTATTCGAAAATCCGCCAAATCAGAAAAGTAACACCCAACACTAATCAAAAATATCAAATAAAAAAAAAATTAAAGTCAAATTTTTGGACTTTCCTGAAAGGTTTTCTAACGCACAGTAGCGATTCCATGGACCGGACCGCGGCAGCATTCCAGTCTCAGCCCGCGACATACGGACGTACGTGCCTATACGTGCGTGTATACGTGTGTGTGTGGGGGGGGGAGGGGGGGGCTGCATGTGTCCGCCATGTAAATCAGTGACGTGGGTTCTGAGCAGGACAGCCATGGCGTCAGGGTAGTAAGGTACGCGTAAGGTACTCTCTCTCTCTCTCTCTCTCTCTCTCTCTCTCTCTCTCTCTCTCTCTCTCTCCCTCTCTCTCTCTCTCTCTCTCTCTCTATAACCTGAGCGAGGTGGTGGCAGAAGGGGATGACGCTCCCGGGAGAGGCGGGCGCTCCTGACAGAAGGCGCTCCCGGAAGCGGCGCTCCCGCGACTTCTCTAATAAGACCTGTTCAAAGGGAGACGTTCCCCGAACCGGAGACGCTCACGTGCCGCCGGAGCTGCCGAAGACGCTACCGGAGGACACGCTCCGGCCGGGCTCCGGCCCGCCCGGCTTCAAGGTGAGTAGCAGTCTTGTTTTGCGTGGCGAGGAGCCAAAAGGAGCAGCGGCCGGGCCCCGCCGGCCCGGCCCGGAGTGACCCGGAGGAGGACCTGGAGGAGCCGGAGCGGCGGGACGGTTACCCGGACGCGCCGCCGGCCGCGCGGCGCCGTGCCGCTCTGGCCGGGTCAGTCGCTCCGGGCGCGAGGACGCAGCAACATGTGGCGCCTGTTTGTCCTGAGTGTCTGCCTGGTGGGTGGCGCCCAGGTCCGGGCCCGCGCCGCCCCTGCCGCCGCCGCCGAGGGTAAGGGACACAGCAGAAAAAAATCGTAATGCCATTGCACGAAAAAAAAATCCCACAGGTTGAATTTGGAATCGACAAGTCTGGATCTGCCTTAGAACGTAAAGTGTAAAAAGCTATGGAGTTGGCCCACGGCACGTTGCGATTATTACATATTTTTTTTACCCCTTTTATTATGACTGATTTGAGTCCGATTCCTTTGGATATTTAGGGTCCGACATAAGAACGAACGACACGCGACTTACTCATACGACTGCTTTATTAATACTGACAAGAACAAAGACAATGTACAATAGACACAGGACGGATTAGTTCAAGAAGGCAGTGACTCTGCTATTTGCAGACACGATACCTTTTACTGGTGTTTTCGTACCGTGTCTACAAACTGCATGCCTGTGTTTGATGATCGTCAGTTATGACTCCCTCATATATTTGTATTCCTATTCGTACATATAAGAAAACTAATAAGAAATTGTAAATGTTACAGATTTCACTGGCTGCATTCTGAACGACCATCATTTCTCCAACCATCGCATGTCACTGAACGAGACCTTCAATACTGGTCCCGACCCATGCAACACTTACTCGTGCGTCGCACCCAACCAGTGGACGGCTCTGACGTACGTGTTTTTTATAAGACCCCGGCAAATGTTCATCGATCACATTACATTCTGTCAAAAATATTCTTGCGGTTGGTTTGTAGCACGCGACTCCAGAATGTGCGACAGTCTCACACATTTTGGTGTCGAACCAAAGTGTGCTGTCGTCCTACAAAGTTGTGGGACTATTTGGGTGTATATCGGTTGTCCGACACGATTTTGTCCGACACCCCCGAATTTCGCGAGTTTACCGGACGTCCGCGAATTTTGTCCGACACCGTTTTGTCCGACACGCCGTGCCCCGAAAAGTATTTTTTTTAGTCCGACAGCATTTTGTCCGACACGTCAGACACCCCTCACAAAGTACGGTAGGCTGCCTATCTACATGGGGCGTCCGGTAAACTCGCGAAATTCGGGGGTGTCGGACAAAATCGTGTCGGACAACCGATGATCTCCAGACTATTTCACAGCGGGGTTTCCGTTTAACAGGTGCGCGTGGTTCACCGCGGGGGAGGGCTGCGAGGTCGTGCCCGGGGACCCGACCGCCGTGTACCCCGGCTGCTGCCCCGACATCAGCTGCAACGCCAACGTCCTGGGCGTGGACGAGCCGCACGTCAAGGGGACGGGCTCAGCGGAGTAGCCTCGCGGAGCAAAAATCTGCGTGGGGATTTCAAGCCGATGTTTACTTCCCGCCATTATTTATTTGCGATTCCCTAAAGGACGCCGTTTTCTTGATTCAATATTTCGGCCTTTAAGGGTAGCCATGTGTATTTGCGTGGTAAACTCGACTATGAAATCCCTTCATAGCCCTATCAAAGGGTGTTGCTGTCCCCCCCCCCCCCTCTCGCCTCTTCACCAGTCATGCCGTCTCTGTCCGCAAGGGGTAGAGCCGCGCGGCATGGGGTAGCGATGTCTCTTTCGGAAGGGGTACTACCGACAGACCAAGTCATAGGCAAGGCCCGTTTTAGATTCACTGGACAACAAAATGCTGAACTTTACAAAGTAATAGTGACCAATTTGTGCTATATCTATCACTATCAATCCCTTATTGAGAAAGATGGGACTGTGTTTTTATTATTTTTTTTTTTTATTATTATTTCGGAAGCAGCTATGAAATTTGTAACTCATTATCATTTAAGTAGATGGCACGCAGCAATCTCTACCTTTTTGCTTTAATAAATAAATAAAAAGTCTTGTTTTTGATGAGAGACATGAAGATGTACCTCTTAATACGAACACTCGCATTGTCATACTCCTGCTCTTGTGTAGGGTAGGGGGTGCGTCCATACTCCCGCCCATACCACGTTCCCTGGGCGCACGGCGTATATTCGTCGATGCGGAATATCTGCTATTTCAAAGAGTAGTCGACAAACTCCTGACTGCGTTTAGTTGCTTTATTTCTGTCCTAAAGTGGACTGAAAAATATAATTATAGGAACATAAAACATAAAAAATCTTCAGCACAGTGATTTACAAAACTTGCAATTCGTGATTGAATACAATACAGCCAATTGCAAACCAACACTCAAAATACAAATGCAGCATTGCAATGTTAAACATTTACCGACAAAACACAACAGTGTGCTTAAACTAGTTATTTTGAGCAGAATTTGCGTGCTCTTTCTGTGCAGCTGTTACAGGTTTACTTCGAAACGGATATAAGATCAGAACATTAAACATAATTATCCACATTTACTGTACAACACGCGTTTACACTATTTATAACTCATTCGTATGGCAATTCAAAACCAAAGGACGTAATGGTGCAGCGTAGTGAGTGAACTGTACAATACGCTACACTTCAACAGTTAGCGCAAAATTACAATAATTTAAAAGTAGAAAGCATATAGTTATAATTACAAATGATTTAGTAGGTCCATTTAAGCCTCGAAGTCACGTAGCTATCGCAGTATGCAAGCTGATTTACAATATCCTTGCCGAAGCTGTCCTAGGTTCAAGTAACTAAAAGAGTCCTAAAATTTTGATTTTAGGCATTGCACTAAAAGTATCGAGTCATAGTACTTATAAAAATTCTTCTGTTTAGTCTGATCAATTCACAAAACTTATATAAAAACGTCACTCAAATCTTTAGTAGTTATTATTTCCGCTTACAAGTCTGACGTATCAGCCGGATCTGGAACAAAAAAACAAACAGTGTAGAAGAACCAGTTGATTGTTTCAATGTAAAGTGGTTTCAATTGCGTCAAGTTTTACTTCCAGAAATGCAACATTTTGCTTTATATTGTAAAGAAAGGTAGATGGCGTTGATAACACTCCATAACGTGTATCAACAGTAAAACATTGATCGCGCTGATGTTATTAAAGCACAACTACTTCTGTTCACGTGTATGTCGAATGGAGGTTATTGCGTCCATCATTCCATAACGGTTAATCAGGGTTCTATCAAAGACACTAGTTTTGGAGTCAAAATGCTTCTTGGTCTTCTTGAAAATATCGAATCATGCACGCGGGGGTGACAGGTCGCGCCTCTGTTAAAAAAGCAGTTCCACTAATTTGTATTTTATGTGACACAAGTTATTCATGCGTCAATCTAAGGTTTTTCAAAAGACAGAGGAAGCACTAGGATACAGAGCGATCTCGTGCAACGCCATGCATCCATTATTTTAAGGCCAGTCGCAACAATCACAGCCCCACGACGTTAGCTACATAAAAGCATTCCACAAAAATATAGTAAATGCGACACAACCTCTGTTAAAGAAAATTCATAAAACGCAACAAAGTTTCTCTTCAAAGAAGCAAACTGCACCTTACTGTTTTGCAGTCATTTGACGGGACAGACGTTACGGTTACGTATTAGTCACGGCACGCATCACTTCGTCGTTTCCTTTTTATTAGTTGCAACTTTAAATTCATTTGTCAAAAATCAAACGACAAAAAGGTGAGCCCGCGATTACATAAAAAATTAATGTAACCCTGTAAGCTGAGACATTATTTAGAAGATGATTCGCATAATTGAAAAGGCGGCCAACGGAGACCAAAATAAAAAAATGACTAGAATGAAAAAAAATTTGCGCAAGAAACATAATAGGGCTACAAAACTGCTAAAAAGAAAAAGAATTTTAGGAGAGAAGAATACTTTAAAGGTGAAGTTTACCATGAAGAGAGGATCATTTAGTCTGAAATATTGTTTTAAAAGTGAATTATTTAGTTCATAACAAAACTGTTACTGTACCGGTATGTCAACTAAGACTTGCCAAATCGATAAGCGCAATGTCAAACTCACATAAAAAGAGAGAAAAAGGAAAGAAAATGTTTCAACCAAAAAAAAGGAGTATTGTTCCCAATACCTTTCTTGAGCAAACCTTTTTATGTGACTTCGCTTAGGACTTAAGGCCCTCAAAATTTCCCGATTGGAAGATTCCCTCACGACTGTCATCTCATCAGATCAGTTGTCCTCCCGAAATGTGGCCGCGGTGCAGGAGGAGGGGCTGGGGGAGGGGGGGCAGGAAGGGGTGTCGGGGTCGCACGCGTCAGGGTCCGCCCTCTCGCCGCCGCCGTCGGACGGGGCCGAGGCCGCCAGGCTTCTGTGGAGATCGCGGCCGCTCTTGACGCGGGGGCACTTGGCCCGCAGGCCCTCGATGACGCCCAAACTAAAGCCGGAGGGACGGGCGTGCTGGTCGAAGAGCTTGAACGCCCTGGACGGCATGATGTCGTAGTCCGCCATGTCCGCGGCGGCTGCGTCGTACGCACCCCACGTCTCGTAGTAGCTCGTGTACTCGGAGAGGTTGTCGCCGTAGTGCGGCGAGTCCAGGGCCGGCACCCTACGGGCCGGGGACCGCAGCGCGCAGCCCTCCTCCGAGGTGGACGTGTCGTAGGGGTCCATGTCCTCCTGGAGGATGCGCAGCGCGGCGGCCTGCAGCTTGGCCATGGGCACCTTGCGCAGCCGACGGCCCTTCTTGCGCTGCAGCAGCGTCTGCACCAGCTCGCGCACCAGCCGGTCCGTCACGGTGGGCGACGACGGTGACGTGATCCCGGACGACGACGACAGGCTGTCCGGGTCGCTGAGCGCGCCCGCCGGGCCGCACGGCCGCAGCGGCAGCGTCAGGCACTCCTTGCGGTTGGCGAGGCTGCCGACGACGTCGGGCTGACTCGTCAGTGCCGTCGGCTGCTCGACGGCCGTCGGGGACGGCGTCGCGGCGCCGCCCGTCAGGCTCTCGTCCTGCAGCAGCCGGAACAGCCGCGAGTGCGTCTGCGCGCGCTGGTACTTGCTGATCTTCCTGGGCGTGCGGGGCGCCGTGTCGGTGGCCGCGTCGTCGTTCTCCGCCTCCGAGATGTGCCTGCTCATGTCGGACGTCACGCCCGAGTCGTCCTCCTCCTCGCTGAGCTCCGTCTTGTCGCTGGCGGCGGCCCGGGGCGGCGGCAGCAGCAGGTGCCCGGCGGGGTGCTCGGCGCTCAGGTTGGCGATGAGGCCGCGGACGCAGCGCTCCACGTCCTCGGGGCGCGAGTCGCTCTCCAGCTCCTCGGCGTCCGTGTCGTCGCCGTCCTGGGCGTCCTCCACGGCGACCTCCTCGTCGACGGCCACGTGCACGGGCCCGGCGCCCTGGGCACTGACGCTGCAGCCGCTGGCGGTGGGCGCGCGCGAGCTCCTACTGCTGTGGCTTACGCTGCTACTACCACTACTACTAGTACTACTAGTACTACTACTGCTGCTGCTGCTGCTGGAGCTGGAGCTGGACGAACTTATGTCATCCTCGCTGTCGTGTATTGACGACGCGGTTGCCGACGGGCTGATCCCCTTCGAGCTGCCGTCGAAGACTTCTGCTTCCGGCTGCTCCTCTTCCTCCTGGCTGGCCTGCCTCTTGACCGACTGAATCGTGCCGTCCTCGCCCCATTCGAAGTCCACCTCGACGTCGTCGGCGTCCTCGACGGCCGCCTCTCCGACAGCGTCCTCCCGTGCGATGCCGCCGTCTTGGTGCACCTCGGCCTCGGCGCCGCACTCCACCGCGTCGTCGGCCGGCCGCGCCGTCCTCGCGGTCGCGTCGTCCTCCCAGTGGCCGTCGCTGACCTCGCTGCCGCTGCACGCGTCGCCCCGCACCCGCACCGTCTGCACGCTCGTGCTGCTCGAGTCGTCCTCCCAGTGACAGTCGCTCTCCTCGGTGCTCTTGGCCCGGTCGTCGTCCTCCGACATCCAGGCCGACGCGCAGGACGGCCGACGGCCGCGGAACGGGAAGACGACGCTCACATCCGTCGGCGTGCTGTTCGCGGATGACGAGGCCGGCGGGCTGACGGCGTCAGCCACCGCCCCGTCACCGGCCAGCTCCGTCGTCGACGTCGGCGCAGTAGTGGCGGTGACAGTAGGGAAAGTCGGTCGGGACTTCTCTGACCTCGGCGACGACTCGTTGGAGCTCGTCGAGGAACGGCGGACCTCGCCGACGATGACGGTCGTCACCTCTTCGTCGTTGGCAGACCGGGTGAAGTGCAGCTTGAGCGGTAGCCGCACCGTCACCGTCGTGGACTCGCCGCCGTCATCCGAGTCCTCCTCGCTGACCATGGTGGCCGTGGAGTGCTCGCTCTCCTGGCGCCGGCGCACGCTCTCCGCGTCGCTCACGTCGCTCTCCTCCGGGATGACGCTCAGCTGGTGCGGGTAGGCGTCCGCCGAGGGCGGCACCACCACGTCATCCTCACCATCGTAGTCTTCATCATCATCATCATCTTCGTCGTCATCGTCGTCGTCATCCGAGTCCGTGGACTCCTCGTTTGCCGCGTCCCCGCTGTCGCTGTAGACGTGCACGTTGGGCACGGAGCGGCCGGCGCGCAGGCGGGACGCGTCCACGCGGTCCTCCACCTCCGTGTCCGTGTCGGAGTCGTCCTCGCCGCTGCCTTCCTCCACGTCCGTCAGGATCGTCTTGGCGGGCTGCGGGTCCTCGTCGGCGGTGGGCGTCGTGACGGTGATGCTGGGCGTCGCGGCGCCGGAGGCAGCGGCGGCAGCGTCGGGCGCCTGCTGCGGCGCCGTCGGGTAGGGCGGCCACGCGTACCAGGCGTCGTCGGGGTGCAGCTGCTGGTGCGCCTTGAAGCGCGCGCCGTAGTACGTCATCTCGTCCGTCGACGAGTACCCGGAGCAGTCCTCCGAGTCGCTGTGGTACGAGGCGGGGCCGGCGCCGGCGCCGGCGCCCCAGTACGGGTCGTACCCGTAGTAGTAGCCGTGCTGGTAGCCGGGCGGGTACCCGAGCGCGGCGTTCATTTCCGCCATGTAGGCGCACATGGCGTTGTAGTGCTCCCAGAACTGCTGCTGCTGCTCGGCGGTCGCCTGGTCCTGAGGCGGCGGCGGCTGCGAACCCTGTCCTGCCCACTGACCTTGGGGGAAGGGGGAGGGGTGGGAGGGGAGCAGGGAGGGGTCATACTCGGCACCATAAGCATCTGCAAGAGGCACCTCTGATTGCGGGGTTTCGCTCGCTGGCGGATTGGCTACAAACAGACCAAGAAAAATGTTGCCAGGGAAAGAGGGAGAAAGAGAGGAAAGAAAAAAAAAGTAGGATCTGATTGATTGAATTTATGGTAACCGTGGTGGACCACGATACTTTGCAACAAAAAAAAAAAACCTCTAACAAATGGTAAAGTATTTTTTCACGTATTTTTCTTTTAAGAAACAGAGAACATGCAATATGCAATGATGCACACGCAGGTCGAATGGTACTTTAGAAACTAAATTTATCTTTGCTTTTATTCTGTCGTGATGAGATAGATGCAACGCTATGATGGCAGGTGACTTTTGGCGACTAGGATGACAGGATGGCCATGGTTGAGATGGGGGGTAGTCATGCGAATGGACTTTCGTTCTGGCGGTTGGCGGCCCAGCTAACTAGAGATCTCGCGAAAATAAAAAATAAAAAAGCATACTCGCAGAATACGGTTACAAATCTTTTTCGCTAAATAACCATAAGTTGCGCTATACGATAATATCCAGAAACACAAAATAGAAAAGATTATCAAATTTTAATAGCTGTGCAAGAAATGGAGTGTGATTCCCAATAACTGCCGAAATAATTACAAAGCGGATACTGGCGCCTGGCGCCCTCGCGGAAGCAGTGAACAATGCACGGACGAGGAGTGACGGTAAGCGGATGTCGGTACGGTAGTCGAGGGAGGTTATAGTTCCGGTTCCGCCCAGCCCGGGGGAGGGGTAGGAGGCGTTGTACACCGTGAGCGAGGAGGCGTTAGGTCTATGAGATGCGTGTGAAAGCCCAGAGCAACAAGGATGAGGTGCACGGAGGATGAGCGTCGTCTGCTGCGCTGCTGTCTGCTCACTCACCGCAGTTCTCGGAGCCCGTCATGGCCTGCAGCATCCGGAAGGAGCGGGAGGGGATGGCGGCGCCCACGTACTTCCTGGGCTCGACGGCCGTCTGCTCCGACGGGGGGATGTAAGCCTGGCCGGCGGCGCTGTCTGCGAACGCACCAACAATATTTATTTTAACATTATTTTGTCTCGGCTAACCTCACTTCCGGTTCCACCACCTCTAGTGCACGAATGGAGAGTCACACTGTATGCCTTACCCTGCACCGCCTGCTGGGCCGCCCTCACCGCCGGGGAGATGCGACTGGGCAGCGGCATGGAGGAGCCTGCAACACGGAGGTCAGGGTCAGAGCGGCTGGCCCGGCCCCCCCGCACGGCGCGCCACACACAAACGCTCTCGGAAACATCCGCGACATACTGGTTACCCATGCAAGAGGAGCGCATAAGCGACATGCTGCCTACTGCACATCTTAGAAATATATTTAGTAGCCAGGAAGGCCTACGGCCCTTCTGCTAAGCAAAAACAATACAAGGCCGAGCTGCAGAATTTTCAATGAAGAATAATCACTACACGCAACACACGCATCGCACAGCCAGTCCCCTACGGCGCTCAGCAACTACACTAGTAGACCGTCAACACACGACGACAAAAACAAAACAGGGGTAGTGGAAAGATACTCGGCGGGCGGCAGGCCAAGAGAGCTCTACTCCTGCTAAATGTTTCATTCCAAAAGCAACTCAGCGACACAGGCAGGCCAGCCAGCCAGCGCTACGCCACGCCACGCCATGCACGTGTGCTCCGTACTTCCGTCGTCCTCGCCGGTCATGTTCTGCAGCATTCTGAAGGCCCTGGACGGAATGGCGGCCCCGCGGTACCGGGGGTCCGCCTCCTGGTGGAGGTACACCTCATCGTCCACTACGGAAAGCAGACGCGTCGTCATTATTTACAGAAAAAATTAACTTGGAATTCTTGATGCACATGGAATGTCGTGTACTCGGTGAGTCGAGGTCGAGGTCGAGGTCTTTGCGTGGACCCTTTTTTCTCCGAGGGGGAAACAACTCTGAAATTTTTGTACTCGTAATTCAAAAATGTTCAAAAAAATTCATAAAATTCAGGAAAATTCAGGAAAATTCAGAAAGAATCAAGAGAATTCATAAAAAAGAAATCACATTTGTACACCAAAATTCAGAGTTGTTATCCCCTCGTTTCTCTCCCTGACGGTACGGTCTAGCCGGGCAGACTGGACTCACCCTGCGCCTTGAAGCGGTCCATGAGCGCGCGGTCCTCGTCGTTGAGCTGCAGCCTCCGCAGCTGCGCGGCGTTCATCTCGTTCATCCGGCCGGGCTGCTGGTTCTGGGGCACGTCGTCTGAACAGCCACAGGCACAAATGCTTGCAATCATTTCAACTTTTTATTTCTTAAAAAAAAATAAAAGTAATGCGTTGGAGTCAGCAGCCCTCTTTTAAGAAATCAAATCATTAGGACGCGTTAGTTAAAGAAAATGCACGCTTTGACTTTGAGAAAAAAAATACTTTAGACTTTTAGGGTTTTGACTGGTGGTAACCGCAAGAGAAATATAAAAGGGCGATTAAATTGAGTATTACATGAAGTAAAGTATTACAAAAGCCAGGGTGAGAGAGACATTGAAACGCACGAACAGTAGCATGCCACGCCACGTCGCACGCTTACCGTCCCGGTCCGTACCAGTGATCTTCTGAAGAACGCGGAACGAGTTGGACTGGATAGGGGGGCCGGCGCTCCACTCGGGACCGGCAGGGCCGCTGGATAAGTACGAAAACAGAAAAACATTACAACAGACCAGCAGAGGCGCCTGCTGGGTAGGCAATCCCGCAGGGCAGCCGTGTCCTACGGGACTGCCTCAGCTGGCTGCGGGCCGCGCGGCGAGCACTCGAGCTCCGTCAAGCACGCACCGCCCAGTTTAAATCTCCTAGGGGATCAGTACCCCCCCCCCCCCCACCCCCTGCACCGATGGGGGTACAATACCTTCAGGGGTTTTATACCGGAGGTATTAATTGCCTAGACAATCAATACCCCCCTGTACTGAGGGGGGTACAAGATCCCCAGGGGTTTTATACCGGGGGTGTTAATCGCGCGCAAGCGGACGCCACGAACCCACCTGTTGTACTGCTGCGGCCGTCTTTGAAACTGCTGCTGCTGCTGTGGCTGGAACTGCTGCTGCTGAGGCTGGTACTGGGGTGGTTGAGGCTGGTACGGTTGGTGTTGAGGCTGGTACTGGGGTGGTTGTTGCTGCTGGAACGGCGGCGGTTGCCTGGCGGCGGGCGGGCTAGCCGTGCCGTTGCTCGACTCGAACCGGATGGGGATGACTCTTTCGCCGGGCTGGGCGGGCGGCGAGGTCGGCTGTAATTTAGACGTTAGATTCACAACTTGTCGGTAGGTCAGAGTAAAGTAAGAACAAGTAAGACACCAGGTCCCCACCGCGTGGGCTGTCCGCCAGGGCGCCTGCGGCTGCGGCTGCTGCGGCTGCTGCTGCTGGACCTGCCGCTGCTGCTGCCGGAGCTGTTGCTCGCGCTGCCACTGAGACAGGTGCGCCTCCTGGGGCGAGGCCGGAGACTCCCTCCCCTCGATCTAATGGCAAAAATACATAAACGGGTTATTCACACTTTTTTTTTTTAACATTTCTAATTTTTTTCCGGAGCTTTTCAGAGTTGTTTCCCCGCTAGTTTCTGCACCTGTATGGGTATGATGCGCGAGCCCTGCTGCGCGGCGCCGGCGGGGCTGGCGGGGCTGGCGGGGCTGGCGGGGCTGGCGGGGCTGGCGGCCGCCTGCCGCTGGCTGCTCATCCAGGGCGTGGGCGCCTTGTGGAGGCCGGCCTGCGGCGAGGCGGGGCTGTAGAGGCGCTGCGGGGGCGGCGGCGGCGAGGCCACGGCGGCGTCCACGGCGTCCGCCACCGGGGGGATGTACAGCGAGCCGAGCTGGGCGCGCGGCGCCGCGGGGGCGGGGGCCGGGGCCGGGGCCGGGGGCGTCGCAAGCGGCGCGATGTACAGGCTACCGGGCTCCGGCTGCTAAAACAAAATCATACCCAATTCTTACATTTCACAATATTTTTTTTTTAATTGTCAGCCACATTTCAGTCCTTTAGGGCTTTTGAACGCCCTTGAAAGCGTGACTGTCTCGTCTTTACCTGCGGCCTGAGCGGCGCGATGGAGGTGGGCCGCAGGTTGGCGGCGCCCTGCAGCACCGCCTGCGCCGACACGGGCGCCTGCGCGCCGCCCAGCGGGGGTGCGTAGGCGGGCGCCGGGGGCGCGGGGGGCGCCGGCGCGCAGAACTGCACATGCGGGAGAGATAAGTTAGTCACACATCGGACACCTTGCTTGTTGTTGACGTTTCTTTTTGATGTTGTTTTTTGACTGAGCTAAATTTAAATTTAAATTTAATTTGATTTGAACTTTAAATGCTCAGCCCTGTCAGAAAGCGCCAAGGGGAGACCGACGGGAAGACGGCGTGAAGTGAGGCGCCAGGCGTGAGACGTGGGATGAGAGGTGTGGACAGGCTTGCCAACCACCAATGCACAACTACCAGTTGTAGATTATCGGTGTTTTAGCTTCCAGCTTTAGCGCGCCGCAGGCCAAGGTAGACGCACTTTTAGCTCAGCCTCACACGGTTTTAACGTGCGTCTACCTTGTAAATAAAAATTATTGCAAAATCACAAGTTTGTCCGGTTGTCCTCTGCCCCCACTCACCCTGGCCTGGCCGGCGGGCTGGGGCATGGGGGGCGGCGGGGGCTGGCCGTGCAGGCCCGGGGGCGGCGCGGGGGCCGCGGCGGGGGCGGAGGGCGGCGCCGCCACCCCCTCGTCCGCCATGTTGCGGTTGATCCGGCGCTGGATGCGCGGGGACCGGATCTGGGACAGGTCCAGGCCGCCAGGCGTGTACGTGAAGGGCTTCTTGTCCTTGGTCATCATGGCGTTCTGGATGGCGGCCGGCGGCTCGCCCGGGGCGCTCGCCCGCGGGCTCCGCGCTCGGGCGTCGATCTAATCGTTACAAAAAAGAATAATAATAAGTGACCAGAAAAAAATGTTTTGGTAACAGTTTACTTTGGTACGATAATGTCAAAGAAAATTGCCTGTTAGGTTGTGAGTGCGTCGATACCACTCGGGGTACGCGCACACACAGCGTGATCACTCACCTCCGAGTTGATGCGCATGCTGGGGATGCCGCCCCCGGGGGCGGGCGGCGGCGGCGGTGGGGGCGGCGCGCTACACCCTGCGAAACACGCATCATTGGGGTCATTAAACTTTTACGCAGAACAGCATCCAGGGGAGCAGGCCGAGATACGGGACCGAACGAAGCATCGCAGTTTATGAGCGACTGCCTCGCCCCGGCCAGCAGTGACGGTAAAGTTTATATTTATACGCCGCAGGGCCAGGCCAGCAGGCCCAGGTCTAAATCCCGCCCCGCCCCGCCCCGCCCCGCCCCGCCCCGCCCGGCTAGACCTGGGTGAGCACTTTGAACTAGTTTGTCGCCGTGCTGAGCGTACGCTGCAGTTCGGCAGCGGGGCGGGGCGGGGCGGGGCGGGGCGGGGCGGGGCGGGGCGGGGCGGGGCGGGCGCAGCCAGCTGCACCATTGCATCGGCCGGACGCTGCGCTGCACCCCGACGGGCCCGACGCGCAGAGGTACTCACCGCCATCGCCCACATCGCAATCGCCCGCCTGGCCGCTCGTCTGGCGTCTGCAACAGAGACCGGCATTAATTGACAAGTGAGCCGAGAACAGAATACTGCACATGCTGTGTGAATGTCACACACAGGGCGTAACGGTGTGGACTTTCCCGAGAGCTTTCCACACACACACACACTTGAAGGCATAATAAAGAAGTGTACGAATAAAACTTCACTTTATTACGAAGAGTGACGCAAAGAATGATCGTGTCAACTTTTTTTTCGATTTCACTTGGGAAACGCATCACAATTGCAAGGAGGGCAAGAGGAAAGGACGAGGTTGGGCGTGGCGCGGCGTGGCGCGGCGTGGCGCGGCGTGGCGGGGCGGGGTGGGGCGGGGTGGGGCGTGGCGGGGCGGGCGGGGACGGGCGGTGCACGACGCAGCGCAGGGCCCCGCAATGGGAGGGGCGACCCTGAGGTGGTCGCTGCAGACGCGTCCGCAAGTCCTCATATGGACATACCCAGTACCGCTCTCCATCTCTCTCTCTCTCTCTCTCTCTCTCTCTCTCTCTCTCTCTCTCTCTCTCTCTCTCTCTCTCTAGGAAGTGGCCGAGCCGGGCAAAATAACTGCAGCCGGTCGCGACGGTCCTCCCCCACTTAGACTTTTGATTTGCTCAACACGACCGGAAACGCGAAGTCCACGAACTCTAAACACGTAAGAGTACGCAGGTGCCACTGGCCCCGCTGGGGTAGGCAGGCCCGCAACACGTGTTTGCTGTTGTGCACCCGAACTAGGGACGTCAGGCGGCGTTATGAGGTAGGACGTTGTACCAAATAAAACGTAATTTACAGACATCCATACGTCATTTTCACCTTTGGAAGAAGTCACTATTTAATCGTAGTGTTAACCTTTTGTTCTGGATTTTTTTTTTAAACAAAGACGGAAATCTTTTCTTCCCGGGCGAAAAACCTAATGCTTAGCTCGAAACGCTTTACACCAACAAAAGAAAATATCAATACTGTTTGTTTTCATAGAGTATATGGAGAGGGCGGCGAAACCGAGACGGTCCGATAATGCCGGCTGCAAGTGCACTTACGGGTCAGAGTAGAACACGATGTACTCGAAGCACGGCAGGGCGCGCCGGGCCGAGCGCGTCCGCGGCGGCCTGACGGGGACGGGACCGACGGGCGCGACGGCGACCTCCATGGCGGGGAGGGACGGGGTGCTGATCACGGCTCAGCGGTTCAATGGGACAGAGCGGTTTACTTACGACTTGATAATTTAAAAAAAAAAAATAAAAAAAAAAGTTCAAAGAAATAATGGTAAAAGGGTGGTGGAGGAGGAGGTCGCGTCAGCTCGTCGCGTGCGCGCGGTGTCTTATGTCAGCGAGCGCGGCGTGTGGCGTCACGTGACTAAGCGGCGGTCAAATGGGGCAGGCGGAGCGGAACAAGAGCGCGCGCCGCGGCGGACTGGATCTCACTGAGCTTCATAGATTCCTGCGGTTTCGCTGCGGCTCTAGCGTTGTTCCCACACACACACACACACACACACACACACACACACACACACACACACACACACACACACACACACACACACACACACACACACACACGCCGCGGGCCGCGTCCTTGCCGTGCCGGCTCATCCCCCGCGGCCTGGAGCGTGCCCCGGCTGAGCTCCGGCTCGGCTCGGCTCGTCAGCTCTACTTAGTCACTTTGCGGCGCGGTTCGGTTGACGTATCGGGCCGTGGAGTGGCTGGTCGCGACGGTGTTCGATTTCGGCCGCACAAATTGCCTGCCGGCGCCGACGACGCCGGCCCACGCGTCTCGTCCTGGTCTGGAGGTCCGCGCCGCGACGCCCACGGGAGCGGCGCCAAGCGCCCAGGCCGCCACGTGTTCAGGCGGCGAGTGTACAGTGTTACAGTCCTACACTATAAAGAGAATGGCATGACGTAAATTTACAACATATTTTGCGAAAAGTAAACTCGACAATATATTCTTAATTTAAGGGAATATTTTTGACTATGTCACTGGAACTGACATTCGAGCTGACATTACACATATGGCATGAGGCAAGCTGCCCGTTTCTGTCTTTTCGTGTCATCATACCCGACGGAAATAAAACAATTACCTTTTAAATGTGGTCATCCTGCGAATGAAATTACGCGCGTTGTCCCTTGTAAAGTTGGCACGCGTGGGGCCTCATCCCCCCCCCCCTCCCCTACTCCAACTACCCCTCTCTTTCAGACTACACGCCACGCTTCGGAAATAAGTCTGGGCGGGGTTATTTTTAGCGGTGGGTTGGGGTGGGAGAGGGGGTCACTCTAGTGTCCGCGCGGCCGCCTGCCCCCGCCCTCCCCCCTCCACCGCGGTGCCGCGGCGGCCGGCGGCGCGGTGCCCCAAATGATTTGCGACTGCTCCAGGCCACGCATTAACAAAGTTTAGCTAATGAAAGGTGTTCGGTGGTGCAAGGTTTCCAAGAGAACTACAAATAGGTCCATCATCAGAAACGCAGGTATGCGCTACAAGATCTTTTAAAAATATTCTTTTGAAGGGGCGTAGACGGTTCACACAAAAATATTCACAGCGAGGCCTGTTTGTATCGCGGAGTGGCTCACGAAGTGTTGCCTCCAATTCCGCGACAAATATCGAACAGGGTGCTAAGAGTCGGCGGCGCAGTCAGAGACGGGTGCCCCTGCTCCTGGGACGAGTGCCAGTGAGGGGGTTCGGCTGTTCAATAAAGGTGGATGAACCGAAAGTCATCCTATTGTTGTCTGGGAGTCGTGGGTGACAGGCCCAAGCCGCTCTGGGAGGGAGGAGGAAGGAGTTTAGAATTAGACAGACAGTCCCTTCCGACACGTCGCCAGGCCCATATGGTCCTGGCGGAGAAGACGGCGAATGAGAATTGGACAAAGTCTTTCTAACTTCTGGACTCCTGCAAAGAAGGCCAAGACAGCCAGGTGGACTGACAATATTTTTTTGAAAACCAGCACAGCTTTGCTTTCTGTTTTAAGCATTCTTTATACACCCCCCCCCCCCCGCAAAAAAAATCTGCTTTCTCTTATGGCGCCCCCACAATGGCCGATACCGAGGCGGAGCGCCTGCGACACACTGGATAGGCCAACCCGCCAAGCACTCGTGTGAAGATGGTGGCCTACCCGGAGAGCCCAAGCGCAGGGGGAAGCAGGAATTACATTCCTGGTACCCAAAATTTCGTACCGCCACCTCCCGATGAGTTCATTGTGGGAGCAGCTTTAGGTGCGGGTGGGGCGACCTTGGCCCCTGTGTCATATACGGGAGCACAATACGATCATCACCGCCACAGCGACTGCTACGCCTCTCTCTCTCTCTCTCTCTCTCCCTCTCTCTCTCTCTCTCTCCCCCCCCTCTCTCTCTCTCCTCTCTCTCTCTGCCCCCTCTCAGGTACAGTCTTGGCTCCGCCACTGACCTGCACTGCCAAGACACGCACCCTAGCCCTGACCTTAACGAAGAGGAGCAAGTCCACATTCTGCGGCTAGCTCAGCCGCACAGCCAATAGGCGTAGCGTTTGATGACTTTGCAAACACCACGTGACTCGGCCCGCCCGTCACACAGCTAGCCTGGCATTGTCACGGGCTAGCTCATGAGATGCGTCATGGAACCCTGACAGCAGAAAATGTGTCAACACAAAAAAATATCTTTAAAAAAAAAAAAACACGTTGATTTTATCACTTAGCAGAATTTTTTTTTATAACATTTCGCAACTTTTCTAAAAAAAAAAAAAAAAAAAAAAAAAAAATCTTGGTATTGGAGTCCCGGTAAACAGCAAAATGGATTGTGTGAATAAGTTCCTTACATGATGGCCTCGAGCTGCTTGTACACGCCCTGGTCCTCGCGGACCCGGTCCGGCGGCAGCGCGTCCACGATGGTGTTGGCCTGGTCGTTGTAGCCGCCCAGCATGCCGCGGTACATGTTGTACACCAGCCGGCGCACGGCCGGGTCCGTGGGGTCCACTTTGGTCGGCGCCATGTCTTCAAATTGATTTTAATTCACAGCAAAAAAGACGTTGCCAATTCAATTTGATGTTCTTTTTTTTTCTTCTTTAGATTGAGTGGGCTCTTGAGGTCACTCGCCGGACGCCGTCGCACCCATCGTCGCGACGTAACACCAATTTAAACGGGGGCGCGAAACTGGGAATCCAAACCACGAGGTTAACAGACGGAAAATCTCACGCTTGTAGAGTCCGCGTGCGTGCGTGTGTGTGTGCGAGTGTGCCAGTCTCTGAAAGCTAGATAGAAAGAGACAAGCAGACATCCCTCTCCCTCACACGCATTCTCTGGCTACGCCTCTGTCAGTTTGGATCAACAGCCACCCGTGCCGGTGCGGCGCGAACAGCTGTTGACTGTGCGGGTGACGTCACCCACATGGCCCGGGCTACGTCACCGCGCTGCCGCCCGGCCACACACAAACGGGTTGCGGTGATCCCCTGTTGGGGCCTGTCCGGGGACGAGACCCCACACCCCAGCAAAAAAAATTACCGCGAGGGATACGGACGGCTCACACAAAAAATGAAGACACTGAAATTTTAGGTTAGGTTCCAAAAAACTTGCATAATTGTTCTTTGTTATACATCAAGCAAATGAAGCTGTCTGGGTACATCTTGGTGCAGAGCAGAGGGAATAACCCTCCAGAGTGCACACATTCGCTATCTGATAGAGCTGGAATGCGATATTCCTCTGGCATGCGCTGGGTGGCCGGCGGAGGCCGGGTGTTTGTGTTTCCGCTCAGAGTGACGCGCTTTTACTTCGATTAGATCCGCGATGCGATTTGCTCGGTTCCCCAAACTCTGTCAGCCGTCCGTGCGCACCCTATGGACGCATGTGCTGCAGACAGTTCCGGAGATTTATATATCCACTGCGCTTCCCGCTAGGTGGCAATCAGCTGTCGGTTTTACTGTCAAAGTTTTAATAAAAGCCCCAAACGAAATCACGTTGATTTCCTGTTTCTTCTCATTTTTGTTTCTTTTCCCGCGCCACACTTTATTGGCAGCCCTATGTCTGTCCGGTCCTCAGTTTCCACGGAAGGCTGATGATGCACGGAAAAAAAATGTCCATGTTACCATACCTTTCGTATAGGCTGATTTCGTGACAACCAACTTATGAGATACCGGAGCAAAAAGTTTGCTTTGGTAGCCAAATATTAGCTATGACAACTAATGCCCGGCTGGATTTGTCAAACGCTTTTGCTGCTAGAGATTATGACTCATTGACTCCTGCAGCGACGCATTAGCTCTCAGAGCTTATGTGTGACTACCACTGCAAAATTTTCGCTACAGTAGCCTAAAATGCTGCTTGGCACGGTATCAGCCGACACGTAAGCTAATCTAGCTTACACTAGGTTCTCAGAACTTGTCTATTTTTTTCCGTGTGCGGGAGTGTTCCTGACTGGGCCGGGTATACGCGGACGCGATGACGCGTCACGTGACGAGTCACCCAAACATAATTAAAGGAGTTCCGGCAGCGTTACTGGACATAACGTAACGCGCTGGAGAGAGACGGAGTTGCGCCGTGACCTTCGGGCGTTACCGCTCCGGACAGACTCTCTACCCCCCCCCCTCTCTTTCTCTCTCTCTGAGCTGAACGCGGCCTGCGCCGCGTCTCGGTCAGTCACACCACTGCGCTTCCGGACTGACAGCTGACCCGAGCTGGCAGCAGCTGACGGCTGACATTTTCTAACCTAATTCTAACGTCGTTACGCGCATTGAAAGAAGAAACCCCTTTTCGCTGCAAAATGCTGACGAACAGCAGGTTCAAACTAAAGTCGTTCTAGCTTACGAGGGAGTTTCACGAACTAATTCTTCGTAAGTTTACAAAACGGCTTCGCCCTACCGACGTCTGCAACTTCTCCCGCCCCGCCGGCGTTGCTGTCTTAGCTCTACAGGAAGCCGCGATAAACCACGTTCCACTTTTCGCCTGAGACACACTGAGACGCTATGGAAGTGACGGCAAACTTGGTCTTGAACACGCGTCAGTTGTATTTCCGTTTCGCGCGGCTTAGAAGACTGGAGAGGGTGCGTCCAGGAAAACAAAGAGCACGAAAAATGTTCTCACACCTTTTTTTTTTTAAGGTGTACCTTATCCTAGCCGCCGGCAGTATATATATTCCGCACCCTACTCTGGCACACACACACACACAAACGCCCGCGCAGCGCGAACTTTGATTTGACCACTAATCTCGTCTTCAAAACACTAGCACAGACGCCCACACACACACACACACTACTGTAACGGACGCGATCGGTACCTCCCGGTGCGGCTCGGTACTACTCGGTACCCGCGCTGAACCTGCACGCGCGACGCAGTGGGCTGGACTGAGGCGGGGCACTGGTTTGTGTGACGGGTAGGCCGGCCCGGCAGGCAGGCCAGGGCGCAGCGCAGCTCAGCCGAGCCCCGCCACGGGTCGCCTTGTCCGGTGGCGGGGCGGGGCGGGGCGGGGCGGGGCGGGGCGGGGCGGGGAGGACCCGCCCGAGCCGGCTGGGTGCCGGTGGACGCGGGTGGGCGATTCGCGCGAAGAAGAGCAACGTGTTGTTAAAAATGTGTACAGCCATTCGCGTAATTATATCGTTTCATTTTTTTGGAAGTTCTTTTAATTTTTCACATAAAAATGAAATTTGTTGCTTTTTTTTAGATTTAAAAAAAACATTTCACCGAAAATGTTTTCAGTTACAGCCACACTTTTCTTCCGCACTCATTGACAGTGTACCGCCGCCTCACAGGAAAGTCTGACCCCATGCGGCATGGTGACTGGAACTTTCCGACGGGGCGAGGCGGGGTCCCTTTTACTCCTCCACAACCTTTCCAAGGTCAAGCAAGACAAGACCGGGTGGCTCACGGACAACGTGATCCATCTCACCGACGCATACTCTCTTTTCTCTAACTCTACGGCCCCCTTACCCCCCCCCCCTCTCTCTCTCTCTCTCTCTCTCTCTCTCTCTCTCTCCCCCCGCCGTTAGCGCTGAGGCTTTAATCCGCCGATGGCCTGTCGGCCTGTAACGATATAGCCGGCTGACACACACGCCGCATGTTCCGCTTCACTCTGCCAAAATGCCCCGCGTTAGCGGAAACTTACTGACTGGCCTCACACATTTCATTTATTTCTGAAATTACGCAAAAATGAAGTTTGGTTTGATGGTATTTCAGCAGGGACTTAAGGTTTTACCGGGTAATTGTAGGGGGATGGAAGACCGGGCGGCACCTTGCCGGAGACGCCTGCGATTTCCCCCTTGTGTTTGCTCTAGCACGTGCCTCAGGCCGCACGGGGCACGGGTGGGCCCCGGCGGAGGGAAGGCGGTGCATACGAGGGCCGGCCGGGCGCGCCAACCGAGGGATACTTCACTTCGATTTTTCGTGTACATGACTAAAGATTAAAAATAAGTCAATGACTAAAAAAGGACTCAAATTGACTAAAAGGACAAAAACAACTTAAAATGAAATTATTAAAATTGACCAAAAAATGACGAAAAGTGACTAAAAGTGACGAAAAGTGACTGTAAATGATTAAAATTGACTGCAATTGACTAAAAATGACTTTAAAATGACTAAAACTGAAAAAAAAAGGTTGGGTGACGAAAAGTGACTATAAATGACTAAAAATGACTGAAAGTGACGAAAAAAGTGATGAAATTTCCGTTTGTACATGACGAAATGAAATGAAGGACCCCTCGGCTTCAACCGTGCACGTCTATATATTGTCTTCCCAACAAATTTGATCTCCCGGGTCAGGAAATCATACACTCTCCATCCATCCATCTCTCTCTCTCTCTCTCTCTCTCTCTCTCTCTCTCTCTCTCTCTCTCTCTCTCTCTCTCTCTCTCTCTCTCAATACAGAGCAATTCGAGTCGATCTCATTGCCAATGTCATTGATAGACACCCAGTCGTGCGAGCAGTGCGGTAGCCGCGCCCTCCGGCCCGTCACAGACTTAGACACGACACTGTCACGCGTGCCAACTTCTTCAAAATAAATCGGGAATAAGGAACTTCCGGGGGCGGCGTTGCGAAAAGTGTGCTTAATTCACTATTTAAATTTCACCCGGCAGAATTGAATGTTCTAGCAACTGCAACTTGTTAGAACATTCCATTCTTCTGGATTTAGTAGATTCAATGTTAAAAAAAAAGAAAAAAACAATAGAGTGGTCAATAATTATGTGGGGATGGGGCGCCAAGACGCGTGCTCTGATTGGTCGACTTGGTGATGTCCCCGTCGTAAAGGCTTGACTATAATTATTCCCGCGGTAACGGAGCGGAGGGGAGGGGGTGTCGAGGACAGCGGGGCGGGGCGGCTGAGGTTGTCGGCGAGAAACTGCTGCGGCCACCGCTTGGCTGCAGAAGTTAGAAATAGCTATTGCCAGCTCGGTTGTCCGCCCTCCTCTCCCTCCTCCTCCTCCTCCTCCTCCTCCTCCCCCTCCTCCTCCTCCTCCTCCTCCCCTCCTCCTCCTCCTCCTCCTCCTCCTCCTCCTCCTCCTCCTCCTCCTCCTCCTCGCCGGCCGCAGGGTGGCCAGCACCAGCCGCGCAGGCTGCGCGCGGCCTGTATAGTCATTTCAAATTTCCTTTAAAAGTTGAGTATTTCCTCCAAGAGACGCATTTATTTCTCTCGCTTAAAGAGCCGAGTCGCGGGCCCTTCGCTGCGACAGGGGTGTGATTATATGTCCAATGCGGCGGGACGGTGCGGTCGGCTACCGGTACCAAAGACTTTCGACTATTTACGATATGAACGCAGACGTGTTGCCTGGCGTGTTCCAGAGGATTTCGGAAAATCGTGCTGGCCATCGGAAACCACCGGTACAAATAGAGCGCTGGCGCGTGAACTCAAACGGTACCGCGCATTGCGAACATCGACGCACACCATCATGTGACCAGATCCCCTGTCGCGAAGGCAAAGAGCGTTCGGCAAATTAGTACTACCCAGAATTGTATGAGGAAAATGGGAGCAGTAGCAGGTTTCCAAGAAAGGTGGTGCGACAGCACGCACTTCTTTGAGAAAGGCCGAAAGGGTGCAAAAGAATCAGCGTGCGGTCCATTCGTTTCTGTAGCCAAAGCCAACGAGATGGGAGGGTGACATTTCACAATCACGGTTTTTCCTGTTCCTTTCCAAACATCTACACCGTTTTCTTTTTTTTTTATTTCGGGGGTCACCGGACTGCACCTGACTTACCTCCACGACGGTGCAGCCTCACTCATGCTGGCGGCTCAGGTCACAGGTTGTCCACCACCACCACTACTTTCACTTGACCATCTCACGAGAAACCCAGTCCCGGTCAGTTCGTTTTCACTGTTCCCTTTTTCGAATCTTGTCTGTACTTGTATTTTTTTTTCAACTCCCGGTCTTGTTTTTTTCTCTGTTTTCTTTTTTGAAATAAGTTGGTAGTCGCGGCGGCGCGGTCGGCCGGTGGTGACCCGAGTTGCCTACCGGCGCATCGCGGCCACGGCGGCAGTGGTCGCGCGGCTACTGGTGTCTCGTGCGGCAGGGACCGGCCGGGCGGGGCGGGGCGGGGCGGGGCGGGGCGGGGCGGGGCGGGGCGGGGCGGGGCGGGGCGGGGCGGGGCGGGGCCGGCTCTCGCGCCTACCAGGGGGTGCCGGGCAGGGCCGCGGGGGGCTGGGCTCGACGGCGAGCTGCTGCTCGTGGTGGAGGGGGCTCGGACGGGCCGGGCGCCGGGCCGCGGCCACACCGCGGAGCGCACCCGCGCGGACGGGGGCGGCAGGGTGCGGCAGGAGGGTAGAACAGAGGAAAAGGGGGGGAGGGGGGAGCAGAGCCTCGAGGAGGGCCTCGGGCGGGAGATTAATGCTGCCCGGCCCGCGCCGTGGGGATAGGGGGAGGATCGCTGCAGGATTGGGAAAGGAGCGGGGATGCACGGAGGAGGATTTGAGTGGCATCGGGGGAGGATTAGGGGACGACTGGACCGGGACCCTGGAGCCGGCCGGCCGGCGGTCTGGGGGAGGATGTCGGCGCGGAGGGTCGCGTCACGCCCTGCCTGCCGCGAGGCTATGGCCGCACCCCTGTGCTGCAGCCCACCGCGGCCAGGGCTGCCAACCCCTTGTACGAGGCTACGCCAGCGGCCGTCACGCCGCCCGGGGGGAGCGAGCAGCGGCGTAGCACACCGGCGGTCGCAGCCTCGTCGCACTATTTGTGGCCGCGGCGGGGCGTGGCGGGGCGTGGCGGGGCGTGGCGGGGCGTGGCGGGGCGGGGCGGGGCGTGGCGGGGCGTGGCGGGGCGGGGCGGGGCGCGTGGCGGGGCGTGGCGGGGCGTGGCGGGGCGGGGCGTGGCGGGGCGTGGCGGGGCGTGGCGGGGCGTGGCGGGGCGTGGCGGGGCGTGGCGGGGCGTGGCGGGGCGGTGCCTTGCTTGGTGCACAGACCTTGCCGGCCGGCCGGCACCGGCCCTGTGGTCCAAGAGGTTCGCGGGCTGACGACGATACGCCAATACTGTCCGGCCACCCCGTTCAAAAAAAGAGGAAAAAAAAAAAAGATCTACAACTACTTATCCAACTTTCAAGTCTTCTTTAACCATCTCCCTGTTCAGCTCTTTTCTTCCTTTTCTTTTTTTGTAATATTTTGTCGCCACGTTTTCCCCGTCTTGTTGCCTCGGTGCCCTCGTGCGCAACGGGGTGATGCAGGCGCGCCAACAGAAAAGAAATGGCGAGATAGAGAAAGTAGAATTTCAGCATGTAAGAGGGCGACAGAGAGAAAGGGCAAGGGGTAAGTGTGTGTGTGTGTGCGTGTGTGTGTGTGTCTTTCTAATCTGGGAGCATTGTTTGTTGTTCAGGAGCACTCCTGACTCAGCCCCCGCCCGCGCACCACCCCCGCCCCACCCCCGCCCCGCCCCCGCCCGGCCCCCGCCCCGCCCCTGGCAGGGCCCAGCCCGCGCCATTCCTCGGTGCTCTTTCTGCTTTCGCAGACCCACAGGCGAGGGGAGGGGAGGGGGTGTGAATCACAGGAGACTACCTGGCGGGGCGGGGCGGGGCGCGGCGGGGCAGAGGGGTGCAATGGCTGCTGGCGCGGTACCCACACTGTACTCCTCACCTCAGCACTACGGACGTTTTTATTCGCGAAGCGAGCGAACGAGCGTTAGCGAGGTCGCGAGGCGTAGCGCCTATGATTGACCCATCGGCCGTTTGTCCGTTACGCACAATTATATCTTAACGTGTGACCGACTCTAGGTGTTTCTTAATGTGTGCCCGGCTCTAGGCGAGACGGACCAGCTCTAAGTATTTCTTAAGGTGTGACTGACTCAAGACGTGACCGACGGGGGGTATTAATCGGCCATAAATTTGTACCCCCCTGTATACAGAGGGAATGAAAATCACGTGGAAAGGTGTATCTCGATGTCCTGAAGACGAAAAAACCTCAGGTGGAAGTTAACCAAGCAATGGAAAAAAGTTGCGTTCGAGACAAGGTTTAAAACTCGACGAAAATTCGTACAAAATTCACACTATCGCCCCTAGCGTCTCTCCTATGCTTGGTTAATTTCTGAAAATCACATGGAAGGTGTATCTCGATGTCCTGAAGACGAAAAAACCTCGGGTAGAAGTTAACCAAGCAATGGAAAAAGTTGCGTTCGATAAATGGTTCAAAACTCGACGAAAGTTCGTACAAAATTCACACTATCGCCCCTAGCGTCTCTCCTATGCTTGGTTAACTTCTGAAAATCACATGGAAGGTGTATCTCGATGTCCTGAAGACGAAAAAACCTCAGGTGGAAGTTAACCAAGCAATGGAAAAAAGTTGCGTTCGAGACAAGGTTTAAAACTCGACGAAAATTCGTACAAAATTCACACTATCGCCCCTAGCGTCTCTCCTATGCTTGGTTAACTTCTAAAAATCACATGGAAGGTGTATCTCGATGTCCTGAAGACGAAAAAACCTCGGGTGGAAGTTAACCAAGCAATGGAAAAAAGTTGCGTTCGAGACAAGGTTTAAAACTCAACGAAAATTCGTACAAAATTCACACTATCGCCCCTAGCGTCTCTCCTATGCTTGGTTAACTTCTGAAAATCACATGGAAGGTGTATCTCGATGTCCTGAAGACGAAAAAACCTCAGGTGAAAGTTAACCAAGCAATGGAAAAAAGTTGCGTTCGAGACAAGGTTTAAAGCTCGACGAAAAATCGAAAAAAATTCACACTATTGCGCCTAGCGTCTCTCCTATGCTTGGTTTATTTCTGAAAATCACATGGAAGGTGTATCTCGATGTCCTGAAGACGAAAAAACCTCAGGTGGAAGTTAACCAAGCAATGGAAAAAAGTTGCGTTCGATAAATGGTTCAAAACTCGACGAAAATTCGTACAAAATTCACACTATTGCGCCTAGCGTCCCTCTATGCTTGGTTAACTTCTGAAAATCACATGGAAGGTGTATCTCGATGTCCTGAAGACGAAAAACCTCAGGTGCAAGTAAACCAAGCAATGGAAAAAGTTGCGTTCGAGACAGGTTTAAAACTCGACGAAAATTCGTACAAAATTCACACTATTGCGCCTAGCGTCTCTCCTATGCTTGGTTAACTTTTGAAAATCACATGGAAGGTGTATCTCGATGTCCTGAAGACGAAAAAACCTCACGTGAAAGTTAAGCAAGCAATGCAAAAAAGTTGCGTTCGAGACAAGGTTTAAAACTCGACGAAAATTCGTACAAAATTCACACTGTCGCCCCTAGCGTCTCTCCTTTGCTTGGTTAATTTCTGAAAATCACATGGAAGGTGTATCTCGATGTCCTGAAGACGAAAAAACCTCGGGTGGAAGTTAACCAAGCAATGGAAAAAAGTTGCGTTCGATAAATGGTTCAAAACTCGACGAAAATTCGTACAAAATTCACACTATTGCGCCTAGCGTCTCTCCTATGCTTGGTTAACTTCTGAAAATCACATGGAAGGTGTATCTCGATGTCCTGAAGACGAAAAAACCTCACATGGAAGTTAACCAAGCAATGGAAAAAAGTTGCGTTCGAGACAAGGTTCAAAACTCGACGAAAATTCGCACAAAATTCACACTATTGCGCCTAGCGTCTCTCCTATGCTTGGTTAACTTCTGAAAATCACATGGAAGGTGTATTTCGATGTCCTGAAGACGAAAAAACCTCAGGTGGAAGTTAACCAAGCAATGGAAAAAAGTTGCGTTCGAGACAAGGTTTAAAACTCGACGAAAATTCGTACAAAATACACACTATCGCCCCTAGCGTCTCTCCTATGCTTGGTTAACTTCTGAAAATCACATGGAAGGTGTATCTCGATGTCCTGAAGATGAAAAAACCTCACGTGCAAGTTAACCAAGCAATGGAAAAATGTTGCGTTCGAGACAAGGTTCAAAACTCGACGAAAATTCGTACACAATTCACACTATTGCGCCTAGCGTCTCTTCTATGCTTGGTTAACTTCTGAAAATCACATGGAAGGTGTATCTCGATGTCCTGAAGACGAAAAAACCTCAGGTGAAAGTTAACCAAGCAATGGAAAAAAGTTGCGTTCGAGACAAGGTTTAAAACTCGACGAAAATTCGTACAAAATTCACACTGTCGCCCCTAGCGTCTCTCCTTTGCTTGGTTAATTTCTGAAAATCACATTGAAGGTTTATCTCGATGTCCTGAAGACGAAAAAACCTCGGGTGGAAGTTAACCAAGCAATGGAAAAAAGTTGCGTTCGATAAATGGTTCAAAACTCGACGAAAATTCATTACAAAATTCACACTATTGCGCCTAACGTCTCTCCTATGCTTGGTTAACTTCTGAAAATCACATGGAAGGTGTATCTCGATGTCCTGAAGACGAAAAAACCTCAGGTGAAAGTTAACCAAGCAATGGAAAAAAGTTGCGTTCGAGACAAGGTTTAAAACTCGACGAAAATTCGTACAAAATTCACACTGTCGCCCCTAGCGTCTCTCCTTTGCTTGGTTAACTTCTAAAAATCACATGGAAGGTGTATCTCGATGTCCTGAAGACGAAAAAACCTCGGGTGGAAGTTAACCAAGCAATGGAAAAAAGTTGCGTTCGAGACAAGGTTTAAAACTCAACGAAAATTCGTACAAAATTCACACTATCGCCCCTAGCGTCTCTCTATGCTTGGTTAACTGAAAATCACATGGAAGGTGTATCTCGATGTCCTGAAGACGAAAAAACCTCAGGTGAAAGTTAACCAAGCAATGGAAAAAAGTTGCGTTCGAGACAAAGTTTAAAGCTCGACGAAAAATCGAAAAAAATTCACACTATTGCGCCTAGCGTCTCTCCTACGCTTGGTTTATTTCTGAAAATCACATGGAAGGTGTATCTCGATGTCCTGAAGACGAAAAAACCTCAGGTGGAAGTTAACCAAGCAATGGAAAAAAGTTGCGTTCGATAAATGGTTCAAAACTCGACGAAAATTCGTACAAAATTCACACTATTGCGCCTAGCGTCCCTCCTATGCTTGGTTACACAGAAAATCACATGGAAGGTGTATCTCGATGTCCTGAAGACGAAAAAACCTCAGGTGCAAGTAAACCAAGCAATGGAAAAAAGTTGCGTTCCAGACAAGGTTTAAAACTCGACGAAAATTCGTACAAAATTCACACTATTGCGCCTAGCGTCTCTCCTATGCTTGGTTAACTTTTGAAAATCACATGGAAGGTGTATCTCGATGTCCTGAAGACGAAAAAACCTCAGGTGAAAGTTAACCAAGCAATGGAAAAAAGTTGCGTTCGAGACAAGGTTTAAAGCTCGACGAAAAATCGAAAAAAATTCACACTATTGCGCCTAGCGTCTCTCCTATGCTTGGTTTATTTCTGAAAATCACATGGAAGGTGTATCTCGATGTCCTGAAGACGAAAAAACCTCAGGTGGAAGTTAACCAAGCAATGGAAAAAAGTTGCGTTCGATAAATGGTTCAAAACTCGACGAAAATTCGTACAAAATTCACACTATTGCGCCTAGCGTCCCTCCTATGCTTGGTTAACTTCTGAAAATCACATGGAAGGTGTATCTCGATGTCCTGAAGACGAAAAAACCTCAGGTGCAAGTAAACCAAGCAATGGAAAAAAGTTGCGTTCGAGACAAGGTTTAAAACTCGACGAAAATTCGTACAAAATTCACACTATTGCGCCTAGCGTCTCTCCTATGCTTGGTTAACTTTTGAAAATCACATGGAAGGTGTATCTCGATGTCCTGAAGACGAAAAAACCTCACGTGAAAGTTAACCAAGCAATGGAAAAAAGTTGCGTTCGAGACAAGGTTTAAAACTCGACGAAAATTCGTACAAAATTCACACTGTCGCCCCTAGCGTCTCTCCTTTGCTTGGTTAATTTCTGAAAATCACATGGAAGGTGTATCTCGATGTCCTGAAGACGAAAAAACCTCGGGTGGAAGTTAACCAAGCAATGGAAAAAAGTTGCGTTCGATAAATGGTTCAAAACTCGACGAAAATTCGTACAAAATTCACACTATTGCGCCTAGCGTCTCTCCTATGCTTGGTTAACTTCTAAAAATCACATGGAAGGTGTATCTCGATGTCCTGAAGACGAAAAAACCTCGGGTGGAAGTTAACCAAGCAATGGAAAAAAGTTGCGTTCGATAAATGGTTCAAAACTCGACGAAAATTTGTACAAAATTCTCACTATCGCCCCTAGCGTCTCTCCTATGCTTGGTTAACTTCTGAAAATCACATGGAAGGTGTATCTCGATGTCCTGAAGACGAAAAAACCTCACGTGGAAGTTAACCAAGCAATGGAAAAAAGTTGCGTTCGAGACAAGGTTCAAAACTCGACGAAAATTCGTACAAAATTCACACTATTGCGCCTAGCGTCTCTCCTAGGCTTGGTTAACTACAGAAAATCACATGGAAGGTGTATTTCGATGTCCTGAAGACGAAAAAACCTCAGGTGGAGTTAACCAAGCAATGGAAAAAAGTTGCGTTCGAGACAAGGTTTAAAACTCGACGAAAATTCGTACAAAATACACACTATCGCCCCTAGCGTCTCTCCTATGCTTGGTTAACTTCTGAAAATCACATGGAAGGTGTATCTCGATGTCCTGAAGACGGAAAAACCTCACGTGGAAGTTAACCAAGCAATGGAAAAAAGTTGCGTTCGAGACAAGGTTCAAAACTCGACGAAAATTCGTACAAAATTCACACTATTGCGCCTAGCGTCTCTCCTTTGCTTGGTTAACTTCTGAAAATCACATGGAAGGTGTATCTCGATGTCCTGAAGACGAAAAAACCTCAGGTGAAAGTTAACCAAGCAATGGAAAAAAGTTGCGTTCGAGACAAGGTTTAAAACTCGACGAAAATTCGTACAAAATTCACACTGTCGCCCCTAGCGTCTCTCCTTTGCTTGGTTAATTTCTGAAAATCACATTGAAGGTTTATCTCGATGTCCTGAAGACGAAAAAACCTCGGGTGGAAGTTAACCAAGCAATGGAAAAAAGTTGCGTTCGATAAATGGTTCAAAACTCGACGAAAATTCGTACAAAATTCACACTATTGCGCCTAGCGTCTCTCCTATGCTTGGTTAACTTCTGAAAATCACATGGAAGGTGTATCTCGATGTCCTGAAGACGAAAAAACCTCAGGTGGAAGTTAACCAAGCAATGGAAAAAAGTTGCGTTCGATAAATGGTTCAAAATTTGACGAAAATTCGTACAAAATTCACACTATTGCGCCTAGCGTCTCTCCTATGCTTGGTTAACTTCTGAAAATCACATGGAAGGTGTATCTCGATGTCCTGAAGACGAAGAAACCTCGGGTGGAAGTAAACCAAGCAATGGAAAAAAGTTGCGTTCGAGACAAGGTTCAAAACTCGACGAAAATTCGCACAAAATTCACACTATTGCGCCTAGCGTCTCTCCTATGCTTGGTTAACTTCTGAAAATCACATGGAAGGTGTATTTCGATGTCCTGAAGACGAAAAACCCTCAGGTGGAAGTTAACCAAGCAATGGAAAAAAGTTGCGTTCGATAAATGGTTCAAAACTCGACGAAAATTCGTACAAAATTCACACTATCGCCCCTAGCGTCTCTCCTATGCTTGGTTAACTTCTGAAAATCACATGGAAGGTGTATCTCGATGTCCTGAAGACGAAAAAACCTCGGGTGGAAGTTAACCAAGCAATGGAAAAAAGTTGCGTTCGATAAATGGTTCAAAACTCGACGAAAATTTGTACAAAATTCTCACTATCGCCCCTAGCGTCTCTCCTATGCTTGGTTAACTTCTGAAAATCACATGGAAGGTGTATTTCGATGTCCTGAAGACGAAAAAACCTCAGGTGGAAGTTAACCAAGCAATGGAAAAAAGTTGCGTTCGAGACAAGGTTTAAAACTCGACGAAAATTCGTACAAAATTCACACTATCGCCCCTAGCGTCTCTCCTATGCTTGGTTAATTTCTGAAAATCACATGGAAGGTGTATCTCGATGTCCTGAAGACGAAAAAACCTCGGGTGGAAGTTAACCAAGCAATGGAAAAAAGTTGCGTTCGATAAATGGTTCAAAACTCGACGAAAATTCGTACAAAATTCACACTATCGCCCCTAGCGTCTCTCCTATGCTTGGTTTACTTCTGAAAATCACATGGAAGGTGTATCTCGATGTCCTGAAGACGAAAAAACCTTTACGTGGAAGTTAACCAAGCAATGGAAAAAAGTTGCGTTCGATAAATAGTTCAAAACTCGACGAAAATTCGTACAAAATTCACACTATTGCGCCTAGCGTCTCTCCTATGCTTGGTTAACTTCTGAAAATCACATGGAAGGTGTATCTCGATGTCCTGAAGACGACAAAACCTCGGGTGGAAGTTAACCAAGCAATGGAAAAAAGTTGCGTTCGAGACAAGGTTTAAAACTCGACGAAAAATCGAAAAAAATTCACACTATAAGTCCTAACGGTGGACGAACGGACAAGTTTTCGATGAGGGCAGGGGGACGAACGGATAAATTTCAATTGGACAGAGGGACGGAGATTTAGTCGTATGTGCTGGCAGGTTACGAACGGATACTTATCGAAGATTTTAGGTGGACGAACGGACGTTTTTGATGGAGGTAGGGCGACGAAGAGTAGGTCCTGTACAAGGGCAGGGGTCGAACGGAAAACTTTTTCGGTGGGCCAGTGAGTAACGCCTCGCCGAGTTCACTCGCTACCTCTCGCAAACTCGCTCCGCGAATAATATCTTTAAATCTGTAGATTATATCACACTATACAAAGACATAAATCAACATCAATTCGAGTGAGCGAGCGACGCGAATTTTACAGCCCAAAGGGCCAAAACTTAAACCTTCTCAGTAGGATGAAGAAGTAAAATAAAGCGCCGCGAAACGTCCCTTGGGACTGTCTAGTATTTACTTGATCGGCCGGTCTGTTTTGATTTAGGTTGCAGGGGTGTATGTATCGCTCTACATTCCTACTGGCCGGCCGTACCCTACCCCTAGCGCCGGAGAAGGGAGACAGAGAGGGAGAGAGAGGGGGAGAAGGAGGAAGCGGGAGAGAGGGGGAGTGAGAGAGAGAGAGAAGGTGGGGAGGGGCATCTCGCCTTTCGCCCGCGACTGCGTCGGGCGTGTATACAGCGCACCCCTTCCGGGGTTCTTTTCTTTTGAATGATGAAGATGGGATGCCCTCTGTAGCCCCCCCTCCCCCCCCCCCCCCCCCTGTGCGCGTTTGGCAGCCTTTAGGGCGAGAGCGAGTTTTTAGAGCGAGGTTAGGTGGGCCGAGGTCCCCGACGCGTCGCGGGCGCGGCCGACTACTCGGCGCCTAACTCGCTCTTTCTCTGTTCCTCTCTTCCTCTCCCGCCGTGAAGCCCCCGCCGGTGCACACCCCATCCCCCACCCCCTAGCCCACCGCCCTGCGACTTGCGTAAGCGTCGATGAATTTACGGTTTTCACAGCCCCTGCCGGCGCGGCCTTGGGGACGCCGCGAAAAAAGTCTCTCCCCGCGCAAAACGAATGAAATGCAACAAAGTGTGGGGCATCACGCCCACCGCGGCGTCGCGGCGCCGAAGCAGGAAGCGTCAGCGTCGACGCCGTCGTGTGGGCTGGGCGTCGTAACGGAACGGAGTTACTGATCGCCCCTTTTACACATTTTCGTCAATATCTCTACAACGGATAAAGTTACTGCAACGAGCTTAACAGCTCATCACTAGATTGCTTGGATTGCACTGTAATTGTGCCACATCTTATAAGTCATTGCAAGAATTATTTTTCGTATGTGGAGAGAGCGAGAGGGGGGGAGGGGGAGGGTGATGAGAAGAACAGGGATGGGGTGGCGGGTAGTGGGGGAAGGGGACTCTGGGTCTTGGCGGGATATTTTAAGAGAGCGCTCGCATCGCGGAAAATCCCTGTAGGTCTGTGGGCGTCTCAACGAGCTCACACTAAGAGGCGAGGGAAAGGGGGTGGGGCACGGTCCGTCTCGCGGGGGAGGAAGGGGAGGGGCGTTTGTTTCGCGTGGCTTGGCGGGGCTGGGCGGCGGGGAGGGAGGGAGGGAGGTTCGACGGTCCCCTCGCCCTCGCTGAGGGTGCGGGTTAACCTTTCAAACTGCGAGGCCACGCCGAGGGTGGTTCTGTCCACATGCAGAGGCGTAAGGTGCGACCGCCCCCCGCCCCCCCAACCTCTCCACTCCTAAACCGTTTCCTGCGACACTACGAATGCAGGCCACTTTACTTTATTCGCGTAGAGGCGCTTCAAGGGGCCGTTCATGCCGCCGCGAAGGCTCGAAAGACAGTTTATGTGCTACAGCAGCGAGGTGGCGCCGACCGCCCGACACGCGCGCCACCCTTCAAGTACTGTAGTGCCCCCCCCCCCCCCTTGCAGTGGCCCCACCACTCACCCGTCTGCGCTCAGGTCGCTGGCCGCGGCGGCGGCGGCCCGCGGGGCCCAGGGGGGCAGGAAGTCATCAGGGGTCGTCGGGAAGGCTGCGGGCCGCAGGGGGGGCGTCCTTGCGAGCTGCTGCCGCTGCTGCTGCCGCTGATCCGGATGCTTTTGCAGCTGCCTTCTGGGGCCGGGCTCCTGGCGCGGGGGCGGCGGCGGCAGCGGGGGCGGCGGGGGCGGTGGCGGGGGCAGCGGTGGCGCCGGGGGCGGCAGGGGCGAGGCGCCGTGGGGGCTGTCGGGCGGGGGCGGCGGCGGCCGCTCCCACGTCACGGTCCAGGGCAGCGACTCGCGCCGGCCCAGCAGGGAGGACCTCCGCGACTGCTCCAGCCGCTCGTCGAACTCCCGCCAGAAGTCCTGGCTGAGGCGCGACCCCGGCGGGTCGTATACGTGTGACGGCGCCCTCGGAGGCGCCCTCGGCGGCGTCGGGGTCCGCGGTGGCGTCGGGGACCGCGGCCGGGTCCAGGGGTACCTGCAGCACGACGTCAACAGGCTGACTATCAACGTACTGTCATTTATGAGCACTATGGATGCCATTATTAGGTTAGGTCACTAACTTCGAAAAAAACAAGGTGCCAAATTAACCGACACAATGTCGTTTAGAAATAGTGCTCGTTCTTTACCCTTATAACATGTGAAAATATGTTTTTTTACTGAGCAATTGATATTAGCTAATACCTGTGTCAATGCTGAACTCAGAAAAATTACCTTCACCTAGTTTTAATAATTCAATTGTTTTACATTTAATGGCATTTTTCAATGAATAAATTCAAAAAAATAATTTACTAAACTTACAATGTGTGGCACAAAAGCACCTTTTAAAGTTTGAAAACTACTCATTTGATCACTTCAATGACAATGAATGGGACTTAGAAAACTGACACAGACCTTTCGCATCTTGAGGTAACTTTTCCTAATTTCTTCATGTGCTTACCTTAAAATCAACAAAATCACCCTAAAATCACCTCAAAATATCAAAAACCTTTCAAAAGATGCAGATTTGTCAATAATTTCAATCTCTGATATGACGAGAACTTAACCTATCTTCACACAGTAATTTGTTTCTGCAATATTTTTTATGTGAGGCAGAAACTGATAAAACCAACTCGCATTTTATGCCAGTGTTCAAGTGTTAATTGCTCAGAAAATATTTTCACATGGGTACATGCTGTGTTTAACGAGAAGAAAGTGAGTTGCTAAATTACACCAAGCCGGGACTAATACTCGTTCTTTTTACCTTCACATCATGTACCCAACAAAAAGGGGTAAAGAACGAGTAAAAACCTTTCTAACTTGCCGGTTATTTTCGGGATTTTAATGCAAGTGGAATAAAGTCGTTTTGGAGACGGTCTCGAAATTTCGAAGTCCAAACTGCGTGTTTTTTTGACAACACTTACTTCAACTTCGAGCGGATTCACAGATAAATACGCATCCCGTCCATAAGTAGCAGGCAACAGACAGGCTCGCTACGTCATGCTTTATTTGCAGTCAAATCTACGAAGAACGAGTCCGCTGCAGAAACAAATGTTTGTCTCCTAATGGTGAGTGATTTAACGGCAATAATTAATAACAATTTAATTTCCCGAAGAAATTATGTGAAAACACACTTCCATGTCTCGGTCTTCGATAGTTTAAGAACGATAACGAATAAATGACACCGTCATTGGAGCTTTTTGGCGTGCGTTAGGCGAGGTTAGGGTGAGGTTAGGTTTCGTATGTGACGGAGACTTACTGCGGGTCGAGCTCCGTGTGGAAGTCGATGAGGTCGGGCGTGCCCGTGTGCGTCCTCGGCGAGCCCCGCGACGTCCTGGACGGCGTCCTGGACGGCGTCCTGGACTCGAGCTGCGCGCGGCACTGGGCGATGATGTCGAGCGCCTCCTCGAACTGCAGGTGGAAGGGGCTGGAGGAGGCGGAGGTAGGCGGCGCCGTGGCCGGCGGGTGCGGGTGCGGGGGCGGGCAGGGCCGGGGTGCCGGGGACGCCGCCGAGGGGGTCCCGGGGCTGCGCCGCTCCCTCAGCGACCTGCTCCGGCGGGGCAGCGTGCTGGCCTCGGGGGACCGGCGCTGGTGGTCGGCGGCGACCTGGACAAAGTGGTTAACAGCTCTGAACTCCTTGACCGCCAAGCCACTCAGACAAATAAAATTCAACAAATTTTAGAAAATCTTGAGAAACTTCAGAAAAGTTGACGTCATTTGTGGAGCAAAATTGTGGTCTCGGACCTGGCCCGCGCCGCCGCCTCCGCCGTCCGAGTTGCGCCTGCCGCTGGCGCTGCCGGAGCCGGAGCGGGACAGCGGCCAGCCGCCCACCCGGTCCGTGGGCCGGAGGTTGTGGTCGTCCTCGCGCTCCGGGTCCTGGATCCACCAGGAGTCGTCGCGGACCACGCGCATGGAGGGCCTCCGGAGCCGCCCGGAGCTCTTATCGCCCCGGAGGCGGAGGTACGTGGCCACCACCTTCTCGCGCAGGTCGTCGTCGTCCTCCGAGTCCGACTTAATACGAGTCAAAGAAAAAAAATTAGGAAAAAACTGACGTTAGAATGCTGAGTTGCTTCCCTCTCGAGTTTGTCGCGAACCTCGTCACCGTCGCGGTGGTCGTCCCCGTCGTGGCCGGCGCCCTGGTCGGGCTCGGGCGGCGCCGGCTCAGGCGCCGCCGCCGTCAGGCGGATGGGCTCCGGGACGTTGACGGGCGTGTTGGCGCGGTCGGGCTTGGACACGAGCAGCTCCAGGGTGCGGCCCGCCCGCCGCAGCACCTCGTCGGCCGCCCCCTCCGGCAGGTGCAGGGCGTCCACGCCCTGGACGTAGAGCACCTCGTCGCCCGGGCTCAGGTGGTGCGTGGCCAGCGCCTCGCCGTCGACCTGGAGCGGAGCGGGTGACCCTGGTGAGAGCAGCCGACTCTGAGAGGACCCGCGGCGCGGCGGTGGCTAATGGGTGGCCTACCCGCCGGGCGCTCCGATGCTCCCTCCCCGCGCCGCGCGGCTCCCCGCACCCACCCGCAGCATAATTCCCCTGTCCCACCGCGAAATGTTTCAAACTGTTCACCGGGAGAGACAGTCGCCCGGCTGATGGCTGATGGATCTGCTCGCAGCACGGCTGCTTTGCAGGCATTGTTCCATAACGTATGTGATCTCCGAATGAAAAAGAAAGAAAAACATCTTTCGACAATGTTCCTAAATGTTTACTGAATAGTACCCTCTACTGATCAGCCCAGCGCGTGTCTTCTCGCTCTCCCAGACGACGAAGGGAGAGGGGGGAGAGACAATGGGGGGTGCAGGGCGCTGCAGGGTCGCGACGAGAGTTAAGGACAAGGGTGTACCCCGCCCCGCCCCGCCCCACGCGATGCTCGCCCTGACCCACATTCCCTCCCGCGTGCCTCAAAGGTGCGCGCGCTGCAGGTCGGCGGAACTGACCTCGGCTCGGGGGAGGATTGGGCGGGGCGGCGAACAAAGGAGCGGCTGCTCGTCTCGTCGCGGTGGCGTGCGGGGCGGGGCGGGGCGGGGGGGGGGGGGCTAAAGGGCCATCAGTGCCCCTCGAAGTAGCAGGCCCCGTACAAGTAATGCCGTACTCGCGAAAAAAATTGGAGCTCAGCACAGCACCGAAACAGAAATTGTTTCGGGTATTCTTGTATAGTGCCATAGGTGCCGGAGAGCTTAATGTATATTTCCGGGAATACGCATAATTGCGCTCGCCTTAAAGATGCTTTATTCGCAGTGCTGTGATAACGGCCAATTTAACGGGACACGCTTGCGCTCTCGCCGCTCTGCCTCTTATTGTGCCATCGATGGAGGAAATATGTAACGTCGAAATAGTCTATTGTGCCCGGGGCGGGGCTTTGCTTGGCGGGGCGGGGCGGGGCGGGGCGGGGCTCAGAGGGCGTGGGCCACGAGGCGACGCCTCGGTTTCTATGGTACTGGTGATTGGCGACGCGTCCTGGCGGCTCCTCCTGATCGCGTACCGCCCAACACACAGCAGACTCACAGTAGTCAGCGTGCACGGGAGTTGATTATTTGAGCGCAGCTAGCCGAATTGAAGGGTTGAGAGGGCGGAGGGAGGGAGGGGGGGTGGAATTAGCGGAATGCCGCGCCTGTCAAAGGGATTCTGCATGGCCGCCGCACCGCTCCGCCCCGCCCCGCCCCGCCCCGCCCCGCCCCGCCCCGCCCCGCCGCAGCCGCTGTCGTGCTTCGTTCGACTCTTTATGGCAGCGCACGTGTCCCGTGTAATACCTTGTACTACAACATGACGCCTATCCACCCACATAACACCCGGAATACCTCCGAAATCCTTAATGCTCCGTTATGCGAACACGACTCAGGCGACTCAGGCGCTGATACAGTTTAAGACGATGAATTTCGGAAAAAAAATTCGCACATTTACAAGAGAGTGAAATGAACACGCCTGACACCACGCGATGCGACTTACCTCTGTGATGTAGAGGGGCCCCTTCTGGCCGCCGGCGATGCGGATCCCCCACGGCACGGAGCGGTTGGCGCGGTCCAGCTGCACCGCCAGCATCTGCGGCATGGTGGCGGCGCAGCAGGCGCAGCAGGCGCAGCAGGCGCAGCAGGCGCAGCAGGCGCAGCAGGCGCAGCAGGCGCAGCAGGCGCAGCAGGCGCAGCAGGCGCAGCAGGTCTGTTGACGCTGGATCACTTGACGCCTGCTTTCGGAGCTGATAGCACGTTACATGTCTTCCTCCTGGTGTCGTAGAAATTTACTCCCTTTTTTCACTTTTTTTTCCTTTTTCTTCTCGAGTCTCGATTATTCGTCTTGCGCAGTCAGACGGCTGACTGCACTTTTCTTGTTTTTTTGTTTTTTTCGTATTTTTCTCTGATATCGTTCGGTGCGCTACGCTAAGCGGTCCGCGGGGCGCCCCGGGCGCCTCGGCGATCGGCGAGCGTGGTCGGGATGACTGACTGGGCTGACATCGGGAGCAATCGTCTCGATCGGGCCCTGGCGGTCCCCCTGGCGCCCGGCCCAGCGCAGCGCGGCCCTCCTGTACTGAGGGGGGGGGGGGGGGGGGCACAACGCCGACGCGCCCGCGAAGTGATCCCATGAGCAGGCGGAGCTGACACAACGGGGTAGCGCAGCGTCATGAGCTGGACCGCCATGAGACACGGCTGCGCTATGCGTCCCGACTGCCAGAGACAGAGAATCGCTTCTTAAAAATAGGTGTGGTTAGCAGTTTTTAGCAGATGATACATTAAGGTAGAGGAATCTGGAAAAAAAATCTTATCTTATACCGTTTTCCTAATTTTTGTTTGGCTTGTAGCAGCCTCCTGCAATCTGATCTCTGAAATCTAAAAATAAATTTAAAAACAATCCTTGAATTGAATTGAAAATTTATTTTTACCTATATTGAGGAAATAATGGCTATGATTATGGAAAAAAAGTACAAAAAAAACAGTCCGTGTTGTTTTTAGCAAACGATCCTCTGTGTCAACAGACTATTTCGCGGGCTTCGACAGCGCCGTGTTTGCTTGTACTGAGTTCGAAACAGGAAAAGCTGTGTCTATTGGGCTTAACGGGAATCGGCGCTCTTTGTAAAAAAATTGTCAGTTTCACAAGTTATGCTGTATTGTTTGTTTTCGCCCTGGCACCTCCCCCCCCACCCCACCCGGGATTCTTGATTACCGTCCCTGCGGTCAGCAGCTGTAGAAATTGAAAGTGGATGGCAAATCGTAAAATTCTTGTGGCGTGAGAAATGTTTCTATTTCGTATGGCCTGGCGGCTGGCGGCGAGCGCGAGTAACCAGGAAGAAGGGTAGGTGGTAGGCTGGCGCGGGCGGGGCGGGGCGGCACGGGGGAGGAATGCAGGCTGCTGAGCCGCTGAAGGCTGAAGGGCCAGGCCAGGCATTGCCACTTGAGGGGGAGGGGATGGGGGTTGGGGCTGAGAGTGGCAGGAGGGAGACTTTGAAAGGACATCCTGCCGCTGGCGCGGCGCGGCACCGGGGAGACCTCTGGAACAAAGGGGCACGCGGCGCGAGGCGAGGCGAGGCGAGGCGACCCGGCCGCCGCGCCGCAACATCAGTGCCACCCTCCACCCTCTCTCTCTCTCCCTCTCACGCTCTCGGCCCTCCACGTGCACAGCTCTCTCTCCTCTCTCCGCTCTCTTCCTCTCCCACGCTCTCTCCCCGTCAGGTTGCGCCCTGCTCGCGTCGGAGCTGAGCTGAGCACAGCGACCGGCTCCTCGCATCCCGCGCAGCGCAACCTCCCCGACGTTGAGCCCGTCCCGTCGTCGGGTGAGGCCGCCCCACCCCGCCCCGCCCCGCCCCGCCCCGCCCCGCCCTGCCTGACAGCTGCGGTACACCTACACTCGCTCGACCCTGGAACTTCGTGGAGTGCCATCATTGGCCTCACGCCGGAGGTGCGCTCTGTATTTCAGCCCCATCTCTCTCTCTCTCTCTCTCTCTCTCTCTCTCTCTCTCTCTCTCTCTCTCTCTCTCTCTCTCTCTCTCTCTCTCTCTCTCTCTCTCTCTCTCTCGTTCGCTCTCGTTCTTTGTCTCCGCGCCTCTGACTTGCGCCCTTTTGTTTCCCGCGGTGCAGGCGCCTGGCTTGTGCGCGCCGCTGGTGCAACCCCCTTGCCGCCCCAACAAGCGTCCCGCCCCGCCCCGCCCCGCCCCGCCCCGCCCCGCCCGGCCCCGCCACGCCACGCCCTCCACGTCATGTACACTGCTAATCGCGGTGCCTTGGCGTTGCAGTAGAGGCGGGGTCCCGACCCGACCCGCCCCGCGAGCGAAGCGAAGTGAAGGGGTAATAGCCTGCCGAGCAAACTTTGGCACATCATTCTGAGGGACCCTTTGCCGCGTCCCCGCCCCGCCCCGCATCGCCCCGCCCCGCCCCGCCTCGCCCCGCCCCGCCCCGCATCGCCCCGCCCCGCCACGCCTCCAGCCAGGGCGCAGGGCGCACCGCGTGGCTGACGCCGGCCCGCCCCGCCCGCGCCCGGCATCCACTCTTCCCCCGCCACCCCGCTGCACAATGCGTTGCCTACCTCCCGGGCGCCGCGGCCCGGCCAGGCCCGGCGCCTCACAGCTCGCATCGGCTCGCTCGACAGCCGGGGCTTTTTATCGAACACAATCAGATATCGATGGCGGTGATTAGCCGTGCTGACGCCTGACTGGGCGCGCCCGGACCGCTGCGGGGAGGGTTTTAAAGGCTCCTCTACGAGGTCGTGGTCGTGGTCGTAGGAGAAGAACTCTCTCTGGGCATGACGTGATGCGACCGGAAAGAGTTCTCCTAGGACTGACTACAACCTCTGTATTGTAGATGAGCCTCTAGCCCTCTTAGGCGGCGCCAGCCAGCGTTCACCACCGGCACGTGACCTGGCCCGGCCCGGCCCGGCCGGCTAGAGCGCCGTGGGCCTTGAGCGCCATGGGCCGCCGCACCGCGCCGCACCTCCCCGCCCCCATGCTCCCCACCACATCGTTCTCCTCGCGGGGACCGCACCGCGCCCAGTAAGGAAAGGACGGTGTGCCCGGTGTGCCGTGTTGCCTTGTGGCGGGCGCGGCGGGGCGGGGCGGGGCGGGGCGGGGCGGTGGACTGGGTGTGCTCCGTGTGCTCGGGCGGGACGGACGAAGCGGGGAAGAAGAGAGAGAGGGAGAGAGAGAGAGAGAGAGAGAGAGAGAGAGAGAGAGAGAGAGAGAGAGAGAGAGAGCGAGCGTGCAGCAGGTGTGGGGAGCAGATGGGCGGGCCGGGCGGGCGGACGGCGCGCGTTCGAACGCCTGATTCAGTGGTGTGCGGTTGGTTCGTGGCGGTACCCACCCGAGTGAGCCCAGCCCGAGCCGAACCGCCCGAGCCGTCCAGTCAGTCCGTCAGTCCCGTCCCAGCCGGCCCGAGCGTTTGTTGTCGCCAGCACCGCCCGCCCCGCCCCGCCACACCCCAGCCATGCCGAACTGTCCAAAGTGTGAGAAGCCCGTGTACTTCGGTAAGGAAGCAGACGTACTCTGTGCAGTGGTACGTGACGGTGCCCGCGGGCTGTGGATGGCGCTGTGCTGTGCGCAGTATAGTGAAGTGTTCTCAGGACGACGGCGCGGCGCGGCGCTCGGCGTCGCGATGACGGTGTTTGCGGCCCGCCCCCGTCTTACTCGCGCGTTTTTATCTGTTTTCGGCGACTGGTGGCGCTGGCGGGGAGATTATTTTCTACTTTTAGTTCGTTTCCGCTTTCGACTAACGTCACTAGCAATAATTTTATTGTTATCATTAAAAAAAAAATAATTGTGCGAACCTTTTCCGCGTTTTATTTTTATTCATTTCGCTGGGCACTCTCCTCCTTCTCGTAATGCTTGCCTTATTGCCATTCGCCCCCTCAAGCCTCGCGATACAGGCGTTATAGTAGCTGAATCAGCATCTTGTGACGCGTCCCCGCCCCACTCCGCCCCGCCCAGCCCCGCCCACCTGTCAACTGGACGATTCTCTCCTACCACCACCACCATCGGTGTTGCCTGATAAGTAGGCAACCCTTTCCCATGCACTACACACCTGTGTGTGTGTGGGGGGGGGGGCTAGATAGGCTGCCCTGTCCAGTGTCTTGGTTTTAGTGTCTGGCGCTCAGCACTGCATGCTGAGCGACCAACGCCTGTAACGCCCCCGTCCAACCGTCTCGCCGTCTGTCTGTCTGTCTGTCCGTCGGTCCGTCGGTCTGTCTGTCTGTTTTTGTCTGCTGGCCCTCTCCAGCCGGCAGGACCTAAGCCGATCACACCACGTGCCGAGGGGCATAGCCAGCTAGGTCGGAAAATCCCCCTCTCCCCTCCTCTTCCAGTCTCGCCTCCTCTCCCCCGCTCCCTCTCCCTCTCCCCTCATCTCCCCCCCTCTCGCCCGATGACGCAAGCTCGCAGACCCAAAGAACCCGATGATGTGTTCTCCTCTTTGACGCGTTGCCGCGTACGTCTCCCTCCTCTAAGGCGCTAAGCCCCGGCGCGACGCAGCGGGTTAGATCGCGACCAAATCGCATCACGGAACAACGAAAAGCAAACAAAATGGAATGGTGACATATCGCAGATACCGGATGACCGTCCCGTCCCCGTTGGTGCCAATATGTGGGTCGGGCGGGCGGGGCGGGGCGGGGCGGGGCGGGGCGGGGCGGAGCCCGCGGACCGCTCGGTACTACGGACTCTTCACAGCGGATATCCGCGCCGCGCACTGCGAGGGCTTCCGCTTTGTGCACGTTTAGCTACGGACTGTATCTATGCACTTGTAGTCAGGGCCGTTAGGCCGCGGGCCAGGGCGCGGTGGGGCGGGGCGCGGTGGGGCGGAGCGGGGCGGGGCGCGGTGGGGCGGGCCGCGGTGGGGCGGGCCGCGTCCGCGTCCTCTGACAACTCTTTTTTATAGGGCGCCACGTGGATGGTTGTCACATTTTTCCTACAGCCTCGTTCCCGACGGTTAACACAATGTGGCCAATTTCAAGGTTCAAACTACTAATTGAGAAAAATACGCCCAAAGAGTGAGAGAGAGGGAGTGAGCGAGAGAGAGAGAGAGAGTGAAAGAGAGGGAGATAGAGCGAGATAGGGGTTGGGGGAGAGTGTAAGGGTGAGAGCTAGCTGAGAGGGCGTAGAAAGAATGATTGTAAGTCGGTGTGGGTGTGCGTCCCGGTAACGAGGCTGCCGCGCCGCTCCGCCCCACGCCTCCACCCTAATTAGGGGCGTAATTAACACACTGACTGGAAAATAGAGAAGCCGGTCGTCACCTCAACCCCTTACTCCAGCGGGGTGGCGCGCGCTGCAGCTCGCGGCACAGAGAGAGAGAGAGAGAGAGAGAGAGAGAGAGAGAGAGAGCAAAAACAAAACAACCGCATGCGACCGTGCCCGCTGTGCCATGGCGTCGCGAGAGAGACGACCTGGTTATTTTTTTATTTTAATTTTTTTTTAATTTTTTTTAATTTTTTTGTTTTGTTTTTTCTGATGTCGAATTTTTTTTCTGCGCTGCTATAAGTTGGCTCTCTGTTTTTGTGCGTGCAGCGGAGCGCAAGACCTCCTTGGGCAAGGACTGGCACTCTGCGTGCCTGCGCTGCGAGAAGTGCAACAAGACTCTCACCCCGGGCAGCCACGCGGAGCACGACGGCAAGCCCTACTGCAACCAGCCCTGCTATGCCGCGCTCTTCGGCCCGCAAGGTAGGGCCTAACTCGGTTATCGGTGCGCGCACTGGCGAGGTTAACTAACTGTGGGCTACAGTGAACCCCACAGCACCGTACCTTCGGGTGAAAATTCACCGCGTAACCTACGGTGTAGCTCAACGTTTCTTACTTGCGTTAAAATTAATGCCTTTGGCAGCTTTGATGCTCTTGCAAACGCGTTAAAACTTTGGCATGTGCCGCGTTGCTTCTCGTCACACTGCCACGCCGTTTCCACCGACGCCGCCTGAATGGCAGTTCTATATTGTCTTAAATAACGACCATAAATTTGCTCCTTTATGATTTCGCTGCTCCCGCCCTCAGGTTTCTTAGCCGCTTTTCCCCTGTTAATTTTCCTCTTTTTGTCATGTTTTTGCCGTCAGGATTTGGCCGTGGCGGCGCCGAGAGTTACGTGTACAAGTAAACGGCGCCCAGTCCCGCCTCATTCCGGCTCTTCATAACCATTTACATTCCGTTTTTTTTTTCTGTGTTAAATAAATTTATTTGTGGTCGACGGTTTATACTCTTTTGTTGAACTTTCTGAGAGTCGCCCGACACGTCCTCTCTGTTGCGGGCGCCTGCGCGCAGCGCGCACGCATCCCCTCGCGCGCGGCCGCACGTTGGGCTGCCTACCTCACGGGCGCTAACACCGCACGGGTGGCGTGGTGGCAGCAGCTCAATGCTAAGAGGGAGTCGTCGCAAAAATTTATCTGAATATTATGCAAACAGACGTACTAAAATATTTAATTTTCAAAACGAAATGTACAGAGTGCATTGAGCTCAAGGGGGAAACAACTCTAAAATTTTTGTGCACCTCGTAATTCAAGAAAAAATCAGAAAATTTCTGAAAAATTCACAAATATTCAGAGAATGTCGGGAAAAATGAGCGCAAAAATTCAAAAGAAATTTTTAAAAAAATGAAAAACTCAGGAAATTTACAAAAATTCTCGACAGGTGTACACGAAAATTCAGCGTTGTTTCCCCCTCGATTGAGCTAGTCGGAGACGGTGACGCCCTGCGCGTTCTCCTCGATGAACTCCAGGAAGGAGGACACCCGGGTGTAGACGACGGGCGCGCCGGCGCTGCAGGCCTGCCCGCTGCCGTGCGACACGATGCCCAGCAGCAGGTACTGGCGCATGAAGAAGGTGATCACCGGACCGCCGGCGTCGCCCTGCATGCGGACACATTCACAAAAATCTCACATTGTTAAAAATTTCCACGGAAATTTTGACGGTTTTGTCCGGAAAATTTGTAGCCAGTGTGAACCGTTTTTTTAGGTATACAGTATTCAGAGGAGGTAGTTTATGAAAGGCTGGAGTCGGCTGCCTACCGTGCAGGTGTTGGCATTGGACAGCGCCACCCCGGTGGTCGCGCACAGCTTGGTGTCGATGACCTGGTTGCCGTAGTCGGCGAGGCACTCCTTGGGGTTGTCCAGCCTGATCTCCGCCACCTGCAGTACATTGCTGAGCTCGTCTGCAAGGGGAAGCACCCGCACTATAAAATTTTAAGTCGTCACATTACGACAAAGTCAGTGCTAAAGTTTACTTTTGAAAGGCTCGTCACATGAAAAATGGTTCCTCACAGTGTGACGAAAGCTCACTGTAAAAAAATTTTGGGGTAATTTTGCCCCAGTGGGTAGGTAAACGCCCCATTCGCCTACCGCAAGAGTAAAATTTACAAATCCGATTACATATAAATTTCGCAATACATGTGATAGAAATTTTACATGAACAGTGTCAGAGAAAACTGCTTTGCATATCCACATGGTAAATTTCCATTTGTATATTTCCATGTCGTTTCCATATCCAAGTGGTAGTTTTAACTGTGGATAGGTAAGTACACATGTACCTATCCACATGGTAAAGTTGAATGTGCACATGTAGAAAAGCAAGAAAATATTCATGATCTACTTGTCGGGCTGTCCTCCTTGCCTCTCATATCTCTTTAGTTTCGCTTGTTCTAGTCGAACTACCGAATCTTGCTAGAACTGCCGGGATTAGAACCCACAACCTTCGGGCTCGAGAGCGCGCACGCTACCCCTCACCCATCGGTTGCTTCTGAGAGGGAACGTGCTGATAGATGATGTCTTTCTTCGGCGGTCAGATCTGTATACATCCATAGATTGTCTCTGCTTATGTGGTGACCGGAAGCATAACACGGACTTTCATTCTAGACCCACGTTCCCCTCTTGCATTCGGTAGGCTGTCTCGAGTCACTAAGTCTCTTGAATGGCAAGACCAATCAAGTGCTAGCGAAAATTACCATTTGATGTGTATTTGGCGTCTCCTGAACACCCGGCATTTTTCAACAATACATAAAAGGTAAATTTACCATGTGGATCTGGAATCGGACAAACAGTATTCATAGAGTAGTCTTCCCTGAACATTTGTATTTTTACCAGTGGTCATGCAATATTCACAACATCGTGACAGGCAATTTTTTTAGATGGACGGAGAATAAAGATTTCTCAGTCCATTGATTGGCAAAATGTGTGTCAACGCCACGGGGGTAAACTTGTCTAATACTTTTCAGATAAAATTACCCCGAATTTTTTACAGTGAGATTCATGTCATGTGACGAAATGCGTGTCACGTGACGACTGTTTTAGCACAGCTCTTGTGACGAAATATTCGTAGCAATATTTATCGTCACATGAAAATTTGGTTTAACAGTGCGTCGAACCATGGTGTAATTTTTAAAACAAATGTACAACTTTGTGCACAGTTATGTAAGCACGATTGCACTTTCTTACCGTCCCCATTGACGCTTCCCCAGCCGGTCACGGTGACGGTTTTGCCAGTCAGATCAGCGCCGGCGTCGGCATACGAGGGCAGCTTAACCGATTCCACCAGATCTGGGAAGATCGAAACGAGAAAAAAAAGAAGAATTATTCCAATAATCCCACACAACATTGCCATCGCTGCCAGGAAGAATATCTTTACTTGTTACGAATCGAATGTTGACGTTGTTGATGATGGCGATGTCGTTGTCGAAGTACTCCAGGTCGAACCTCGGGTGGATGACGCGGTCCTCCGGCGTGACGATGGTCGTCTGAACATCCTTGCCCGTCTCGTCCAGCTTGTAAATACCCGCGCGGACCTCCACGTCGCCGCGCACCCTGCCCACGGGGGTTACAAGGAACGAAACTGTGCACAAGCGTTCACCTCGACAACAGTTTTACATTCACATCTCTCACGCACGAGTCGAGGCAGTTGGCCGTGGTGAGGACCGAGGACGTGCTGATGATGGTCCCGGAGCAGAAGAACTTGCCGTCGGCGAGCAGCGCCACCTGGTACGGCACCTGGCCCTTCACCGCGTCCTTGCCGTGGTAGATGCGCAGGCGACCTGGTATCCAGAGGACAAGTGGCGTTTTATTTTTGTTGACTCTGGGACCGACCCGAGGGGGAAACAACTCTAAAATTTTTGTACACCTAGTAATTCAGGAAAATTCAGAGAAATTCAGAAAAAATCAGTAAAAGTTCAGAAAAATTCAGTAAAAGTTCAGAAAAATTCAGAAAAATTCTATGAAATTCAGAAAAATTTAGAAAATTTCACAAAAATTCACAAAAATTTAAGAAAAATTCGAGCAAAAATTCACAAAAATTCTATAAAAATTCACAAAAATTCACAAAAATTCACAAAAATTCACAAAAATTCACGACATTTGTACACCAAAATTCAGAGTTGTTTCCCCCTCGGACCGACCCGTGGGCCGCGCGCGCGCGCACACTTACCTTGTTGCAGCCGCTCCACCGGGGACCCGCCCACGGCCACGGCCTGCGATGCAAGTGAGGTTAGGAAGAGGTCAGATATTGGCCGTGCGCAAAGTTACGGGTCACGACCCTCACAAAGTGCGGGGATGGACAGGATACCGCGTGATAACAACCCAAGTCTGTGAGTGTCGAAACGTGTGTTCAAAATGCACTCGCACTTGGGTTTCCAGTGGGCATAAGATCGTCGTCAAAAGTCACGTGGAAACAATGGAATTCCGCGGGACGTATCGATATCGTTACGTGACGATGACGCTGTCACGCGTGTCACGGTAACAGACTCACCGTCGCCAGGATGCAGACCGCCGCGCCCAGAATGCTCATGGTGACTGACGACGCACTGAGCCCCAAAGCACTCGAGGTGGCCGTCAGTAGAGTAGCAGGGCGGCCAGGGCGGGGCGAGGCGGGCGTCCAGAGCTATCGCTCGCGGCCCGGCCCTGCCCTGCCCGGTTCTAGCCGAGGAAAAAGATTATCGCGACTATCGTCTATCGTAATTGTCGGGCTTGATGCGGCCCCTTCTGCCTCGCCGCTTAGGCTGACGTTCTGCCGGCAGGTGGCGTATAAAAAGTGCTGACCGCCAAGTAACTGCATGATCTCATATCATACACCCCCAAAAAATATTATCCGGAAAAACTATTTTGTTCTGAACGATTTGTTTCGAGTGCGGAACAACGTAGAACAAGTGGCGAAAAAACGTGTCAGCGCGATAGACCAAGTTTTTGTTGATTTTGATCGTAACTTCATAACAGAGGACCCCATACTTAATCTTTTATTAGTTTATACTGGGACAAGTTGTTTTCAGCAAATAATTTATTTTGCTGCTACACGCCTTCAAAACTTGACACATAAAATAAATGGAACACTCTCTTCGGTTTTAGCGTTTATTGTGATGTCCAAATAATAGTTGTAAATTGTGAAAAACATAAAATTGCGAGTGAATCAGACGTCGGGGACGCGGACCTCGCTGTTCTGCTCTATGAAGTCGTAGAAGGCGGAGACGCGGGTGAAGACGACGGGCTGGCCCTGGCCGCAGCCCGCCCAGCCGTTGAGGGACACCAAGCCCACCAGGCTCACCTTGACGGACACGCCGTGCCCGCTGCTCTGGGTGACGGGCCCGCCCACGTCGCCCTGCACAACAACAAGAGTCACACGTCGGATGACAGAGTCGAGGGATGGGGGGTGACGGGACGGGGGTGACGCGGGTGACGCTGGACTGACCGCGCAGGTGCTGGAGACGCTGGAGCCGCTGGCGCACAGCTTGGTGCCGATAATGATCGAGCTGTAGTCCGGCACGCACTTGCTGTTGTCGACGATGTCCAGCTCGACGAACTGCAGGGTGTTTGAAGTGGTGGAGCCTGCCGACAGCGGCATACACCATTATTTATATTATTATTGTTAATATTTTTATATTATTATTGTTAATATTTGTCCGTTATTAGGAGCGTTATTTCTAACGCTCGTCACTGCTCTGCTCAGATCTGGGCGAGACATTGTTACCTTTCTCATTGTCTGTCTTCCCCCAGCCGCTCACTTCGGCCTTGCCGGTCACTTTATCGCCGACCTGCGAGTACTTCAAGAGGCCGATCGGCTTCACGTTGGCTGCGGCAGAAGAAAAAAATAGTAACGTCACCGGGTGAAACGGGGAATATAACGTGACACAGCTCGTCACGCACCTGTCTCGTCGAAGGCGTAGGGCAGCGTGAGGAGGGCGATGTCGTTGTCGGCGAACGCGGCGGCGTAGTTGGGGTGGACGAGGCGCGCCTCCGGCGCCACGTCGCGCACCTGGGCCGCTTTGTCGTCCAGCTTGACGAGGCCCGCCCGGACCTGGACGACGCCCTGGACCCTGTGCAGTAACACACACTTGTAGGCGTGCGACAGCTGTCACACCTTTAGGGCAGTGTTACACGTACCCGTCCACGCACTGCGCGGCCGTGAGGACCGTCTTGGGGCCGATGAGGACGCCCGAGCCGAGGAACTTATTGTTGTCGGCGGCGAACAGCGCCACCTGGTAGGGGAAGTCCCCGAGGTTGGCCTCCTGGCCGCCGCTGATCCGCAGCCCTGCGTCGGGTCAGGCAGAGCAGCGCACTCGGCTTAGTTTATATGAACGAGCCACTCGTGTCCTGGGGAAGCGCGCCGTACTCACCGTGATCCACCGGGCCCAGCACCACGCGAGGTTCCGCCGGAGACGCGCTCACGGCCACCGCCTGCAAAAATAAATTTCAAATTTGACTTTTGTCACCATGCGCGATACTTTGTTTTGAGTGTGTGTGATTTTTTTTTTTTTTTTAAGCTGAGTGTTAGTTGCGGCTCTGACCGTGGCGAGGACGCACACCGCCGCGCTGAGGATGCCCATGATGACTGAAGCGTAAGACCCTCGGTGCGCGCCGCGCTGCGCGGGGAGGGCAGGGCTGGGCTGGGCTGGCGGGGCTAGGGCACTCGAGAGGAGCGCTCCGCGGAGAGATTAGACGCCCGCCACTATCAGCAGCCGCCCCGCCCCGCCCCGCCCCGCCCTGCCCTGCCCCGCCTCTACCTTGCCATTCTGCCTCACCCTGCTTATTCAGCCCTACCCCGCTCCTTGGCGAGTCCGGTTTTCCGTTATCTTCAATAACTATTGCAACACCGAACAGGAAAAATGATGCGTGACATTCGCCGCCCTCTCCTCCAATAAAATTAAAACGCACTAAACTAACCTAGCTTCTCAAAAATCCTGTATAATCTCTGGAACAAAAATTGGAAGGGATGAAGCCAGGTTATCTGCGAAGCAGAAATTGTTTCACAGTCTCTGTTTGGTGAGCGGCTGACGCTAATAAAATACAGCCAGAAAACTGGGGAGCTCCGTGGCGGGGAGGAGGAGGGGGAGGAGCACATATCCGCGATGTGGCGGCGGCGCGTGGCGCGGCGTGGAGGGAGAGGGAGGAAGGGAGGGGCGGCGATTCGATGGGAAAGGGGCGGGGCGGGGCGGGGCGGGGCGGGGGGGGGGGGCGGCGGCCCCTTTGATGTCGGCGCCGCCCGTCTTACATGGAAAACGAGTCACAGCCACGCCACTCCCCGCCCCGCCCCGCCCCGCCCCGCCCCGCCACGCCCCGCCACGCGCAACTCCCGCGAGGGCCGCGGCCGCGCGCGCGCGGGTCGGTCGCTGCCGGCCTATAGCCTGCCCCCTGGGCCGCGGCGTCGAATGGGTTGCCTATCCTCCCGGCGGACACGACTCCCTCACGGCGCTCACCTGACGCACTGTTCTTGCCTACCGGCGTCCGGTCAGGCAATCGCAGTTTGCATGAGGGGCGCACATGTTTTACGGTGCCGTAGAGGCCGAGGAAAATGAAATTGCGCTGACAATGTCAACGCCAAACAGTATATTTTTAATGGTTTAAAAAAAAAATACTAAAGTATGGTAAGTATTGAAAAGCGCGGGTTCGTCCTACGGTCAGCGTGGCTCCAGCAGTTTCGGACCCACATCACGCCCGCGCCCGCCCGCGCCGGCCCAGATGCCGGGGTGGACCACTGCACCCCCACCCCTCCGCCGCCCCTCTGCCGCCCCGCCCACGGGCCACCCCTTCCCTACGCCCCGCCCACGGCCAAAGGGTGGGAGCCCGAAGGGGAGGGGTGAGAGAGTGAGAGCGAGAGAGGGAGAGAGCAGGGACACACGGGGTCATGTTCAATGCCTGCTGCTAACAGGCGAGTCGCCCTGCATGCTGACTCTTTTACACCAGACATGGGATTCCAGTGTTCGATGATTGTTTGCATAAGTTCTTCGTTAGAAGATCGTCCGCGGGCTTGGCTGTGCCTGGGCGGCGTGTTGTACACACACACACACACACACACACACACACACACAGAGCGCATATTTTAAGCCATTCGACGGATTTCGCTTTGCCTCGCGTCCCCGCGCTGCGTTACGGTTACGCTTTACCCCTCCGATCGCCCCCCCACCTGCCGATTTTCGTTTTTCCCCATCGGCCGCGGGGTGGTTCTCCGGAATTCAATCAAACCAGGCAAATGCCTAACGGTCAAAGCGGGCATAGCGGCAGCGGCGGGAGGGGGAGGGCCAGGGGCCAGGGTATGAAAGGGGGTGTTCTTGCAAATCATAGCGAAGGTGGGCGTCTTCTTCTACTACTTCGCGCACCCTTAGGTGGCCTGCCGCTGGACGAACGGGACGGGGCCGACCTAAACCAGGTGACTACTGGACTGTATGGCGGTGGGCGCGGTGTGCACTGCAGGCCAGGAGGAGGAGGAGGAGGAGGAGGGGGAGGAGGAGGAAGAGGAGGAGGAGGAGGAGGAGGAGGAGGAGGAGGAGGAGGAGGAGGAGGAGGAGGAGGGAGAGGGGTGGAGGGAGAGACGACGAGGATGGAGAGGCGAAGAGCATTGTTTCTCAGCTGCTGGTTGTGGGCGTTAGATTATCGCCTTGTCCGCCTGGTGATGTGAGAGGAGCCTGCGGGGAGAGGGGGGGGGGAGAGCTGCGGTGCCCGTACCCGCGCCTCGCTCCGGTGTGAGTACCAGGAGGTACCCCGCCCCGCCCCGCCCCGCCCCGCCCCACCTCCCGTCAGACCGCCCTCCGGCGGGCAGCCCGGCCAGACTCTAGTTAGGAGCACACTGGCCTGTCTGGCTCGCGTCTGACTGGTCACGCCTTCCCCCTTCTATCCCCCCCCCCCCTCTCTCTATCTCTCTCTCTCCCTCCCCCTCTCTCATATCGAGATTCTTACTCCTGCTCATCCACCTTGCCGTCTCTCTCCCTCTCTGATCTGCTTTATTTCTCATCTCAGTCACGCGACGTGTTCGCCCTGTTGTTGCCGCTGAGCCGAGGGCGTGGCGGGGCGTGGCGGATCATGGGTCTGGCTTCACGCCGCCCCGCCCCGCCCCGCCCCGCCTCGCCACGCCCTTGCCTAGTCAAGCGGGCCCGCTCAGGTGCGTTTTCGTTGTTACATACATAATGCCTCTGATTTTCTCACCCGGCAGAAGTGAGAGAGACGCAGTGTAAACAACGACCTCGCCCGTGACCATCGAGGTGGGGCGGGGCGGGGCGGGGCGGGGCGGGGCGGGGCGGTCAGTGACGCTGCGCGTAAAACGGAGTGAAACGTCTGTGAAATTGGAGGATAACGGCGGTTATGACACAGCCGGACTGCCACTTCCTCACGTGTTCCTTCCTTTTTCCTCTCCTCTCTGTGAACACCAGGGATGTTCACAAGGAAATACACGGCACTGGCCAAACTTCAATTCGCGATGCCAGGGATTCCCTTTCGATTCCATGAAAAGAAAATTCAATAAAACCGCGCGTTGAATATGTGTGTAAAATTGTGATATTGCAGCAGCTGCGTTCCTCTTCTTTCTCTCCTCTCCGGAAAATTCACACATTTACTCGGCCACGTGTCCGAATGGCAATAATTCCTAGACCTCCAGGCGTGCGACATTCCGGTGCCGGTGGAGTAAGCTCCTCAGCCTCGTGCGTACACGTCACCGCACCGCAGCAGCTCGCGCCCGGCCCGCGCCGCCCGGAGAGCGAAAGGGAAATTTTCGCACACAAAAATTCAAAAAACTCAGCAAAACTCAGATAAGATTCCAGAATAATTCGAGAAAAAAATCAGGAAATTTCAGAAAAAGTCAGGAAAAATTTAAAAGCAAAAATTTGCCAAAAAAAAATATCAATTAAAATTTACATTTGTACACCGAAATTCCAAGTTGTTGCTCCCTGAACGGGCCGGGCGGACGGAGGTCGCGGAGGTGCGCGCCGCGCCCCGTGCAGTACAGCGCACCATACCACGGGCACGGGCTGCTTTGAGGCGGGGCGCTGCCGCACCGCGCCGCGCCGCTCCCCCGGGGCCCGGCCGGTGTCGGCAGCACGGAAGCGGGTGCGGCGGCTCGGCGGCGGCGGTGCGGCGGCGGCGTGGCGGCGGCTTCGGCTTGGCTTTCGGCGCGCCCTTCTTGTTGTCGAGCGAGCCGCCGCGCCTCGCCGGCCGGCCCGGGGCCCCCCAGCCGCCCCAGCGAGGGGCGGGGAGGGGAGGGGCGGGGAGGGGAGGGGAGGGGAGGGGCCGCACTGCTCAGGCGCGCCAGCCCCGCGCGCTATTGCTCGCATCAACATCATCAAAGAGGCGCTGTGATTGGTCGCCGCCGCCGCCGCCGCCCCGGCACACCGAGCCGGGCCGCGCCGAAGGGGAGCCGAAGCTCGTGCCGACGCTCGGGTCTGGTCTGCCTCCACCGGGCCGGACCGGACGGAGAGAGAGAGAGAGAGAGCGAGAGAGAGAGGGAGAGGGGGGAAGGGCGTAGAGAGCGGCTCGGCTGGGCTCAAGCGCGCTGCGCTGCGCAGGCTCTGTCGCCACCGCCTGGCCTGCTCCCCGGTAGGCCCCCTGGCTCGGCTCGGCTCGGGCGTAGACGCGAGAGAAGCCGCCACCCGCCGCCGCCCTGCCGCACCGCCGCCGCCGCGCCGCCAGAGCCGCCACGGCTTTTGAAGGCTCGCCGGAGCCGGTGCGCTCGGCTCGGCTCGGCTCGGCTCGGGTGTTCGGCTGCTGCGCGCCGCTACGCCCCGCCACGCCACGCCGGGTGGCTCGGCTCGGCTCGGCTCGGCCCGGCCCGCGCCGCTCCGAACAGCTCCGCAGTCAGTGCGAGGCTCGCGCAGTGTTCCCCTGGAGATGGCCCGTCGCGCGCTCCGCCGTGCCGCCGCCCGTAGCGCCCCGCCCGCCGCAGCCCCAGCCGCCCCGGCCCCGCACCGGGCGTGCTGACCCTCCCGTACCGTACCGTGTCCCCCGTGCATGTGCGTGCATGTGTGAGTGTGAGCGTGGTGAGCCGGCCGCCAGTGCGTCGCGCGGCTGCATGTGAACAAAATGCCACATGTGAGCAGCGGTGGCGGCGGAGACGACCTGGGCAGCACGGATGAGGTTAAAGTGTTCAAAGATGAAGGCGAGGACGAGAAAAGGTCGGAGAACTTGACGGAGGAGAAGAGTAGCTTAATAGACCTCACGGAATCAGAGGTAATTATCAGTGTTTTGTGTGCCTGTGTCTGTGTGTGTGGTTGTTGCGGGCCGTTGCAAGCAAGAGTAGTGACCGCAAGTGAGGTGTATATAGTCTAAGTGCTGCCAGAGAAGTGTGTGCGTGTGTAGTGCTCCAAGAAAGAAGCGACGAGTCACTGGATATACGCTGTGCCCCTGGATAAGTATGACAGAAGACCGCTTCGCAGCCGCTGCAGATCTGGATTACGGATATACGTGTGATGCCACCGGCTCAGATTCGCCCGCGGAATTTTCGTCCTAGTTTTCTTGCTGTTGTCACTCTCGGGGGCGTTGCCAACCTGCCCCTGTAGTAAAATTGTCAAATGAGAGGCGCGAGGGCGTGTCTCGTTGACTGACATGTCGCGCCGGATGCAACCCTCTCGCCCCGCGAGGGTGGTACGCGTGGCAAGGAGGGAAGTCCAAACGCGGGCTCACCAACTGAAACTCACCATAGGGATGATTTGGCGCCTGCGGAAATTTCTCGAGTCTCGTCAATTGAACGGCGTGTGAAGCCCTACTTTTTTTGTACATTTTGAATAATATTCTAAAGTGGCGTTTTCGCTGCCGTCGCGGTGGACCAACCCCCGTGGCGCGCGACGGTAACGTTAGGGACGGGCCATTCGGAGCCCTCTAGTCCGCCGACGGGCGCCTCGCGCCGTGTCCGCCGGGCGTCGCCGCCGTCCTGGAGGCCGCCGTGGTCGCCGGGTCCGCTCCGGACAGGTGCGCCGCCGGCTCCGGCCCGGCCCGGCCGGCTCTCAGGTGGAATTCTCCCCCCTCCCTCCCCCTCCCCCCGGGCCCGCCCCTGCCAGCCCGGCCCGCCTGGCCCGGGGGTTGCCGCCGCCCCGCCCGGCCCCGCCCGGCCCGGCCCTGCCTGCACCGCTCGCTGCATTTCTTCTTCAGAGTGCAGACAATGGCCGCTGGTCGCTTGTTGGCCCTGACAGCTGTGACGGCCCTCTTTTTCGCGACTGAGCGATTGTCGCAGGGGCGGGGGCGGGGCGGGGCCAGGGGGGAGGTGGCGTTAGCGTTATCTCTGCAGTGAGCGCGACTTAGCCCGATAACGTCCGGCGGGGAAAAAATGGAAGAGACATGCGTGATTCTACTGGCGGAGCGGCGCGGCGGGTAGTATTGAAACCCCCGCCCCGCGGTCTGTCGGCTGCCCAGACTTCTCAGTTTCGAACATAATTTTCTTTTTTTTTTTTGCGTGCGTTCTCGCACTCTTCTTGCGCCGTTCCGTGGAGGAAAACGTTGAACTGCGCCGTCGTTCCGTTTCCGGACGCGGCCGGGCGGGGCCGTTCGGACGCGGCCCCTCGTTGCGCCGCTGCGCTCGCCTCGCCTGCGCTGCGCTGCGCCGGCCGGCTGGACCAAACTGGTCGAGCTCGGATCAATTTATTTATTTTCTCGGCGGTGTTGATTACCGGCAAACTGCTGCGCGCCGGGCTGGGCTGCGCCGCGCTGCGCCATTGTTCGTAGTAGGGTACCTCTCCGGTACCCCCCCCCCCCCCGCTGGTACCCCCCCGGGCCGCGCCGCGCCACGAGCAAGGGTCGTAACTTGCAGCGATTATGACGGCATTAACGAACCTGTTTGTCCCCTCCCCCTCCCCCTTTTTGCTGTAGAGGGAAGGTGGGAGTGAGAGAAAGAAAGAGAACATGCGAAAACGAGAGAATTTTTTTTGTTTTTCGAAATATGGAGGATAAATATTGCACCGACGAGCGCAGCGCACCCTCTCTCGCGCGCAGATTTTGTGCGAACACGTGTCCCTCCCGCGCTCCGTAGCAGACGACCCGGTTGCGCGCGCCCTTGGCGACACTTTGCGCCCCCCCTCCCCCCCCCCCCCCCGCCTCCCTGGGAGTGTCCTGTGTCGCGCTGGTCATATACCCAGGCCGGGGCGGGGCGGGGCGGGGCGGGGTGGGTTTGGAACATGAAGAGCAGCGCGCGACACCTGTGGGTGGCGGGGCGGCCCGGGTGCTGCTCTCTGAAATCCAAGCGTACGTATGAGGAACACTTGCAAGTGAGTGATTTTTTTTTGTCACACACACACGCGTAGGCCTCGGCCATCTCCACGTGTACACGTGTACGAGTGGGCGTTTAACGTGTGAGCAATGCGCTGCACGCCTTACACACGTGTGTCACCCGTGAGCGAGCGACCTCAACACATTCGGTGCGGGGCGTTATGGTTTAGCACACAGCGCATGACCACATAGTGGTCATGCCGCGCCTATTGGGTTGAGGTCGACGTCGGCGTGCTCCGGAGGTGTCGTCGAGCGAGTGACGTGCGGGCGCCGTCGGCAGAGGCCCGCGGGGCGGGGCGGGACTGTTGATGTGGGTGTGGGTGGGTTGCCGTCGTCCCCGAGTCCGGGAGCCCGCCACCACGCCCCGCCACGCCCCGCCACGCCCCGCCACGCCCCGCCACGCCCCGCCACGCCGATGCATGGAAGCAGCTGAACGCCGAGCAGCACTGCCGGTGAAATATTACAGAAGCCATTGTGTTTCAACTTGTACCACTGCGGGCTGGGCCGGGGCCGGGCGGGGCGGGGCGGGGCGGGGCGGGGCGGGGCGCAGCGGGGCGAGCCAGCCTGCTCGGGCCCGGGGATGAGCCAGCAAGTGCAGGGAGCAGGGGAACTGGCTACCGCGTCAAAAATAATATCAACGATAATTTTAGAGAAAAATAAATAATTTAAGGAAAATCTGAAATGAAATGGTGACCCGCGGCGTGCTGTGGTTTGCTATGTTACGGCAGTGTGCTGGGGCGGTTTATTTCACCGTTTTAATGGTACAGGGACGGGGTCCGTGAACGGCACATTATGAAGCATGTCGGATTGGTAGCGATGCTGTTAAACAAATAACGCGGCCGTTTTTACGAGCCCACTGTACTCGTCTCTTTTTTTGGCTGTGTACCTGCCCTCCCCGTGGGCCAGGCCTGCCGGGGCCAGGCTGGGCCTGCCGGACTCGCCTCCTTCTAAGTAGATGCACTGCAAAGAAAAAAATAAGTGTGAGAGGCTGGAAGAGAGAAATCTTGCCTGGTTCTGTTCGTTTCGATCGGTTTTCTTTACAGGATTGTTTGTGCAATGTGTTTTTTTTTTTCTTTTTCTTTTCGTCTGTCGGTTTGCAGCTGGGCTGGTCAGTGATATCTCGGCGCTTTGTGTGTGTTGCTGCTGCTGTAGCCGCCAATCCATATACGACGCAAAACATTCCGCACTGGCCGTCTATCCTAAAGATGAGCTGTCGACCTCGCACCCCGCCCCGCCCCGCCCCGCCCCGCCCCGCCCCGCCCCGCCCCCGATCCCTTAGCGCCAATGCAAATAACGTTTTTAGGAATTGGTCTCGCTCGTGATGATCCTTCTCCCCCATGCTCTGCACCACCTCGAGGAAGTAATTAGTCATGAGGGATCACCTGATTTGGCCGGCAAGTGGGCCCCCTCCTCACGCCCCCCTCCTCGTCCTGGAGGATCTGTTTCCCTCGAGGCAGCACGGCGCACGGTTTGCCATCGCAGTTTCTGCCCCCTCGGCGGGGCGGGGCGGGGCGAGCGGCGACCTGGTCTCCATTTGCTCGCCATGTGTTTGTGGGTGGGCCCGGCCGCCCCCCTGCGCCCCCCCACCCCCCCTGCGCCCCCTCGCCCGCCCCTGTCGTGCCGTGTCCGCTCGCTGCGGGGATCCGAGGGGCCAGGACACGCCGGTCGTGCCACATGAGGTCGGAGAGGCGACCTGGGGACGTCCTTCTCCTGGAGATGTTCTCGTCCTGGAGACCTCCTCGTCCTGGAAACTTCCTCGTCCTGGAGACGTCCTTGTCTCAGGGACGTCCCCGTCCTGGGGACGTCCTTCTTCGGGGGACGTCCTCGTCCCGGCGACCTCTTGGGGACGCCGACGTCCCCTGTCCTGGTCCTCTCCCCGCCTCCAGCTGATCCGCCTCAAAGACGTCGGCAAAGCTGGCGAGCGGGGATGAGCTCTCGGAGCCTCCGACACAGCTCAGGACAAATCCTCCTCCTCCTCCTCCTCCTCCTCCTCCTCCTCCTCCTCCTCCTCCTCCTCCTCCTCCTCCTCCTCCTCCTCCTCCTCCTCCGCAAAGCCACCGCGTCGTTTGGCGTTTGCTCTTCGCCCGCCCGGTCCCGCTAAACTCTCGCCGCAGCCCCAAAGGTACATATTTGACGCTTCTTTTCGCCGCTAGGAACGTGCTCGGGGAAGGGGAGGAGGGGGTGCGGCACACGCGTGCGTGCGTGCGTCTCCAGAGAGCGCTGTCCGCCCGGCGCCTCGCCCGCCGACAACGGGCGCCTTCTTGTGCTCCTGGAGGCCTTCAGCGGCTGCCTCCTCGTTTTCTAGCCGCCCCGCCCCGCCCCGCCCCGCCCCGCCCCGCCCCGCCCGGTGACCGACCTGTTGTGCGGCGTGTTCTCTGCGCGTGCTGCCTGCCCTGCCGGGCGAGCCTGTTTGAGTTGGTCTTGTTGGTTAGAGCCGTGTGTGGGGCCGCCTAGAGCGGAGGCTGGTGGCGGGGCGGGGCGGGGCGGGGCGGGGCGGGGCGGGGCGTCTCGCTGTCAGATGCGCGTCGCCGCTCTTTTCGGGCCGCTGGGGCGGCGGCGCTGCTGCTGGCTTCTGGGCATGGCGGGCGAGAGAAGGGAAGGGCCAAACGGGAGGGAGGAGGAGGAGGAGGAGTCTGCGAACGAGGAGGGTTTCCCTGAAATTCTCGCCCCTCCCCTCGCTCACTAGGGCGGGAAGCGTTCGTTGGCCTGCGGTGGTGGGTGCGCCTGGCAGAGCGCCCCGCCCCGCCCCGCCCCGCCCCGCCCCGCCCCGCCCCGCCCCCGCTGTGACAAGTTCTTTCCTTGTTTTCGGCTTACCTGTCGTCTCGCAGAGCCGCCGGGCCGGGCTGGGGACGGCCCCGGGCGCTGGGCCACGGCCGCCTCCGAATTGCCGTGCCGTGGACGCACCCAGCCCAGCCCAGCGCATCCGCCGTGAGGTCAGGGGGACGCCTCGGACGCGGTCCGGTCCGGCCTCGTCAACGCGCTCCTTTCTACCTGCTCCGCCTGTGGCCGCTGGCCGCATGTCCCCGGCGCCCGGGGTACAGTTACGGCGGTCCGTGTCCGCCCCGCCCCGCCCCGCCCCGCCCCGCCCAGACAACGCCAATTGTTTGTGGATTTTCGTGTTCCGGCAAACACAGCGATGCGCCGCCCCGCGGCTCCGGCGCTCGCTCCGGGGGTGGTGTGTCGTGGTGGGGTGGGGGAGGCCGGAGGGCGCGTGGTTGTGCGTCCGGAGGGTGGTTTCCGGTTGGTGCGCGGTGGACAGTTCCGGGAGGGGAGGATGGCCCTCTCAGCGCTGGCTGGGGGATGGTATTGGTCCGGGCTGCCGGAGGCTGTGTGTGTGTGTGTGCGTGCGAGGGGCAGGAAGGAAGCCAAGGTGTTGCATGTGGACTCGAACGCAAGTGGCGGCGCAAGTCAAGGAGGGTGCGGTGCCAGAGGTGGGGCGAGGCGGGGCGGGGCGGGCGGCGTGTCCAAGGCGTGCACCTCGGCGCCCAGTGAATCACCTGTATATGGAGCAGTCCTGACCCGCCTCGCCCCACCCCGCCCCACCCCGCCCCACCCCGCCACGCCGGCTCCATGGCAATTAGTGTCGTCACTTAGCCGCCGATTCGATTCACGGTCTGGCAGAAAACAAAACAAAAAAAACACAATAAAAGCCTCTAAAAGGGACTTGCTCCTCCTGCGCGGGCGGGCGGCGCCGGGCCCTACCGGCACCAGGACATGCTTTGAGGAGAGGGCGACATGACATGTCTGTCGCCAAAGTACCGGACGACGCACGGTCGCTCCCCTCCACCTGCAAGATGATCAAGTGCGGTCGAAAAATAACAACGAAAAGCGACACAAATTAAATTAAGAGTAAGATAGAATTAAAATATATATATATATATAAAAAAAAAAAAAAAACTACTGTACTTACTCAACTGGTGGAAAATGTGTGACCTGTTCGTGGCGTGGCGTCCCCCTCTTTCCAGCAGGCATTATTGTTCTCGCTGTTTAGTCGTTCCTCAATTTTTCCAATAACGTTCTCAATGGTGCACTATGTGTTTGGTCGCGACCTCCCCTGTTTCTTGTTCCAGCCGCCGAACCTCTGTTTTTCTTTTCCTTCGATCTCTTTTTATTTTTACCCCTGCCCGCACGCCTTGTGTGTGTGTGTGTGTGTGTGTGTGTTTGAATGTCAGTGCGGCTGACTACCAGCTATAAAACTCGCCATGTTGCCCACGTTTGGGCTCATATCGGTTTCCAAATTTTATTTTTGTGCTTCTCTTCCTCTTTTTTTTTTATATTGCCGAAATTATTTCCTGGAACAGGCGTGCGGGGCAGTGCCGCTGTCCCCGTCGGTTTGTCTAATGAGGTGTCAGTCTCCCTCCCATATAGCATCGAGCCGAGCAGGGACGAGCCGAGCCGAGCCGGGCCGAGCCGGGCCGAGCCGGGCCGAGCCGAGCCGAGCCGAGCCGAGCCGAGCCGAGCCGAGCCGAGCCGAGCCGAGCCGAGCCGGGGGCAGCGGGTATCGAGTGACGCGCAGATTCGGTCAGTTCGTGTCGTGGGGAGGGGCTGGGCCAGAACCAGGGGAAAATGTATACGGTGGCGTCGAATCACATTATGGGGGAAAAGCGTCTGCGGTCCAAAGTCATATAGAAAACGAGCAGGTGACGTGCCCTGCTCCCCCCCCCCCCTCTCTCTCTCTCTCTCTCTCTCTCTCTCTCTCTCTCTCTCTCTCTCTCGCTCTCTCGCTCCATGCTCTCGCTCCTACCCCCACCCCTCATCGTCACCACCCCCTCCTACCTGACCTACCTACCTACCTACCTCAGAGTCCTGTAGTGGGTGTGTGTACCGTCATTCAAATGATTCATTCTCCTCTGTGCTGTTATATCCTTTTCTTTCTTTCCTTTTTTTTTCGGGAGGGTGCGCCCCGGGCCCGGGGCGTGGCTTGGCGTAGTGGCGTCTCTGCGTAATTATGGATTTGCAGCCGCCTTGTTACAGCGCGTGTGTGTGTGTGTGTGTGTGGACAGGACAAGAAAATTGTTCCGCATGAGTCCCTCTTGCCGAGTCCTCCCATTGACGGCTTCGATCAGCTGCTGCTGGACCCGCATTGGACACTGGGACCACAAGTGTGTGTATGTTGCACACTTGCTTGTGTCTTCGCTCACTGTCCCATTCTCTCTCTGGCGCGTCTGCAAATCGAGGCTCCCTAGCTGAGCGGGCAGATTTTCATCCCTGTCCACTCTGACGCGCACGCGCTGCGCGCGCCGCGGCGTCCTCTGGCGGCAATACCGCCCCGCCCCGCCCCGCCCCGCCCCCCGCCCCGCCCCGCCACTGCGGGAAACGGGAGATAGAGAGGAGAGTCTAGACTCTACGCGGCGTGGACACTGCCAGTGCCGGCGGCCCCGCCCCGCCCCGCCCCGCCCCTCCCGGCCAGGCTGCGCGCAGCCGTCACAACGGCGCAACGAGAATGGAGTTGGAGGCTTTTTATTTATTTTTATTTTCGGAGAAAAGGGAAGGAGGAGGAGGAGGGGGGAGGAGGAGGTAGCTGCAGCAGCACTTGAGTCGATCAGCCTGGGCTGGGCAGGGCAGCGGCGGGAGCTGCACCGCCGTATCTCCCGCCAGGTGCGGTGCCAGTTACGGCGGCCGTCCCCGCCGGGCGGGCGGGGCAGGTGGAGGGGTGGGGAGGGGCAGGGGGGTGGGGAGCCAAGGCAAACAGGACCCAGCCCAGGCCGGGCCGGGCCGGGAGGGACCCGAGCCGAGCCGGCCAACCTGCTGTGGAGAGCCACTGCCAGCCACATGGCAGCCAGGCACGGCTACGGCCCTGCCCGGCGGGGCGGGGCGGGGCGGGGCGCGCCAAGCAGGGTGCTGTATGGTCGACGACTACCTGCTGGGTGTGAGCTTCTCCTGCGTCTGGAATCCTCTCTTTGCTCCCCCTTCGGATTCCGCATCCCGCCGTCCTGGTCTCTCGCGCTCTCTCTCTCTCTCTCTCTCTCTCTCTCTCTCGCTCTCTCTCGCTCGCTCGCTCGCTCAGCTCGTTACGTACTGAGGGACTGTCACCTTGCGTTTACGTGGGACCCCAGCCCCAGGTGTGTGGATGTTGCACATTCTTACGTGTGTGAATTTTCGTTGGCCCTTTCAAGCGTGTAAATTTTCGTTTTCCTTCAAGTGTGAAATTTCTTAGAAATTCCCCACTTTCTTACCTGCTTAAGTGCACCTGTGGAAATTGACCCACTTGCAAGTGTGCTACACATTGCGTTGCAGGGGGAAGCGATGGCACTTTGGTGCCTATTTGCCTTTGCGTGCAGGTGCATTGCGTAGGCGCGTTAGGGGGCAAGTGCCTGCGGCGTTTCGGGGTGGGGCGGGGGCGGGGGCGGGGCGGGGCGGGGCGGGGGTCAGTGCTGGTGTCAAGACCCTAGCAGGTCTAAGGCTAATCAAATTACGGCCTGCAGCCTGCGGCGGCCCTGCAGCGCCCCGCCCCGCCCCGCCCCGCCACGCCCCGCCCCGCCCCGCCACGCCCCGCCCCGCCCGAGCACCCGATACAGTGTGTCTGAATGGGGCACCGGGCGGCGCGGCGGTCGCGGGGGCCTGCGCGCGGGGCGGGACGGGGAGGCGGGGTGATGTTGGCAGCAGTGTCCGGCCCGGCTCGTCGAGGTGCGTCGCGCGTTGCGAAAGTGTGCGCAAGGTTGGCAAGCCCTGTCCTGCGGGGCGGGGCGTGGCGGGCGGGGCGGGCGTGGCGGGGCTGGCGGGGTGCTCATAGGCAGGCTAGGCACGCGTCGGGGCGCCGAGGACCGTGCCTCACGCAGCCCGCGGGCCAAGCCGCGGCCGCGGAGCCCGCTCCCCTCCCCTCTCTCCCCCACCCCGTCCCACCCCGCCCCGCCGCGCCTTCCCGCCGCTTTGTCAGCCTTCTGTCCACAAAGCAGACAACAATAAATTTTCATGCTCTAATGAATTGGGCGTCGTCGTTGCGAGTCTCGTTTGTCTGTGAGTCCTCCGCGGGGCGTGGCGGCCTCATCACATGCGGGGGCACGTTTGTCACTCTCTGCCCGCTCTCTCTCTCTCTCTCTCTCTCTCTCTCTCTCTCTCTCTCTCTCTCTCTCTCTCTCTCTCTCTCTCTCTCTCTCTCTCTCTCAATCCTTCACTCGTTCCCTGTCCCCCGCCCCTCCTTTCTCCATGCCGTCAAAATGTGTGTTCTTCAAAGTTGTAACTTTTTTTAAAATTTTTGGGGGCTAGTAATTTTTTTTTCAATCTGAAAAAAAAGAAAAGAAAAAGAAACTTGTTTGGGGGTGGGTTTTAATTTTTTTCTTTTGTAAATTTGTGTGAATTGTTGCCAATTGTAAGGCGGCGATATGCTTGCCGCGCCGCGAGTGACGTGTCTCAGCTGTAGCGTGACTGACGTGCGTTACGGTGTGGACGCCGGCGCCTTGGCAATCTCGGGGCGTCGCTACGGGAGAAGGGGTAAATCACAGGTCGCGGGGTGGGGCTGGATATATATATGTATATTGAGTGTGTGTGTGTGTGTGTGTGTGTGTTGCCTATGGCCCGCAGCTGACCAGGTCTTACTGTTGAATGAAATGCTCATGACCCTACGCGGTAGAAAAGATGTGTGGTTTTTTTCTTTGTGTTGAGATATTGTCAATATACTGTCACGTGTTAAATGCTCAATCTTATTTGTTTTATTCGTGTAATATCCTCTCTTCAGAGAAACTGTCGTGCTCTTTACTTTGTGGCGGTGTCGCCGGTATGTCTAACGCCTCTTTGGCTTTTCCAGGAAAAAGGTGGCGGCGGACAGCCGTACTCAGGGAAACATGCAGCCCGCCCCGATCTCAGTCCGGTGTACGGTAAGTGTCCCAAAGTATTTTTAGAAGGGTTGCAATGGAGTAGGTAGCGGAGGAGGCGTTTGACTTCCGCTGAGTTTCGGCGAGCGGTCGTCCCCCTCTCGTCATTCCTGTGCGTTACGGTTCACAAGTGTGAACGAGCCGCCAGTTTTTATCGTGGACGAGTGTGTGTGTCGTTTGTGGGTCTTTTTACCCGACGCCCTTTGGAATGTCGGCGGCCCTCCTGCCTCCGCGTGCTTGCGCGACGATGCCGTTGTGTGGCCGAATGTCATCTTTGCGGGGCGGGGCGGGGCGGGGCGGGGCGGACGCGGCAGAGCCGGCCGGCGGAGCCGAGCCTGGTTAGATGGGGCCCGGCCCGGCCCGGCGGGCAGCGGCGGCGCGCCGGCCGCCCGGGCGATTGCGGAGGAATGTGCGTGGCTTACCGCCCCGCCCCGCCACGCCCCGCCACGCCCCGCCACGCCCCGCCACGCCCCGCCCCGCCACGCCCCGCCACGCCCCGCCCCGCCACGCCACGGTAGTCGCCCCGCCGGCGGCCCGGGTGTTTGCGCGTGCGTGCGTGTGAGTGCGAGGGCCGGCGGGCGCGCGAACACGCACGAGGGCATGCAGGTGTTGACGGTGGTGTGCTGCGGAGCCTCAGGATAAAACTCTTGATTTTACCCTTCCTTTTTAAATTTTTCTATTGATCTTGTTTGGTCGGTGCTATGAACCTCGAGGCCAGACAGTTGATCAGACTGATTTTCATATCCTCGGCTGAGCCCTTACGGTGCGCAGTCCTGAGCTCTAATGAGGACCCGTAATGGTTCTACCCCTTCCCCTCCCACAACCCTCCCCGTGTCCCTAGATAGTCCTCCAGGGCGCTTCGCCGACCGCCATATTACCGAAAATCGACAGCCACGGGTGTTTATGCCCAGTACGGTTAAAACGATGTCTAATTTTTTGTAAGGCAAAAGGGATAACTTTGAGGAACTTCCGTAATTCGAGGGAAACTCCGCAGGTTTTGAGGAAGTCTCTTATGTGGCAATCCCCGCTAAGTTTTGAGGAGACATCCTCAAAATCTGAGGACGATAGAGGAGGCTATCGGTGACCCCTGACCCGGGCCTCGTCATTTTCGTTGCTTTTAGGGAGTGTTGCAGACGACGTCTGTCTGTCTCTCTTTTCCTCTCTCTCTCTCTCTCTCTCTCTCTCTCTCTCTCTCTCTAACGTTGCTCTCGACTAACCACCACGCCTCGTTGCGCGTATGATGAGAGAGCCGCCGAGAGCTCTCTCTCTCTCTCAGTCCCTCTCACTCCCTCTCACTCCCTCTCACTGGTAGGAGGGGGGGGGGGGAGCCCGCCCGAGACCGGACCACGACGTTAGGTCTCATTATACCTTGCTAATGAGAATTCCGATAACCTGCTCAAGGAGCTTCTGGCTTTACGTGCGTGGGGACTGGCCTGGCCGCGGTGTGGCGCTGCTGGCGGCGCTCGGCCCAGCCCCTGGCCGTCGCGTCGCCAGCCGGGGGATCAAGTGTGGCTCGCGTGTATTACACTTTATTTACGACCTGCCTTATCGTTTATTTTATTTAACTTTTTTTTTTGTAATTTTTTTTTTGCGTGGTTGGACATGCAGTCCGTCTCCTTCCTCACCCCTTTCAGACCTCGTGCGTTAGCGTCACCGCTGTGGCCGCGCCCCCTGGGGCGGGGTGGGGTGAGGCGGGGTGGGGTGCGGCGCGGTGTGGCGGGGCGCGCGCGCGCGCGGTCCTCCGCTTGTCATCGGGCCTGGAGGCCCCGCCCCGCCCCGCCCCGCCCCGCCCCGCCCCTGGCCGGCGTGCGTGCGCTGTCATTACACGCTCACTGGGTTCATTAGGCGAGGTAATGGCCTTTGGATGTGCGAGGCCCTCCTGGCTGGACCTCCCCCCCTCCCGGGTGATGCTCCTTGTTAGCCCGCGCGCTGCCTGCCTGCCTGCCTGCTGCTGCAAGTCCCGCCTGCAGCTCAAGAATCTCCATCGCGTTAATTGCCGGCCAGACTTTGACATCTCAGACTGGCGGGGCGGGGCGGGGCGGGGCCGGTGGTGTGAACGCGCGAAAACCGCACTGGAGCGCGACAAACCGAGCGCCGCCTCTACTCGCGAGTGAAAGAAAGAGGAGGGTGGCCTCTTGGAGCTCTGGAAAGTGGTGCTCTTCGCTAAGGCGCACTCTTCTTCAAGGCGCACTCTTCTTCAAGGCGCGCTCTTCTTCAAGGCGCGCTCTTCTTCAAGGCGCACTCTTCTTCAAGGCGTGCTCTTCTTCAAGGCGTGCTCTTCTTCAAGGCGCGCTCTTCTTCAAGGCGCACTCTTCTTCAAGGCGCGCTCTTCTTCAAGGCGCGCTCTTCCTGTGCGGGTCTCGCTGCTCACAGGAAGCGTTACGAGACTCGGTGCACTCTCGTCCCGACGAGGAGAGGAGTCATGGCTCCGTGTGAGACCGAGTCAGCACTCGGCGCGCCACGCCCCGCCCCGCCGTGCCCCGCCCCGCCCCACCTCCCCCAAGGCCAACGCGCTTTGGCTGCGTTCAAGGAGGCACTGTCGGCGCTGCCCTGTTGGGTTGGACCGTGACCGCACCGCCGCGCCGCCGGGATACAAGTTGCCGCGGGGTTGCTTCGCGAAGGGGAGGAGTGTCTGCCGGGGAAGTGGAGCTCAACTACCCATCAGGCCCTAGGCGTGCGGACACTGTGCTGTGGCTGGCAGCCCTCCGACACCTCTCTCCCCCTCTCCCCCTCTCCCCCTCTCCCCTTCTCTCCCTCTCCCCTCTCTCCCCTCTCCCTCTCTCCCTCTCTCCTCTCTCCCTCTCTCCCTCTCTCCCTCTCTCACTCCCTCTCACTCCCTCTCCCTCTCACTCCCTCTCTCTCTCTCTCTCTCTCTCTCTCTCTCTCTCTCTCTCTCTCTCTCTCTCTCTCTCTCTCTCTCTCTCTCTCTCAGTCCCTCTCAGTCCCTCTCACTTCCTCTCACTTCCACAGGCCCCCTGCTGGGCCAGAGTGAACCTCGTCCTGCGAGTAACACCGGCGGCAACGCAGCGCTGTGGCGGGGCGCGGCGGGGCGGGGCGCGGCGGGGCGCGGCAGCCAGACCCAGCCCGGCCCGACCCGGCCCGGCGGGGGACGCATGCGGGCTGGGCTGGGCTGTGGTGCCGGGTACCGGGTACCTCAGAGACAAAGAGCCGGCCCGGCCGGTACGAGTGGGTGGAGGATCCTTGGGCCCCCTACTCGTCGCCCCGCCCCGCCCCGCCCCGCCCGGGACCAGCTCGGCCCTTGTGGTGGTGTGGAGCCCCCCTTGGGCGCGGCGGGGCGCGGCGGGGAATGCTAAGCGGTGTTGCCTCCTCTCGGCCCGTACGTGCGGCTGGACCGGCCGCCGCGGAGAGAGGGGGGGGGTATCGGGCGAGTGCATGCCCCGCTGCATATCTCTCTCTCTCTCTCTCTCTCTCTCTCTCTCTCTCTCTCTCTCTCTCTCTCTCTCTTTCTCTTCCCCTCTCCCTCCCTTACTCTTTCGCGCTCTCTCGCGCTCACTCTCGCTCGCGAAAATTTGCTGGTTAAGGGAATGTTAAAAAAAAATAAAAAAATGCTGCGGTGGGTATTTTTCTCTGCAGTGTAGTTCTCGGGGCGTAACTGTGTGTCGCGGTGGCACGCACGCTGAGCGGCGGGGCGGGGCGGGGCGGGGCGGGGCGGGGCGGGGCGGGGTGTCCCCCGGGGTCCTCGTCTGATTAGAGATGGTGATGTATAGACAGCCCCCCCCCCCCCTCTTTGGCCCGTGACAGGATTTCGGTCGTCCCCGTAGGAGGGCCGATCACTTTGCCGGGACAATAGGTGCCCCTCTCGGTAATGGGCGGGAGGGTGTTGGGGCGGACGGGATAGGAGGGGGGGGGGGTCTTTTTGGAGGCCCCCGCCGTGCGAGATGCTCCAGGAGCAACAAGGTCCTCTCCTTGGCCCGGGCCCCGGGGGCACTCCTGTGACCCGCACTTGGCACCGCCTGCCGCCCCCGCGCCGCCCCCGATGAGGCCTGGAGGAGGTCAGGGAGGTGCCGACGCCGACGCCGTGGAGGTCGCCGGCGTCGCCCCCCTCACCCCCCCCTCCCTCTCTCTCTCTCTCTCCCTCTCTCCCTCTCTCTCTGCGCGCCCTGCTCACCCCTACACGCTTCGCCCGGCAATTTTCGTCTGGTCGATTTGCATGCCGCGGCTATTCGGCGCGGCGGCGCTCGTCGGGGACCCCGTGTGGGCGTGGGCGGGGGGGCGCCGCGGGGTGCAGCTGGGCGTCGCGGCGCCTGCCGGGCGTCGCGGCGAGCAGCAGGGACTTACCTGTTGGATGGTGTGATAAGGTAAATGCAAGGTGGCGCGCGGCGCGCGGGTAATAGCAGCAGCGCCGCCCCGGCGTCGGCGTCGGCGTCACGTCCGAATAGAGCCGTTGGGGCGGCCGCGTTTTGTACAGTATCGCGATCGGGCCGCGCGGTGTGTGGCGGGGCGGGGCGGGGTGCGGCGGGGCGGGGCGGGCCGCCGCGCTATCTTGTTAACGGCCGCGGCTACACACGGCCCTCCCGATTAGGACGGCGCCGGAGCGAGACGCCACGCCAGTCAGGACCATCATTACTCGTGAACGCCTCGCCCGGGCGTCGCGGAGGTGCTGGACGCCCGCTACTGTGCCCTGCCCGTGGTCGTGCTCGCTGTCCCCTCTCTGCCCCCCCCCCCTCTCCCTCTCCCTCCCTCTCTCCCTCCCTCTCCCTCTCTCTCTCCCTCTCTCTCTCCCTCCCTCTCCCTCTCGCTCTCTGGCTCTCTGGCTCGCCCCCTAACACACCAACTTCCTCCTGCCACCGCCCGTACCAACGATTCCGAGCCTAGCACCGTAATAGTCCGTATAATGCGACAGGACTCCCCCTCCCACCCCTCTCTCCCTGCCTCTCTCGTTTTCTCTGTGCCCCTTGTTCTCTCACTCTTGGCAGGGCCTATCCTCCTCCTCCTCCTTCTCCTCCTCCTCCTCCTCCTCCTCCTCCTCCTCCTCCTCCTCCTCCTCCTCCTCCTCCTCCTCCTCCTCCTCCTCGTCTCCCTCCTCCTAGGTATGACGTGCTGGTTGTGGCGCTGACGGTCAAGGCCCCCTTCCCCCCTCGCCCATCCCTTTTCCTCCGTCTTTTCCTTTTACATTTTTTTTTCTCTGAGAAATCACTAAGGGATAAATAAAAAGAAGCAACATCCAATCTCGCCTGTACTCTTCTCGGCTCGGGCGTGCTGGCGGAGGCTGAGGTGGGGCGGGGCGGGGCGGGGCGGGGCGAGGTGTAGGCGAGCGGGGCCCGCCGCCACGCCCCGCCACGCCCGCCTCTCCTCGCCTAGGCTCACCTGACGTGCGTTAGGTCGGGAGCGGGGCGGGGCGGGGCGGGGCGGGGTGGTTGCACGCCCCTGCGTGAGTGGCTGCGACTTGGAGATCGACAAATTGCGTGCAATGTTTACCGCAGAGTGGAGGACTGGGGCGTGGCGGGGCGTGGCGGGGCGTGGCGGGGCGGGGCGGGGCGGGGCGCACTAACGGCCGAACTGATTCCCTCCCTCCATCATTTCCTTTCGCTGCATTTCTGGATCTGGACTGGAGGGTGGGGAGAATTGTCGGCGCGGCCCGGTGCCGATCGAGCGCCATAAATCCTATCGATCTCGGGATTGAAATAATTTGGAGTTTTAGACGCGATTAGCGGGGTAGGCTCTCCAGCGAGCACCGACTCCCTCTGACCACTCAGTGACACCGGGATGCACATGGCAATCAGCATTCCGGCTCGCGTGAAAGAAATAAAAATGAAACATATTTAAAAAGGGAGAAAGACGAAAACGATAGGTTTAAGAAAAGGCCTTTTAAAAAGGGATCGGGTGAGGCGTGGCGGGGCGCGGCGGGGCGTGCCCTACTCTGATACGCATCAATCAGAATCAGAATCGGAATCAATCAGTCTAGACGGAGCGGGGCGTTCTGACTCTGTGCAGCGAGATGCCTGCGCCCTGCCTCTGGAATAGTTTCACATCAAATTTTATGAAGTCATTTACGAAAAATTTCTTTAAATATCTTGTCATTCAATTTTTGAATTATAATAATAATAATAATAATGATAATGATAATGATAATAATAATAATTGTTGACGTCTGTCTTTTGAGGAGAGAGGAGTTAGCGGCTGTAGTATGCACGGCGCACTACGGTACCTGTAATGAGGGATATTTCGGGACATTCCGGTTGAATTTGTCCGGTCCGCACTTTTCTGCCGAGCCAACAATGGATTGTGCCGGACCGGGCCGGCCTGCCGGCATAATTACTGTTGTAGGCTTCCATCGCGTTTAACGGCGCCCCATAAACTCCAGTGGATAAACCAGGTATGGTTTATGGCCTGTTCGAGAAGTGAGGTACCCTGTCAAGAAAAAGTGGCGCGGCGACACGCTGGCCGGCCAGCCTGAGGAGGTAGTAGAGGCGTGAGGCGGGGCGGGCCGATCCGGCAGAGGCTGGAGGAGGATGCCCCCCCTCTCTCTCTCTCTCTCTCTCTCTCTCTCTCTCTCTCTCTCTCTCTCTCTCTCTCTCTTCCTCCCTTCCTCCCTTCCTCCTCTGACTCTCTTCCCCCCATTTTCTTTTCCTCGCAGGCCCTTTTCTCGACTCGCCTGTGTCATTTATAACACCGGTCATAAACAATTGAGGAGCAGCAGCGTGGCTGGTCTCTCGCTCTCCGGGTCAAAGTCACTGCCTTCTTCTCGTTCTCGGCCCCGGCCAGGCTCGCCTCGCTCGTATTTTACGATTATTATTATTATTATTTTGCTTTATGGTCGCCGGGACATTATTGCGTTTCGTTCCAAAAGGCACATGGTTCTTCGCGCCATTTGGACGTTTCCGCACGGATGTGGTTGTCGTCGTGGTGGCGTCTTTTTGCAGCGCCGAGGGCTCATGAGGGCTCATGACGGGGCTGACGTGGGGCAGAGTCGGGCTGACAGACCAGGCCCGGCTTGCCTGCCTGCGGTCCGTGCGGCTGGCTGGGGCTGGTTTATTGGCTGAGCCAATTTGAAATTAAATATCTTGATGTAAATTGTAATCTAAATTTAAAAGTTCAGGTTAAGGCGTTCAATAACCAAGTGACTCTAAATAATCACTCAAACTGCTGCCAACTTATGAAAAATTAATTTAGTAAAAAATTTGAACAAGAATAGTTTTTTTTTTTTCAGATGCCCAGTATCTAGCGAGGCAACTTGGCAAATATGTTAGTGATGGAGGCTATCCTTGGCTGGTCGAAGAAATCGTCAGAATTATTATTATTTTTTTCTCTTTTTGGGTTGGGGGTGGGTTGGCGATGCAAATGAATTCCCATATTGTCGGGCGGGGCGGGCCGGTCGGTAGCACGCTGCATACCTGTTCGGGCTGCGTGCGAGGCGGCGGCCGGTGCTTCGGACGCGGCCTCCGTATTGTGGCAGGCGAGTAGGCTGCCTGCGCCGCAAGGGGCATCACAGTGTCGACTAGTACTAAACACTCGATATCTTATCGAAAATCTCCGATATTAATTTCTTGGCAGTCTTATTTCGCCACAGGCCTAGTTCAGTGCAGGCTTTGCCCATTTCTAAATTGTATGCAACCCCGCCAAAGTTTCAAGAAATTTCCAAGATTTTGGGTGATGGTTGGTAGGGTGGAAATTGGCGGTCAGACAGGCAAGCAGAGCGTCGATTGGTGGGCAGGGCGAGGCTTGTGTTGTCGGTGGCCCAATGACTGTATATTCCCTCCGGGGCAAACACATCGGGGGGATATTTGTTCGGCTGCCGCGCCGCCGGGGAGGGCGCTTCCGGTGGGGCGGGGCGGGGCGGGGCGAGGCGGGGCGGGGTACGGTCCGGTGGGGTGCATGGCGCAGCAGCCTCTGTATCAGACTCTCTTAAACCTCATCTCCGTTATTTAGAATATGCTTTTTTCTAGATTTGATGACGTTTCTTTATTGTAAGTCTATTATTATCACAATTATTCATAATTATTTTGGTCTGGTTTGTTGGCTTGTTGCGTGCCAGACTGCGGGGTCGCGCGCCGCCCAAACACTAACCTGGCGTGATTGATGATGCGTGCTTGAATGTGGAAACAGGGAGATTTAGATTTTTGGCGGCGTGACCGTGGGCTCATACCGCTCCCTGCTGTCTGTGTCTTCTCTCCCCCGCCCGCCCCGCCACCGTGCCTGCGAAATAAAACCAACATTTGCGATTATTTGTCGACCCGAGTGTGTTGTATCGTCTTACTTATTTCCCGCGCGCCTCGCCTGCTCTCTGTAGTATATACGAGGGGGCAACCACTCCCCATCCTAGTGTACACGGGATTTCTACTGATTGCAGTAGAAGATTTCTGTCAGATTTTGAGAGATTTCTCTCAGATTTCATGAGATTTCACAAGATTTCTCTGAGATTTCTTGATATTTCATAGGATTTCACAAGATTTTACAATATTTCAATGAGATTTCATGAGATTTCTCAGTTAGATTTCCAAGGATTTCATTGAGATTTCCAAGGATTTCATTGAGATTTCCAAGGATATCATTGAGATTTCCAAGGATATCATTGAGATTTCCAAGGATTTCATCGAGATTTCCGAGTCCGAGGATTTCATCGAGATTTCCGCGGTTTTGAACACCGGATTTCGCGAGTGGTTGCGAGTATATATAATCGACTGTTTGGCACGCGCGCAACAGTGCAATTTTGCGGTGGGTGCCGTGCAAATATTGGACGTGTTGGGGAGGCTCGGTGGCTGGTTGTTAGGGGAGGACGAGCTGGGAGAGAGAGGTGTTTGCCCGGAAGTACACAACGCTTCGCTGTGATTGGGCTGCCCGGACCCTGTGCCGTCGTCCACAGGCATCCAAGTGTGCGAATGTCGCTCACTTGCGGGTGATTGAATATTTCTCACATGTTTGTAGGTGTATGTGGCAAGGGTTTTTTTAGACCTGCTGCCGTGCTCACTGAGGGCCCCGTCGAGCTGTTTGTCGTCTTTCTGTTATTTACAAATTCTTTGAAAAGTCGCGAATTTGAAATATTTATGTGCTCCGAGTGCCATCTTCCCCAAGGTATTTGTGCTCGTCGCGCAGACGCTTTGACTCCCAAAGCGGGTGTCTGGCAGGTACCGGGCGCCTAGAGAAACGCTTATTGGGCGAATCTCGCCCGGGCATCGTGAAGGCGTTGGAGTGGTGTGTGACTATCTGTCTGTACATCCGGTGTCTCTTGTGTGTTCTGCAGGCAAGCTGGAGCCGACCCCGCACTCGTCCAGCTTCAACATGGGATACCTGGTGTCGCCGTACCCCTACCACAACGGCGCTGGCGGACCGATACCCGTCTCAATGGTGAGTCGCTTACGCTTACGCGCTACAACCGTGTAGCCAAATGGTTTCATTCATTCAGCTAAACGGCCACATCTCACGCCATATAGCTGCCCGCGTCGCATTCCAACAGGACTAAGCACGGAAATTTAAATTTCAAGTAAAATTTAGCTCGGACAAAAAATTTCAAGTAAAATTTAGTTCAATCAATAAAATTCAAACAATTAAGAAAATTCCAGAGAAACTCGGAAGCAATTTAGAGAAAGTTGAGAAAAATGATTGTAACAAGTCTTTTTGTGTTTTGCCTATATGCAGTCTGTAGCACACATGTCCCAGCTCTGTATGTATATGTGTGTGCGAGAGGGGGTGGGGGGTGTCTCATGTGTGGCTGTCTGCAGAGTGGAAACATCTTCCTGTACAGTCTACTGCGCCTCTTTCTTTTGCAAGTTAAAATCTCGCGCCGAAACCCTGCCATCTCGGCCCGGGCCGGGCGCGCCGCGTCACATCCATAGTCCTTTCATTTCGAACCCGCCGCCGGAAGCGCAGATCGATTGTTTTTCCGGATCGAACCAGTTCCATGCAACAAGTTTTCGTGTCGAACACAGAAAAAAAATTAAATGTGCGCGAATTTTTCCTCTTACACTTTTTCTATTTCATTGTGTGCGATTTCCCCGTACGCTCTTTTTTTATTATTTTATTTGTTTTTATTTCCACCTTGACTTGTCGTCGACGCGTTACGATTGACACGCGCACAGGTGCGTGACGGTCACGCACTTGCGGGAGGGCGGAGGTAAGGTGGTGGTGGTGCGGTGGGTTTGGTTCCCGCCCGTGTGCCATCTCCCCGGGCCGGCCTGGCCTGCTCGGCGCGGGGCAGGGCAGGGCAGGCAGGCCGCCGCCGGGGCATGGACCAAGGGGGGGCTCTTGTCGGAGGCGGTGTTGCCAAGTCGCGCGCGCTCCGACCGGCGCGCCCCCTGCCGGCCCTACCGGCGTCACCGCCTTCATTAATTGGACGTGTGTGTGTGTGTGTGTGCGTGCGTGTGTGTATTTTATCACTACTTACATAGCAAAATAAATGACGAAAATTTTGAAGGACGGCCGAGAGGCGTTGTTCCTTATTTTCTCGTTTTCATATTTTTTATTTATTTATTTTTTGTGGGGTAGCTGGTTTGGCTGCTGCTGGTCTTAGAGAGACGGACAGGACAGCCAACACATGTCCGCCGCGCAGTTGCTTATTTAGTAAATGGGTGAAAGGGTATATGTGTGTGTGTGTGTGCGTGTGCGTGCACGCACTCGGACGCCAGTGTGTATTTACCTCGCGCCCCGAGTCTCGAAGCAGCGGGCAAGCAAAGGGGGAAAAAGTGTGAAGGAACTTGTCGTGCATTCCTCATCGGGGCGTGGCGGGGCGGGGCGGGGCGGGGCGATGATATCCAACGGAGTGGTGCCGCTTCATTACACACGCGATAAGATGGGGTCGGAGGTGGGGCGGTAGGGGGAGGGGTCTCACACACACACACACACACACACACACACACACACACACACACACACACACAACTTCCGATTACCCCGATTGCATTGCGCTTTCAAGTTTGTGGTGGTGTGTGGTTCGTGAGGTAGTATTGAATGTGTGCGAAATTTTAGTGAGAGAGAGAGAGAGAGAGAGAGAGAGAGAGAGAGAGAGAGAGAGAGAGGGGGGCGTGAGGGCCAGGACGAGTGGACGAGTCCCTCAGGTGGAGGTGAGTCACTGCACTGCGGGACTCGTGATGGGCGCGACGCTTCGCAGGAGAGGAGAGCAAACACGTACTACCTGACCAGACGGCGGTGGAAGCTACTCGCCCGCCGCTCTCTCTCTCTCTCTCTCTCTCTCTCTCTCTCTCTCTCTCCCCCTGTCTCTCTCTCTCTCTCTCTTTGTCTCTCCCACACGTGTCGCTCTCTGTCGTGTCGTGGAGACTCTCGTCTGCTCCGTGAATGGAGACTGCTGTTGTCGGGAGAGAGAGAGAGAGAGAGAGAGAGAGAGAGAGAGAGAGAGAGAGGGAGGAAGGGAGGGAGAGAGGCAGAGCGAGGTGGTGAGGAGGGTAGGGTCGGTAGTGGCGCGAGCTGAGTCGGTCGGTGTGGTGGTAGGCATTTCCTTTGTTAGCGACCGGGACTCGGCCAGGAGAGCGAGAGAGAGAGAGAGGGAGAGGAGAGAGAGAGAGAGAGAGAGAGAGAGAGAGAGAGAGAGAGAGAGAGAGAGAGAGAGAGGCAGGATGGGGAGGTCGGGGTAGGGGGCCTCTCACGCACCCCCACCCCTATTCCCCCACGCCTCGCCATTATCTCGCCATTCTATGGACTTTTTACATCTTAGAAAATAACTCGAAGTATACGATACTTTGGCGCGATATTTTTGGCATGCTCAGTTTGTTTGTTCACCCGTGCCCGAAGGTGAGGGAGTGGACCTATGACCCCGAACACTTCCAAATTTAAGGAATTTTCGCGTTTAAAAATTTTCAAGTGCCGGGGATCCAAACGTATGATCATAGTTTTATCAACATTTTTTCTGCTCCGCCGAAACTTGATAATTTTTTTTTTCTTTTGATTGATGAGGTGTGAGCTCACAGCGGTTCCAAAACCAATATACGAGTGTTTCGGGTCTGGCGGCGGGGCGGGGCGGGGCCGGGCCGGGCCGAGCCTGTGGGAATGCCCTGATCGGCTCCGATAAGCAGGCAGCGGCCAGAGGAGAAGCACGGCCCAGGAGAGCCTGCCGGCCGGCCGGCCTCCCTGGCCCCCGGGCACGGCCCCGCCGAGCGTTGAGAGGGGGAAGGGCACGCCTTATTTGGGCAGTCTATACATCAGACTCCATTTATCTCGCTCTCTCTCACTCCTCTCGCTCTCTTTCCACCACCGTCAGCCCTTGTTCCTGCTACACCCCTCTTCCCCCCACTCCTCTCTCTCTCCCTCTCTTTGGAGTGAGCAAAGGCAGGTCCTGAAATCGCGCTGGATGCGAAGGATCTGGAGAGGGAAGGTGTAATACAGGTGGCCGCTCCCAGCCTCTCTCACCTCTCTCTCTCTCTCTCTCTCTCTCTCTTTCTCTCGCTCTCTTTCTCTCGCTCTCTTTCTCTCGCTCTCTCTCGCTCTCTCTTTCTCTCGCTCTCTCTCTCTCTCTCTCTCTCTCTCTTTCTCTCGCTCTCTCTCGCTCTCTCTCTCTCTCTCTCTCTCTCTCTCTCTCTCTCCTCTCTCCTCTCTCTCTCTCTCTCTCTCTGCGCGCGCGTTCAAATACCCGTTCGTTGATTTGCGCGGAGGGTAACAGGTGCCGTGTCTCAAGTTCACAATGAACCCTCGTCGTGATAACCCAAGTTGAAGTTGGAGTGTACTCGCGTATGAGGGGACGCGGGCGGGGTGTTGCACGCGGGGTGCTCTGACCGCACCTTCCTCTCGGGTACACCGCTGGAGGAAACGCTGGCGTGCACACACACACACACACACACACCCCTCTGAAATGATTGATCGGGTACCTGGCGGGACGGGCCGGGCCGGCCAACCCTCCTCAACCTCCTCAAGCACCGCCCCCTCCACCTCGGTCCCTCCTGCAGCCCCCCCCTCCCCCCTCCCCCCTCCCCCCGCTAATTCATGGTATTTGTTTTGTGATGGACTTCCACGAATCCCCGATATTCCTCTTCGTCACCCCTCCCTCGGGACCCGTCGTCGTCTCGGTCGTCATCGCCATCATCCAATCAATCGTGCTCAATTAGCACGCGACGCCCGTCCATTAGGACGCGCGCGTGTGTGTGTGTGTGTGCGTGTGGCTGGAGGGGCGGGTGTTTCGAACAGGGCGCGTGGTGAACTTTTAACGGTGAATACGAGTGAATATCACTGAGGGTTCACTGGAAAAACAAAGGTGCTAAGTCCTACCTTTAAAAAGCACTAAAATTCCAAAGGCACTACAGTTTATATTTTTTCGAAATATTTCCTTACTTTGGAATACAATTACATTCGAAGACCTATATTCGTACTCTAAGCAAAATTCCGCGTCGAACGAGCCTACATGTGATGGGTTTCTGTTCAAAAATGGCATAAATTGATTGCAATTTTTGTACTTTTTTACTTGCTTTTCATTTGCTGACCGCTTATCAGAACCCCATCACATGTAGGCTCGTTTGACGCGGAATTTTGCGAGGAATTCGATAATGTGGTCTAAAATGTGATTGGTTTGCTCACACAGAAAATATTTTTAAAAAACTGAAAATTTCACCTTTAGCACCCTTAAAACGGGTTTAGCACCCCTGGAAAGGTAGGACTTAGCACCTTTGTTTTTCCAGTGTTAGTGTGGTGCACTAGGTGGCACTCGGTGAAGCTCACCGTGTGAGCTTGGGAGAGTGATGTCGGGTCGAGGTGATGGCTGGAGGTGATTATTGGCGCGCGCGTGCGTCCCCCGCGGCGGCGTGCCGGTGCCGTGCCGGTGCCGATGGGATCAGCAAACACTGATCCCCGTGACCCCGCGATCCCCATCAGCCTCCTGCTCGTCGTGGGTGTGGGTCGTGCATCTCGGACGCCCCCCCGGCTCTTATATTTACCATGAATTTTTTATTTTTGGAATGTGTATGAAAATAAGAACTTGCCGGTGTTTGCGTTTGCCGGGCCGGGTCGGCCGCCGGAACCAGACGGAGACGCATCAGCGCCGGCGGGCGGGCGGGGCGGGCGGGCGGTCGGACGGCGGCCGTGCAGGCGGACAGACACCTCCTAACAAGCCGACCGGCCGGCCCGCCCGCCCCGCCCGGGCGCCCCGGGGCGTTCAACACCTCGCCAGCGTGCACTTAGTAATTTTGGTAAGCTTCGTGCCCCGGAGTGAGGAGTCAGGGCTCGTCTGGGCCCTGACCCCGGTCGAGTCGGGTAGGCAGGCGGCGCTGGCGGCGTCGGGCGGGGCGGGGCGGGGCGGGGCCGGTGGGACGCCCCGTGAGAGGCGCTTGGGGACAAACAAGGGGGCGTGCACAAATGACGTCGTGGCCGCCCCCTTCTCTCATCATGACACGGGGCATTTGTTTTAGGGAGGGGGATTGCCTTTTAGTATGAGCTCACCGGACCTAGTGCTTCATCGCGTAGTTATTATCATTATACGACTTAGCCGCCCGCTGGTAAATGTGCGTCATTTGAGTTGAGAATTCTGACCTCAGATAAGGTGCTCGAGAGGGTGCTTGATTTTTTTTTTTTCGAAGTACAATATGTAGGGAAAATATTGTTTTTTATTACGAATGCTAAACCGAAACTGATGCTGGCTAGTTATCAATACCGCGGTGGACCTCCGGGCGAGGCGAGGAGGCGCTGGTCACGAACTGGACCGGGTGGGCCTTTGTTGGCTTTTGCTAAATCTGTGTCGGCCGGCCGGGACCAACGACTGCGCTAATGCGCTAATGCGACCAACGGTTCCGACCGTCCAACTGGACCTCCTGTTGCACTAGCTGTCACTTTGTCACGCAAAGTGACATGATCTTGCAGTGCGTGTGACGATTCCGAGACGACATCAAGACGATGAGGTGATACCCGAGAGACGCTCGGCTCGGACACCTGAGAGCCCTGGTGCTGTGGGCTGCTCTGCCCACCCCTCCCAAGTCTGTGGCTTTTCAATGTTACTCCATCACCTCCATCTTCAGGGTGGCGTTGTGCAGAGTCATGGTGCCGCGGACGGGCCGGCCAGCCCTGTCCTGCACCTCGGTCCGAACGGAGCGTCCCATTGTCCCGCTCGTCAGCAACAGTTTTTAATTGAATCTAAAAAGGGCATGTGATACGGGCAGGTGGGAGAAAGCTCTGTGTGTGTGTGTGTGTGTGTAAGGAGGGTCACGCATCTACCTCATCATTATCGTCAGCCTGATCGTGCTCTTCTTGCCCGCTAGTTCTACAGCCTGTGGATGCCTTTCTTCAGCTTGGGCTAGCTTGCCGTCAGTCTGAGCTAGCTCAGAATGAGGTAGTGGCTCTTCTCGAGCTTAAAGTTGGCCGCTTCTGCGCCTTGGCTTTTTCAGCTGTAGCAAGCTCAGGCAGTAGGCAATTTATTTCGTTTTTTTTTTCCTTCCTGCAAACTCAGTACAGTAGTGAGGTTGGCAATGCCTGTCAATGCTACACCAACTTAAAAATTTCCATTAGATTTTCTCCGTGTTTGAGGACCTAAAATTATGAAATGACACGTTTCTATTATTAGGAAAATATTTTTTTTTCCGGTGTCGTTTCCTCATAACCTGCTGAATCCTCCTTACAGCCCTCTTCTCGTCCCGCTGCACCTCACGTGTGATTTTGCCACAAATTGTTTCCCTCCCCCCGGCCTGGTGCGGGCCCGGGGGCGGGGGGGGGGGGGGGGGCCTGAGGGGCAGAGATCGCATGGGCCCCACCCGGTCCGACCCCTAATTGGGATAAACAAGGTGCGTTCTTTGTATAAACAAGGGTATTGCGAGGGGTATGGGGCCAGCCGGCGGGTCGGCGGGTCGGCCGGACGGTGCGGTGCGGTGCGGGCTCCAAAACCACCTGAATGGCAGCTGCCGTGCGTGGCGAATGAATGGGAGAACGTTGGCCGGGCCGGTCAGCCGCGTATCGTCAGGTGTGTAGTAGTATGACTAACGGCCTGGCCTGGCTGCTCCGTTTCCCCGTGACACACTCACACCTCACAAGATTACGCGGTATTTTCTTTGATTGATTTCACTGTGAAACCAAGTGTTCAACTGTTCAACACTTGGAAATGTGCAACTTTCAGTATAACAGGTGCAAGTGCGCAACTCAGTATTTGTGCAATTGGAAGTGTCAAACTCGCCAGTCGTACACTTGTAAGTGTTTAACTCGACAGTTGTACACTTGCAAGTGTTCAACAAGGGAAATGTTGCACGGGGAAGTTGAACACATGCAAGTGCACAAATGTCGAGTTCAACACTTACAAGTGTACAACTGGCAAGTTTGACACTTGGAATTGCACAAATACCGAGTTGTACACTTGGACGTGTAAGACTGGAAGTTGCACACATTCAAGTGTTGAACAGTTGCACACTTGGTTTAACAGTGTTTCTTACAGATCGTCCTGTTCAAATTCCAGATTGAAACAAAGAGTGTTCCTACCGCAATAGTTGACCGCGTTTTTACCTCTGCCGATCAGGCATGCGCAATGTGCTAGGGATGGGGAGGACGGCCGGACTGACGGTCCGAAAAAAGCAAAAGCTTACTGCTGTAAATAAGGGTTTGGGTCCTAAGCGGCCTGGGAATGTTGCAGCATCACTTCCCCACAATGCTGGTGCTGCCGCTGTGGCTTTTCTCTCGGCCCGCTGGTCACATCCAATAGCGGGAGTGAGGAGGGGTGCTGCGGCAGGCGGAGGAAGGGGAGGAGGAGGAGGAGGAGGAGGAGGAGGAGGAGGAGGAGGAGGAGGAGGAGGAGGAGGAGGAGGATTTTCCGAGCAGCTCGTTTCGGGCTCGGCCGGGCCGGGCCCCGCCCCGCCTTCCGTGCTGCTTCTCTCTTTCTTCTGACATTATGTCATTACGGTATCTCAATGGGATATCCGGTGGTGCGACGAGGCAGTGTCCAGGTCAGGGCGCTCTGTAATGGTGTGTGTGTGTGTGTGTGTGTGTAACGCAATCGACCCAATTATTTGGGGCAGGTCGTCTCCCCACGGCCCTCCGTGCTTCCACGTTCTGGTGCTGGATAGGAGTGCAGCGTGTGCTTATGAGCTTTGTTTCGAGGCGCGAGTAATGATCTCGTTATGGGTCCGTAATACAACCGAGAGGCCCGAGGGCGAGAGAGAGACAAGGGCTAAAGGTAAAAGAGGAGGCAAACGGGGTAGCAGCGGCGGCGGCGGCGGCTGTGATGAGGGGTATCTGGAGCGAAGTGCGCTGGTGTGCGATTGGTTAGGTTAGGTCTGAGCTGGTGCAGCAGGCCGACGTGCTTCTTACATGCACGCCGCTACCTCCCCCTCCTGTCGTACCTCCGGCGGGAAGGAGGCGGAGGGAGGGGCTGGGGGAGGTCGTAGACTCACCTGCTTCAGGTGTTGCTGCGCTACCTCCTCTTCCTCCTCCTCCCCTCCGTCGCCCTCCCCCTTGTTGTCGTCGACCTCCTTTGAGTGCGAAATCCGAATCTCCGGCTCGTTGGCACAATAATAGTGGCCTTTGTGTCGTCGAACAAAATATTGGGGGTGTATCGCTTCGCGCCGCGCGGAGGGACCGGGCGAGGGGGGGGGAGGGGGGGGGTAGGAATTACGCGCTCGCACACACACACACACACACACACACACACACACACACACACACACACATGCAGGTCGGAGGGATGCAGGGATATTATTTGGGCGGGTTGAGGCGATTTATCAAATTAAATTTTTTCTGGGTGTGTGCATGAATTTTTTTCTGATTTTATTTTTTGTTAAAGCGATGCATTCAGCTCTTTGCTGTGGTCTGCACCATCAGTGTTAAACATCTAGAGGTCAGAAGTTTATTTTCGTGGGAGAGAATCGTTTAACCAAAAATGAGTTTGAATCACGTTTGAAAGGAAAGCGGCGTGAAATATGTAGGGGGGAAAATGAAATGATACTGTATTGGCGCGCGGGTGTAGCGAATGATCTGTGATGGAGCGGACGTGTCAATACAGTCTCAGGTGAGCACAATGCGACCCGGGAGCGACAGAACTCCCGGCCGGGCCGGGCCGGCATCCGTGGTAATTGATTTAGGTCAGACACACGAGTAGGCCTCCAGGGTCTTCTACGTCTCGACAAAGTTGTCATCAGAGATATCCTCGCCGTATCGCGCTGTGCGCAGAGGAGAGCGGCTAATTTTGAAATACTCAACGTGCCCGGCTTCACAGTCAAATTGACGGTATATACAAGGGGATGAGCACCATTATCTCTCTCGGGTGGAGGAATGACATTTCGACAAGCGTCTCCGCGTTTGTGTTACTGTTTTATCCATGCGGGGAGAGAGAGAGTTGGGGGGGGGGGGGGGTTATGCTGTGGTGTATGGAAATGAAATAACCCGACGGAGATCGGGGAAAACTCAATCATCGCAGGTGGCTTGTGCCGTTGAATGCTTGGCCTGGCGCCCGCGGTCCCGCCCCGCCCCAGTCAGTCAGTCCGCTCTGCCTTCTTTGGAGATCTGATTCTGACAGTCTGTCTCATTGTATCGGGTCTGAGCTACTGTGTCCCCCTCCACTTGTTGCTGCTCTCTGGATTTGATTTGCATTATGGTCGCAGAGGGCGATGTCATCTCCATTGTGTGTATATTGAGGGGAGGGGGGATACGGATACGGAGTTATTCTCGCACGAATCCCAATGGGTCGGAAAAAAAAAAAAAAAAAAAAAAAAACTTTCGTCGGGAAATTCAAGTTTACGAATGTCGCCCGCACTTGCAAATGGGTGATTTTTATTTTTTTGTATTTTTATTCCCTTGGGTGTGCGCTAAATTACACTTTGCACTTCAGGATTTTCAGTGTTCTCGTCGAATAACCCCCCCCATTTCGTCTCTCTCACTGAGGCGCGCGGAGGACCCCTGGAGAAGGCGCATGGGGGGGGGGGGGGGAGGGCAGACAAAAGCCATTTAAATTGGGCCGGGTGTTGCTGGGCCCCTCGGCTCACGCTCCGAGTGATGAGAGAGGGAGAGAGAGAGAGAGGGCGGGCCCAGTTGCGTGGGTTTTTGATTCAGACTCATGACTTGTTCTGGGCGGTCTAATTGTCGCCCGGCTCGCTCCAGCACACATGGCTGGGTACCCTCTCAAAAAAGTGCTGCTGAATCCACGTGTTTTTTTATTTCCGCACTGTCTCGGGAGGTGTCCTGGAGGGAGTCAGTGTATGGTGGACTTAGTCCGTCAAGTTGTTTTGACGATGTTTGGCAGAAATAAGAGGTTCTCGACGGTTGTTTTATCGGTATGGTTAAAGAGAGAGAGAAGCTAAGAGAGATGGAGGAAGAATGAGAGAGACTGCGAGACTGACTGGGAGCATGAGGGGTCGTAGGGGCACGTTATCAAGTGTGGTACCGCGGTACGGTCGTGTCGCGGCGTGGCGTTGTATGTGGTGGGGCGGGGCGGGGTGGGGTGGGGTGGGGGGGGGCGGGGTGGGGTGGGGTGGGGCGGGGACGGGCGGGTCGCGGACCGCCGGCACCGCCGCGCGCGCCTAGGTTATCACTCCGCCATCACCTTCAGACCGACTGACTGACCGCGTCCGGCCCGCCCCGCCCCACCACGCCCCACCACGCCCCACCACGCCCCACCACGCCCCGCGCTCTCACACGCCAAGTGGCGGGGCGTGGCGCGATGAAATATACTTCTCGGCCTGGGTCGCTCGCTCGCAGAACGGCGCGCCGCCGGCGCGGCCAGCGACTACTTGAAATTAAATTATTCTTGTGTTGGCGGTCACAGCCCCGCTTATGTAATTGTTAATGAGAGTGTACGCCGCCTCTCCCGTGCTCTCTTTCGCCCCTGACTTTTCGTATGAGTTTACGTTATTACACTGAAGGAATTTTTTGATACTCTTGCGCTTTCGAATGCGCCCCAGTTTGTCTCTGTTTGACAGTTCTGTGCGACGATTCGATTGATGAGAAAAAACTTGCCCTTCTCATCAGACAGCCCCTCCTTTCCCCCCACCTCTCTCTCTCGCTCTCTCTCTCTCTCCCTCTCTCTCTCTCCCTCTCTCTCCCTCTCTCTCTCTCTCCCTCTCTCTCTCTCTCTCCCCCTCTCTCTCTCCCTCTCTCTCTCTCCGGCGGCGGCGCTGAGCGATCGCAAGTCGATAGCGCTGTGGCGCGCAGCGCGGACACAAAGTAGAAGGCGGTGGCGTAAAAAACAGCGACTAGAGCGCGTGTTCGGGCGGCGGCGAGGCATAAAGGGTTCTGGCCTGCAGCCCGGGCTGCCTGGGCGGGCTGGTGCCGGTGCACCGCGGTGTGGTGGCGGCACTGAGCACCAGTTTGAAGAAGTTGCGCGGGCTCGGCACGCCGGCGGGCTCCCGCGAGCACTCCGAGGAGACCGCCGCCATGTTGGGCGGCGGTGGTTGTGAACGCGTCGCCGGCTTGTGCAAACACACCCCCAGCAGGTGGACGACGACGACGACTTTGAGACGGATGTCGGTCTCGGCAGGAGAGCGCCGCGGAACAACTTTGTGGTGTCCCGCGCAAGGCGCAGAGTGGCTTGCGGGGATGTATTTTTGTTTGTGTTTTGTTTTTGTTGCTGGTTTTGCGTGGGGTGGTGGTTGGTGTTTGAGGGACCTGGCCTGGCACGGCCGCCACTCTACGGGAAGAGAGATATCGAGAGATGCTTCTCGTTATCTTATCTTATCGCAGGCACTCGTTACAGGAGGGGGAGGGGGCAGGGGGCGAAGGGGTGTTAGCTTTGACTCTTGCCCATCCATCGCCTCTCGTGGTGTCGTCACTTCCCGCTAAATTTCTTTTTTAATTCGTCCACGATGCAGCCTTTTCTTGTTTTCTGTAGAGAAATTCGGCGTTTTAGGGTGGCTTTAGTAACGGAAAACGAGTAAAACGAAGGAAAATGTTGTTAACAATTTTGCCAAAAATGTCGATTACTTTGAATTTTGACGGATTATTCACACAAATTTGGCATTCAGTCAGCTACACGTGTGTTATTTAATGTGTAACGCAGTGTGTAAAGATATTCTCTCTCACCTCTGGTCATAATCATCGTACACTTAGACATCCTGTGCTGGTGAAAAGTGTGGCAGGCCGCGCGCCGCTATCCGCCCGTGTTCGGCCGCCGCCAGAGAGGCTGTAACCACTATTAATAGGTGTTTGTACGTCTGACGGGCGCGGGGCGGGGCGGGGAGGGGCGGGGCGGGGCGGGGCGAGGCGGGGCGGGGCGGGGCGCAATGCCTGCGTGTCAAGGCATCGACTTGAAATGTCGTCCGTCCTCCGCTGTCGTCGCCGTGCCCCGCGGGGGTGATGGAGAGAGAGAGAGAGAGAGCGAGCAAAGACGGACGCACAGCCCCGCCCGGCCCGGCGGCTATGTGTGAAGAACAGCCAGAGCGGGACGCGTTATCTAAATGTTCCGTTTTTATTGATTGTGCGTGGCCAGACCCTCCCCGGCCGGCTCGGTGTTTGGGGAGCGTGCCCATGGTTCCGCCTCGTCGCGTACCTGGGGGTGGGGGAGATACGAGTTCCTATAGGCCTCGTAGGGCGTGTATGTGGTCGGGACCCAAGTGTGTGAATGTTGCACACTTGTAGGCGCTAGAGGCGGGGCGGGGCGTGGCGAGCGTCGGCGAGATGCGACTCGTGTCGCGGAGCAGGGTCGCATTCCCGGAGCCGCGGGGCGTGGCGGGGCGTGGCGGTCCGGGGCGGGGCGGGGCGGGGCGGGGCGGGGCGGGGCGTGGCTCGGCCCTCTATTGCATTACGCATGAGGAGCAGGGCCGCCGGGGCCGAGTGAGTGAGTGAGTGAGTGAACTGGATCCTCCAGCCTTCATTTCATCCGCTGCCAATATTCTCGTCCTCGCCGTCCTCCTGACCACCTCCCCTCTCTCTCTCTTCTCTCTCTCTCTCTCTCTCTCTCTCTCTCTCTCTCTCTCTCTCTCTCTCTCTCTCTCTCTCTCTCTCTCTCTCTGGCTTCCTCGCCACGCTGTGTGTGTGCCAATGAGGTGCTTGCCGGCAGGTGTCTCTCTCTCTGCCTGCTCTCCTGGAGCCGGCCGGCGCTGCTGCGGTGTCGTCTCGCCTCCTCTCCCTCCTCCTCCTCCTCCTCCTCCTCCTCCTCCTCCTCCTCCTCCTCCTCCTCCTCCTCCTCCTCCTCCTCCTCCTGACCGAGGGCTCCGGTGTCTGCTGAGACACGCACTTGATGTTTGTGTCTGGGAGGCAGTGGGTCGGTTGGCGCCTGCGTGCCTTATCGCTTTAGGTGGGGGGGGAGTGCATCACGTGGTATAGTGCAGCGCTGGGGCTTATCTGCGGCTGGGGCGGGGCGGGGTGGGGCGGGGCGGGGCGGGGCGGGGCGGGGCGGGGTGCCCCGCCAGCCACTCACGTCACGGCGATATGATGCGTGCGTGGACATCCTGTGTGTCATGTCACAGCAGAGCGCGGGGCGGGGCGGGGCGGGGCGGGGCAGCCAGCGGCGGCGCTCCAGTCTTAAAACAATTGATTTTATTTTCGAGCGCACTTCTAACGATTTGACTTGAGAATGCCTCGCCACGAATGACCTACTAATCCCCACGCACGGTTTAAAAAAAAAGGAGTGTCTTGAATTTCAAAATCCGGTCTCGGATGCCATTGCTCTTCTCCATAAAATACAAGACCGCGGGTCTTGGAATTCAAGAAACTTGTTTTACTGTGCGGACGTATTGTATGACTTTTGCTAAACTCTAGCAGCCGTCTTTCCTCACGCTCTTCGATTTGTAAAGTTCATAAAAAGTAAAAAAAATCCGAAGAAAAAAGAAAAATTTCGGAGACGATTAAACGAAGATGATTTGAGCATCGCCCGTAACAAGTGTTTGGGCGAGTCTAGTCAGTCCTCACGTCCGTCCAGAGGAATATCAATATAGGGCCTCCCGCCTATGTGCTGCAGTGCAAACGCGCCTCGGGGTGCCGGAACGCCGCGGCATGTCGCGGCTCGTTCGGGTTTTAGTGACGCTCGGCTCGGCTCGGCTCGGCTCGGCTCGGCTCGGCTCGGCTTGGCTCGGCTTGGCTCGGCTCGGCTCGGCTCGGCTCGGCTCGGCTCGGCTCGGCTCGGCTCGGCCTGCGAGCTTTTAATTGCCAATTTTCCGCACACTTTGTGCCTAACAGCTATTACCCCCGGCGAGACCGACCAGGTCCAGATTATGATGGATAGCGCGCCGCGTGCGTCGGGAGAGAGAGAGAGAGAGAGAGAGAGAGAGAGAGAGAGAGAGAGAGAGAGAGAGAGTGAGTAAGAGGGAGAGGGAGAGAGAGAGAGGGGGAGGGCTTCGCGGATGGGTAGTGGTCGGCTTCAGCAGCCGCCGCTACGTCGCGTGTCGTCCGAAGGCTGTGCCAATGGGAAGAGACACAAGAGTATCGCGGGAGAGAGAGAGAGAGAGAGAGAGAGAGAGAGAGAGAGAGAGAACAGGAGGAGAGTGCTTTGCGTCTCGCTCGCTCTCCGCTGCGGTGCGCCCTCAGTGAGGCGCGAGACAGGCCTCCCTTGGGACGCCCCGCCCCGCCCCGCCCCGCCCCGCCCCGCCCGCGCTGGTCGGTCCCAGCAGCGCCGCGCGGCCCAGCAGGCGACCCCGGCAACACTTGAACCGTGTTTAATTAGACGGGGACATGCGCGCTGAGGGCCGCGGCCTCTCTCTCTCTCTCTCTCTCTCTCTCTCTCTCTCTCTCTCTCTCTCTCTCGCTCGCTCGCTCGCTCACTCTTCACCCTTTCCCCCTCTGCTGCGTACCGCCCTTCAGATCGATCGTGCTGCTTCAGAACGGCGAACGAGGTGAGAGAGAGGGGGAGGGAGGAAGAGAGCGGGAGAGGGAGAGAAAGAGAGAGGGAGGGAGGGAGGAAGGGGTCTGCATGAGGTGTGGACGGATGGTTCTCGCTGTGCTCTCTGCTGACGTGCCTGAAAAATAGTCCTATTTTCACAGTTTGTGGCGTCTCCCTCCGGCCGCCGCGCGGGGGGCCGATGAATGGGACCTGCACCCCTCCTCCCCCCTCCCCCCTCCCCCTGCTGTCTCGGGTCTCATCTGCCGCCCCTGTGCTTCCGCGGTGCTGTAGGCGGGGGGGGGGGGGGGTTAACGCTGAAAGCGCCGGCGCGCGCGTCCGAATTGGCTGATTGAAAAGCATCGGAATGGGGGAGGGGGCTGGGGGCGGTGGGGCGGTGCATCGGGGACTGCACCACTGCAGCCGCGGCCCCCGCACGCGCCGGCCGGGGGTGGCGCGGCCCGGGGACCCAAATAGCTCGCGGCGGCCCTGTGTCGGCTCGCGCCCGCGCGCGGCGGGAGAGGGAGAGGGAGAGAGAGAGAGAGAGGGAGGGAAGGAGAGGGAGAGAGGGGGGCCAGGAAGTGAAAGGGCATCCCCTTCTAATCGCGATGACGGCCGGAAACACAGTCAAGTGTCAGGAGGAGGAGGGCTTCCTGGCGACGCGCGGTCGTCGCGCCCCTCTTGTGATCCGCGGTGTGGGCGCACTCTGAGGAGCCGCGTCCAGGCCTGCCTACCAGGCAACATAGAGGGATGGCCCAGTAGGCAGATTTATGTTGCCTACTTTTCTGGTGACACGCCTTTAGAGCCGGTCACACATGCCAAAGTGTGCGACACTCAAACACTTGTGTTTTCCAGTGCGTGTTTTCCTGAATGCCTATCTCTCAGGCGGTCGAGTTCTCCCGGTAAATCCCCGCGGAGGTTCCGGAGAGTAGTGGACGTGGACGGGCGTACTCGCGAGCAGCAGGGCTCAAGTCGGCAAAGCCCTGTCGGCTCGCTGCGGGCGTCGCCCCCCCCCCCCCCCCGGGCCGCCCCTGCTCGAGCCGGCGCGCCAGCAGGACGTCGTCGTAAACGTCACCGCCAGTGAGTGGCGTATGGCACCATGTGGTCTGCCCTGTCGAGGAGAGAGGGAGAGAGAGAGAGAGAGAGAGAGAGAGAGAGAGAGAGAGAGGGAGAGGGGGGGGGGGCGTTGGCGACGCCCTGCTCCGCCTGGTCTCGGAGTCCCCCGCCGGGCCGGCGGCGGAGGCCTTGTCGTGGTGCTCGTGGAGGGCACGGAGGACGTGGTGGAGGGAGGCCCGCGCTACGGGTCAAGGACACCGCCGGGGTCCTGGTGGTGTCCGGGGTCCCGCCGTGTCCTGCGGCGGGACGGGGGGTCAACAAACCCCCCCGGCGCCGTGCCCTGTCCACCGTGTGTCTGTCTGTCTGTCCGGCCGGGCGGCCGGGCAGGGCCGGTGCGCTCCGGGTTTCTGAGGAACCAGGTAGAAGATGGGGGAGGGGGGGGGGGCTACCTGCTGTCACAGCCGGACCCGCCCTCCCTCCCCCTTCCCCTCCGGTCTCAGGTGTGCCCGGCTGGTCCCGGACGTGTACCTGCCCTGTCCCCCCCTGTGTGTGCCGAAAATGATTCCAGGGATGGCCGTGTCGGGGCGGGGCGGGGCGGGGCGGGGCGGGGTCCAGCCACCCGCATAGGCGCGCTGTTGTGTGGCATTGTGGCTGCCCGGCCCGGCCCGCCCGCCTGCCCTGCCTTGACGATATGGATCAGCTTTTAGGAACTGGCCTCCTCTGAATGAGGAATCTTTTTATTTTTCGGTCCTGTCCGAGGAGGGAGGGAGTCTGCAAAAGCCCCCCCCCCCCCCCTATGCGTGCGTGTGAGGTAGGGTAGGGGGCGGTGCACTCCAATCTACGACAATAGTAAACACGGCCGTGTGTTTGGCGTGTACGATTCTTACGTCTTTTTAGCGCTAACGAGATGTGGATGATTGGCGTAACGCGTAACAATACGGAGGGCGGTCGAGCCTCGGCGCAGGAGACGCGAGTGAGGAATGTGGTTTTTATTTACATATATTTATTTCGAATTTTTCGGAGGAGGGGGAAGGGGTACCAGTATGCGGGGCACGGAGATGTGCGTAGGGGAAAGGTTTTTTACTTGAAACCCCAAGTGTGTTGAAAATGTTATACGGTTAAACAAGGAAACGTGTAATTTTTTTTATTGTCGTCCCGAAGGCAGTTTACTTTTTTATTCTAATTTCAGACAGGAGGAACTGAACGAGTAAAAATTCACTCACCTAAAAGTGTGTGACATTTACACACTAGGGTCTAATGTATATGGAGATGACTATCAGGGCTGGGGCGGGGGTGTGGGGGCCCCGCCCTGCCCCGCACCCCCTGGGGGCCGCAGCGCGCCCCCAAGCGGTCCACGCCTTTTGTTGGACGGCACGCTGTGGGGTGGGCGTCTTGTGGGCCGCCAGCGTGCATTGTTGTTGCTGTGTTAATTTTGAACTCGTCCGCCCGGGCCGGCCCTGCCGCGAACAGGTGTGTCTGTTGTGTTTTGTGTTGTGTTTGTTTTGCGCGCGGCCCGGGTGGCGCGGCCCAGTGGTCGCCGCGAGGTGCCTCTGCGGGGGGGTTTTGGCGATGGAAGCGATTTTCTCGTTGGCGGGAAAAGATGGGAAACAAGAGGATGGGAGGGGGGCAGTGTTCCGAGAGTTGTAGAAAGGACGTCGCTGCTGCGCGCGGCTGGCCTGTCGGGAGGACTTGTCGGAAAAGCGGCATGAAGTTAGGGGAGGAAGAATGGGTCAGGAAAAGTTGGATTAAGCGGTCATGGAAAATTCTGATCGATTTCTTAAAGAGTATACAGCGGGATTTGAGCTCTTTTCTGTCCTCAACAATCCTCTCACCTCCCTTGTATGACACGAGGAGTGCAGTTTCGCTGTAAATTCTTCCTGCTTTTACAAGGAAAGGGTTCTAGCAGGTCTACGAGAAAAGGAAAATGGAGGCCCTCCTTTTTTTTCGGGAAGGTGGCATTTTTTTTGTAGAAATATTTGGTGTGGGGCTGAGCCCCTGCCGGCCCGGCCCGGCCGGGGTCCTCCGTCAGACTGTCCGTCAGGCCCGTGGGGACCCCGCGGCTCGCACTGCCGTCCCAGTCGTGACTACGCATGATGCGTCCAGGAGACAAAGGATGGGCGGGGCGGGGCGGGGCGGGGCGGGGCGGGGCGGGCAGAGCGCGTGTCGCCTGCTGCTACTGGTAGACACAGGCAGCACCCAGCCCCGATAGACGATAGAGGCCTGGTGGAAGGGGGTGCATTACCTCTTTCCCCTCTCTCTCTCTCTCTCTCTCTCTCTCCTATCTCTCTCTCTCCCTCTCTCTTCCTGTACAGCCGACCGCAGGGACAGGCAGGCGCTCCTGGACCAGCGACAGCCATTAGACGAATGAGGAGGAGGAGGGGTGGGGGGAGAGGTACAGGAGTGGGCGGAGGCGCTGTGGACGGTGTGGAGCAGGGCACACAAAGAGGAGGCCCGTGAAAAATGGAGAAAAAAATGTCGAAATGGGAAAGGGAAGGGAAGGGTGGAGGAGAGGGATGTTGGGGGGAGGGGAGGGGGCGGAACGCGGCGACGTAAATGCCGACATGGCAGCCACTTTCTGTGACAGTAATGAGTCTAGAACGAGGCGGGCGCCATGGCGCCTGCTGCAGCCTCTCTGTACCACGACCGCCGGCGGGGTGGGGTGGGGTGGGGCGGGGCGGGGTGGGGCGGGGCGGGGCGAAGGCGAAGCGAACAATCAGCACAACTAAACCAGCGGCGCCAAATCGCGGCGGGTGGGCTTCGTCACTTGTGACCCGCTCTCTCTCTCTCTCTCTCTCTCTCTCTCTCTCTCTCTCTCTCTCTCTCGCTCTCGCTCTCTCTCTCTCTCTCTCTCTCTCTCTCTTTTTCTCTCTTTTTATTATTATTCTGGTTCCGTCTTTTACTCGTCGAAGTAGCGAGGAGGATTCGTACGTTCAATTTTCACAGTCTTTTTTTCCTTTCCTTTTCTAACAATTATTTTTTATTTTTGTGTTGCAGGTAAGTTACGCCAGGGACGACTGATGGCTCGGCTGTCGTGTTTTGCGGTCTGTAGGTAGGCGTACAATACATCGCCCCAAAAATCACAAAAGCGTATCGAAATCGCGTCATCGAGAATTTCGCTCGCGCACGGGAAAAACTGCGTCTTGTTTTTCAAGACGCCGCGTGTTTCTTATGGAGAAAATGCATTGCAGCGTCTTGGTTTTTCCAATGCGTCTTGAAAACCAAGACGTGGTTTTTAGCGTGGCTTCATTTTTCCGAAAGAGCTTTACGCTCGCAGGGTTTCGTACCCATTCGTAGCGTGAATGTTGCTCTGGAAAACCAAGTGTGTACATGTATTCATTATTTACTGCATACGTACAGGTATTCAGTAAATAATGAATACATGACCATGTATGCAGTAAATAGTGTGTACATGGCCATGTATGCAGTATTTGCTGAATACCTTGGCATGTACACACGTAGTTTCTGTGTGATTTTTCGTGTGTACATGCCAAGGTATTCAGCAAATACTGCATACATGGCCATGTACACACTATTTACTGCATACATGGTCATGTATTCATTATTTACTGAATACCTGTAAGCATGCAGTAAATAATGAATACATGTACACACTTGGTTTTCCAGAGTGGAGTCTGCTCGTTTGCGCGGTAGCCGCGTGACGTGTGGATTTCGCGGAAGGCCCGTTAACCCGCGCGCCCCTTTAAGCCCCCTCAAAGGTTTTGATGGACTCCCTTGAAACATCCTTCGTGGAACCTGCGCCGCCCTGCGCCTGCCTGCCGGCCCTTGGTGTTTCGTCTGCTTTAGGTCCCTTGCACCCCCGTGTAGTTTTCTCTCCCCCCCCCCCTCCTCCCTTTTCCCGCCGAACACACAAACACACGCGCTGCATAGAGCCGGCCGGGGCAGGACCGTACGGGAGTTACTCAAAAATCCTTGACCAAAAAAAAAAAAAAAAAAAATGAAAGGGGAACAAAATGAAATGCACAGGTAGTATTTCGAGATTTAAATGTTGGATGACTAGCGATGTTTCTTTCTTGTCTTTTTTTTTTGTAGGGGGGGTGCCTTTTGTGTCTGTCTGTATAGTTTCGGGGGCGGAATCAGCTGCATTTGGACTGCACCGCGCCTCGCTCGGGCTGTGGGCGGCGGGGCGCGAGCGACTCACACCGCACCACGCGCTATAGTTAGAGTTAGCTCTGCCCCCTCACCTCTCTCTCTCTCTCCCTCCCTCCCTCCATCTCCCTCCCTCTCCCTTCATCTCCACGCGCACTACATTTCTATTCTGCATTACAGAAGAACACGCCCACTATGCTAAATCTTTGCCGCATGAAACTATATCATCATATAAACCCTTTATTAACTTTAAACGGGACATTTTGGTTTTGTAGAATGTTGAGCGTTAAGCAATGGTGACGCTGTTGTGGTCTGATACCCTGCTCAGCACACTGCTCAGCAGCACACTGCTCAGCAGCACACTGCTCAGCAGCACACTGCTCAGCACACTGCTCAGCACGCCGGCTGAGCCCCGCTGTTCCCATGTTTTTCTGCTCCTGCCGCCCTGGCCGCCCTGGTCGCGCCTACGTTTAGCCCTCCCGCCCCTCATCTCCTCTCTCGTCCTTTGAAATCCTTTACAGCTCTCGTTTCACGTTCTGTGAGGGGCCTCCTGGCCTCATCGCCGCTAATTATTGTTTTTCTGTCCCCCTACTCCTCTTCCTGTTCTTTTTCCCCATTCTCTCTCTCTCTCTCTCTCTCTCTCTCTCTCTCTCTCTCTCTCTCTCTCTCTCTCTCTCTCGCTCGCTCGCTAGTCGTGTACTTCCCCCCGCCGCCCCACTATGCAGTAGCGGCTCGCTGCCGAGACAAAAACATTCGCCCAACACTTTGGTCCTAGAGCGTTAGGCTGTCTCTCACTTCGGCCTCCAGTAGTCGGCAGCGGAATCAGCCTGTTTGACAATAAGTCAGTCAGTCAGTCAGTCGGACTCAGACGGTCGGCCGCTGCCCGCCCGGCCCGCCTGGCCCGCTCCGTCTAGAGAGACTCGGAGGGAGAGAGGCGTCAACTCGCCGCGCTCAGGTCGGTACCATCCAATCACGGCGCGTATACGCCGGTACCATCCAATCACGGCGCTTCTCGCGTGGCGAGTTGACGCCTCTCTCCCTCTGAGTCTCTCTAGCTCCGTCCCGTCGGACCATTTGATTCGCGAAATGGTGCCGTCTGCCCCCCGCGCGCTCGTGCCCCGGCCCGGCAGGCCTGCGAGGAGTGGCTGATCGCGACGGTGATGGGCTTCATTTACATCAGCAACCGCGCCCCGCCCCGCCCCGCCCCGCCCCGCCCCGCCCCGCCCCGCCACGCCCGCTCGACTAACCAGTCTCAGATATCGGCCGGAGCGGCGCGTCGCGTCGATCGTCCTCCACACGATTTTATTTTTTTTATGATTATCCTTCGATTTTTATTTTTATTATTATTATTTTATTTAACACGTCGAAGGGTGTGTCATCTTCTGCTGGGTTTTAGAGTGGGCTTTATTTCGCGACGAAAGAAGCTCCAAAAACATACACCTCAATTTTTTAACGTCAACTTTTAACCTCCTACTTTTACCGTAACCTTCATTTTGTGCTAGAGACTCGAGGGGGAAAGAGGCTTTAAAAAATGTACACCCGAAGAAAGGTTGAACAAAGTTCACCGAAGTTCAAGCCGCTATTTCCCCTTGTAGAGACAGGCCGCCCCAAGGACCTGTGTAGAACTGTGAAAAATAAAGAAATTGAAGCGAAAATGGAAGATGTCGCCATAGGGCTCGCGCCGCGGCTCCCTGGCCTGCGCTGCGCTGTTTTTGTGGCACTCAGGGCGCTGAGTGGTGCAGCGGGGAGGGGGGCGGGCTAGAGACTAGTGGCCCACCAGCGCACTGGCTCCTCCTTGGACGCCACCGAGGAGGCCAATTTCGACATTGTCATGATGATCATTAGTCCGGTAGACAGACCACGGAGAGGGTGTGGACAGAGAGAGAGAGAGAGAGAGAGAGAGAGAGAGAGAGAGAGAGAGAGAGAGAGGGGGGGGGGGGGGGTACCTAGAGACTCCCTCCTAAAAAAAAAAATACACGTACCAAAAAAAATGTTTTATTTCCCGAAGTAAGTGAAGCTGTTATTTCGGGGGACGAAATTCGTCACGTAGTGATTGTCACGTGTGACGGCGGAAGTGCAGCGGGACGTGCGCGGCTGACCAACGACGCGACACCCAACGTGGCGTGACGTAACGCTGGTCAAGTCTGTCCACAATCGTCACGCACTTTTTAAAAAAAAGTTTCCTGGACCACTACACTGTGAAAAATATTTCCGTACATGTACGATATTTTTTGTAAATTACCATTTACAAAATGAGTCGTACATGTCCAACCTCCCACTTTTGATCGTCATTCGATTCCAAGTCGATACGCAGTGCTTGTACAATTACAATCTAGGATTGTCATTGTACGACATCTTCCATGGAAAATTTTCCCGTACCCTGTACGGCAATTTCTAACAGTGTACCCTCTATATACCGCTTATTTTTCCGCGCGTGCTACTACTACTGTATTTTTTTAATTTTTTTTTTCGTCTCGTGAGACGCCCCGCCCACTTAAATCCACGCACTTACCGGCCCATGAATTAGTCCTCGCGGTCGTAACTCACCACGCGGGCCTGGGGCGCTGGGCTGCGACACCCCGCCGGCCCGACACTTTTATAAAAGCTGCTAGGCTTTGAAATATTGAGCGCGACTCAAATTTATGATGAGAAGAGGCTTTTCTGAGCCGCTGCTGCTGCTGCTGCTCCGGGGGCATTAGCAGCTCTAGTTTGGGCCGTGACGGGCTGTGACGGGGGGCTCTGCTGGCCGTGACGGTGTGACGGGCACTATTGTGCAGGAGCAGGCCGCGCTAAATGGCAGATCACGAGTTTGCTCTGCTTTTTTTTTTCTGCGGCAAAACGATGAAAATGGGGGGAGAGAGATACAAAATGGAAAATGGTTTTGGCGGGACGGCAGTGCAAATGCGATGAGCATTAAAGTGTCTTTGCTTTGCAACGGTGAAATGCTCCGGACCCCGCGTCATCGCCAACGTTCTGCTTCTTGTACAGGACCAACATTTTGGCTCCTTCGAGCGGCGAACGGCGATAATTTTCATAAATTTCCTCATTCGTAATATTCGTACCAAAAAATTGCGCGTTAAATCTCGAAGTATCAACAAGTATATTTGTTTGTATTTGACTCTCGCGATGATATCGGGTGGTATCGATACTATCGATGTTCCGCTCCGCCCCTGCGCGAGCCTCGCCGAGCCCCGGCGCGGCGCCGACAGGCGTGCTAGATCCTTTGTTAGGTTAGCCTGCTATAATATTTGGAGTCGTGCCGGCGTGGCGTGGCGTGGCGTGGCGTCGCGGGCGTTTGGCTCCGCGGCACCGGACGACGCCAGTAACTCATACCCCCCCCCTCCCCCCCCCCCCCAACCCCGTCCGACCCGCGGGGCACACGGGCGTACGCCACAGGGAAAATAAATGCGAGTTTAATCCGAGGGGCAGCAGCGGTCCCCCGACGTTACTTCGGGATTACTCGTCCATTAGTCGTTCCGCCGCGCTGCCGGATGGCGTGCCCCCTCTCCCCGCCCCCGCCCCTGGCGCGCGTCGTCACCCCGGGGAGACAAAACGCATCCGAATTAGTCCGAGTGTGAAAAATTTTGGCGTGTGTTAGGTAGGGGGGGGTGGGGGGTGGGAGGCATTATTCATCATTGATTTCATTGGGGACAAAAAGTGCCCCTCACTTGGGAGACATTCTGATGGCTAAGCACGTCAGAACGTTTTAATCACGGACACGCACCGTGGAAACTTCAGCCCTTCTCTACAGTGAATTTACGAATGTTTGCTCATCTTACCCCTTCTGTAATGCCCGAGGGGTCGACCACTTGGATATTCCATGTACACAATGAAAAATATTCCAAAAAATATTCCAGATATTCCAACATATTCCAGTCCAAAAATATTCCAAATATTCCAAAAATATTCCAAATATTCCAAAAACATTCCAAATATTCCAAACATCTTCCAAATATTCCAACATATTCCTGATATTCCAAAAATATTATCTCACACTTTCCTGATATTCCAAAAATATTGTCCTACATATTCCAAAAATATTCCAGATATTCCAAAAAATTTCCAGATATTCCAACTGGAATATATTCCATGTACACAAATATTTCAAGTGGTCGACCCCTCGGTAATGCCCTTTTAATTTTTCTCTTGTTTCTTTGTTATTTTGTTTTTGCTTTATGTGTCGGGGCCGGGCTGTGCCGCTGTGCTCTGTGCGGTGGTCCTGTGTGTTCTCCATTAGTCCTACGAGGGGCCGCACCGCGCCATGTTCGTCATTTGTTTGTTTTTTTTCTTTTTTTTTTTCGGTGGTCCCTCGACATGGTGTTGTTTGGATGTTCTTGGCTGCCTGAGGGGTAGGTGGTGGGAGGGTGCATGGGCGGGTGCAGGGGGGGGGGGGGGGCGCCAGTCACATCGCACACCGAGTGCGTGTCCCTCCGGCTTACATAAGGTGTCCGTGCGTGCCGCCCGCCAGGCCCGTGCAAACCCTACCCTGCCAAAAAAAAAATAAACAAAAAAGAATTGGCGTTATATTTCCACACATTGCCAATTTCCCTGACTCCGCTTGTTTGTAAAAATAGATCATCATAGCTGAATCTGTGAAATGCTTGTGTTGGTTAAATTTCGTCAGAGACGGACCTTCGTTGTGTAATCCACCGGTAGTGGCCGGCAGGCCGGGGTGGCCTGGCCGCCGGATGTCATCTTGTGGGGTCCGCCTCACGAGACTCGGCTGCATATTGAGCCTTTCGCAGAGTCTTATGGCCTAAATCTGTGTTCTTGCTGCAATCGGCAACCTTATCTTCTTTAACTTAACTTTATCTCCAAATTCGTTTTTTTTTCCCTCTATATTTTTTTTCTTTTTCCGAGGGCCATTTTGTGTGGCCCTCCCCTGACGCTGCGGTGCGGCCGCTGATGCTGCTGGTGGTCCTCTGGACGAGTCTCATACTCAGGGGATTATTTGGCTCAGATTTCGCTGGGGCGGGGCGGGGCGGGGTGGGGCGGGGTGGGGCGGGGCGGGGCGGGTGGCGCCCATCTCGGGTGTCCATCGTCACCCGCCGCCACCGAGCTGGCTGCTTTCATTAGCCTGGTGGAGACATGCGGCGTCCTTCTTCAGTTTTTCAATCCTCCATGAAGACGTGTGTGTGTGTGTGTGTGTGTCCATCTTCTGTTTGATGACATATCGCTGTAAGTCTACTCTGTCAGCACAAATGTGTACATTGTACACTTTAAATAAAGTATACATGCCATGTACACTTTAATAAATGAATACATCACCATGTATACTTTATTAAATGTATACATGCCCATGTACACTTTAATAAGTGTATACATGACCATGTACACATCTTTCAAAGTGTATACATAGCATGTTAAGTGACTGCGCAGTATAAGTGTTCTTTGCAAAGTGTACATGGGTATGTATACATTTATAAATGAATACTTGCGCATGTATACACATATAGATGCATACATGCGCATGTATACACATATAGATGCATACATGGTATGTATACATAATTTAAAGTATACATGGCATGTATACTTTATTTAAAGTATACAATGTACACATTTGTATTGACAAAGTAAACATTATACACCGCGTTGGCATTCTTTGTATATACAACAAGGTGTTGCGGACGACGCTACATCTTGCAGCTGAGTGCATTTTACTCGAGTGAACGGCCTTCGCCCGCTCCGTCAAGTTTCTGCTGTCCTTCCCCGCCGCCCGTGGCGAAACCTCGCGCACTCAGCAGAAAATGGATTTATTTCAATTCCTCTTCTTTTTACAAAAAAAAAAAAAAAAAAAAAAACTGTCGGTGGAGCACCTTATCCCACGCTCAGACGCCCTTCATACAAAGCTCTGCCCCCTTTGCCCGATTGATTTTCTTTGGTTTCGGTGAAAAGTTTAAGAGAGAGAGAAGAGAGAGAGAGAGAAAAGGGTAAGGGATCTGTGTGTGAGTGGGACAGAGAGAGAGGGGGTGAGGCGGGAGGCGGCCCGCTCATGAACGAGCCTCCTTTTCCGAGTCTAATTATCGCATTAGATGCGTGTCCTGTACAGGTTGGTTCCGTGTGCTTGGCCACCGCCTGCGGACCTCCCCCCTCCCCTCCCGTTCCTGTTCGCTGGTCGCATTCTCTCTTTCTCTCTCTCTCTCTCTCTCTCTCTCTCTCTCTCTCTCTCTCTCTCTCTGTCTCTCTCTGTCTCTCATTATTCGGAGAGAGGCGACAGTTCGGGTTCCGACTGCTTCGCCGCCCCGCGCACCCGTCAATTTTATGCGAGAAGAGATGGAATAATTTTTAATTGCCTGCGACGGTATTTCCCCGGGTGTTTACCGAGACGTTTTCCCGCGCAAAGGGTTTGCTCGCTCGCTCGCGTGCGTGCGTGTCGATGGTGCGCCCGCCCGCACACGCTCCGGTGCCGGCCCGACCCGGCGGGCGCGACCGTCGCTGGAGACGCACAGCACTCGCGACGGTGATTTCTGACGTCCGAAATGTGTGCCTGTTACCCATCTTTCAAAGTGTACAAGCGGCATCAGTACGGTATGTGCGTATTCTTTGCACAGTGCACATGGGTATGTATACACTTGTAAACACTGGAAAAACAAACGTGACGTGCGTCACACTTGCAAGTGCGACCCCTGGACAGGTCGCATCATGTGGTGTGACCGTAGTTTTAGTCACGTTTGTTATGCGACCTCCTATGTGAAATGCCGTATACTCTGGAGCTCGCGTCGCATCATATGGTGTGACGTTAATTTAGGTCGCATTACGTGGTGTGACCAAAAATGGTCACACCAATTGATGCGACGCACGTCACGTTTGTTTTTCCAGTGCACTGGTAAAACAAATGTTTAGTTCTATACACCACTTGATGCATAGCTCCTAATGTATAATACTTAAACACTATGTCACGCACAGTTCTAACTAAACATTAGTTGGTGTATAGTTCTTAAACATTTAGCAAGTGTATAGTTGACTGAACACTTGGGATGTCGTCGCATCCCTATGCTTTGACATGGAAAGCCTCGTCCAAATGCATACTTCTAAACATCACGAAACGTTTAACATCTAAACATCTACGAAGTGCATAGTTGTTAAATATGTAGTGATGTATAGTTGACACTATACACCATTTGATGTATAGAAGTGGAACTTAAACACCATGATGTATAAAACTTAAACATTTGTTTTACCAGTGTGAATGCGCGGACACACATGTAAATGCGTTCATGATTTAAAGTAAACAATGTCCACATTTTTATTGAGTCGGTGGGCGTGGCTTTCACTCCTCACACACCATGTCGGACCGGAGGCCGGCCGGAGGGGTGGTTGCCGTATTGCTTGCGCTTATTATTATTTTCGTTTATGATTTTCGCTCCCCTCGTCTCGTTCCCTACCCTCCCCCCTCCCCTCCTCCGCGGTGCGGGGAGGCTGCCATATTGCTTTGGAATGCCGCAGAAAGCATTGCGCGTCGCATGGCTCTCTGAATGCCGTCCGCGTGTGCATGAGGGGGCGGGGCGGGGCGGGCTGGATTTAATAGAACACCAATTTAACCAATTTCCACCGTGCGAACGCACCACCACCATCGCTGCTGCACTTCGATTTGCTCTCTGCATTTTCATATTCGTTTTGGTGGGCGAATTGCGCTCTTGGCGCTGTTCAACGGGCTGTGGGACTGACTCTTCACTTTGCTCGGTCCATATGGATCTGTTCCTTTTTGCGTATTAGTTGCACCAGCGCGCCCGTGTGTCACACTGAGCGTCGCTGTGTGTGTGTGTGCGTGCGCGCGCGCGCGGCCCCGCGAGTGGGCTGTGGAAAGGTGTCAGGCTGTACACCTTGCCGTAAAATGATTGACTGCGTTTTGTCGTCGTGCCCCCCCCCTCCTCCTCCCCCTTCCCCCCCCTCCTCTTTCCCCCCCTACTCTCCCCCTCCTCTTTCCCTACTTCTCCCCGTTCCCCTTTCTCCCTCTCTCTCCGTCTCCGCCGGCCTTTTCATAAAAAAAAAAAAAAAAAAAAGAGTTGGAGAGGAGGGTTGGGGTTGGTGGTGGGGGGGGGCGGGGGTCGTAGGGGCGGGCCGGGCCGGGCCGTCTGAAGGGGGTTAGGCTATTTCGGATCGCTCTTGCGCCTGCCATAAAGATGCTGCGTCAGGCAGAACCGGGGCGAAATGTTAAAAGGGGGAGGAGAGGGGGTGCGGTCAGTGCCACGGCGAGAGGGGAGGGGAGGGGAGGGGCAGAGGTGAGAGAGGGCGGGGGGGAGGGGCACAAAGGAGGGCGCTTATATGTTTACAGCGGTGTAAACTACTGCGGCGCAGGCGAGGCACATGTGGTGGAGCCCGACGTGAGGGGGGAGGGGTGGGGGGGGGGGGGGGGAGAACGTTTAGAAAATTGCACGTGTAGGGTGTGTGTGCGCACCTGTGTCATTTGCCCGGGCGAGGCGGGGCGGGGGGATATCGCCGTAAAGTCTCTTCTTACCGCGACTTGAAACGACTTGCCTCGTTCCATGGAGAAGGACTAATTCTAATGGAGAAGTAACTGGCGTGACACGGTCCTCTTCTTGATGGCGCAGAGGGCTTGTCCTTTGACCTATGAACCTCCGGTCTTTACAGTTCTAACCTCAAAGGTTCAAAGATGTACGGTTTGCGATTAGAAGTCGACTAGATGTTTGGTAAAACCCTTAAAATACAAAGAAATATGATGTACCGCACACAGTGACCAAAGCTAGAGAGAGACAGCATGTGTCTGAAACGTGCTTGATGCCAAAGCTGCCAAGATGTCCTGTTTTTCATCGGAGTTGCGCGTTGTGCATTGTTTTAGTGCCCTAAAAGTACGAGTTGAAGTTTTTAAACGTCTTAACCACTCCGTTCGCGCTACAGGCAATAGAGAAAATATCTGTCTCTCTCACTCTTCGGTCACCGTGTGCGGCCCGCTCGAGCGCCAGGTGCCTCTCCATCAGTCCTTCTCCATGCTCGTTCGCTGGAGAGCTGTGGGAGAGAGGGCCGGGGGGAGGGGGGGGGGGACTTGGCAAGGAGTCTGAGCCGGAGAGGAGGGTCATTCATTTGCACGTGTGTGTGTGTGCGTTATACATTTTTAGCGCCGCGTAATGAGTCATAACCGCAGTGTGCCGCCCGCTACGCTCCGCCACGCCACCGAGGCGAGAGGGCCTGCTTCCTGTGCATGGCATGGGCCTTTTGTCTCTGACCATTCAGGGGCCGGCGTGAGAGAGCGCTCACTCCCTCTTCTCTCTCGCTCGCTCTCTCACTCGCTCTCTCTCTCCCTCTCTCCCTCTCTCTCTTTCGCTCGCTCTCTTTCTCGCTCTCTTTCTCGCTCTCTCTCTCGCTCTCTCTCTCGCTCTCTCCCTCGCGCTCTCCCTCGCTCTCTCTCTCTCTCTCTCTCTCTCTCTCTCTGTCTCTCTCCCTCTCTCTCTCTGTCTCTCTCCCTCTCTCTCTCTCTCTCTCTCTCTCTCTCTCTCCCTCTCTCTCTCCCTCTCTCTCGAGTTTCCTTCGCGCCTCTACCTACATCCCCCATCCCTCTCTGTTACCTAGCGTGGCGGGAAAGATTGACACCTCTAAGGTTCGCGAAGTTTCAAAAAATTTTTGGACTTGTTGGTATACTGTTGTGTCCAATGAGAGCACGCCTTAAAGCACTTAAAGGGAAAGTCAGATTTTAAGTTTGAACCAGAGCACTCTTCTAGACCATGCTGCTTGAAAACAAAATTTCGTTGTTTTAATCCCCGTGCGTTTTCATTTGCTTTTGCCGACAAGGCCAAATTTGTCCTGCGCCCCTCAAGAAATTTGACATCTAGAGTGACCCAACTTTGGTCTTCTCCTCTGGAATGCTAAAATTTTCGTATTCAAAGCGACCACAACGTTCACAGCGCGAGCATCGCCCCACCCCCACTTCAGCATGCTCCACCCCGCCCCGCCCCGCCCCGCCCCGCCCCACCCCACCCCGCCCCGCGCAAGGGCGGCGAGCAGGGCGGCGCACTGTGATGGCGCCGCTGGCTGGAGCCAATCGGGAGACGCTAAATTGGCGTGGGGTTGTGGGGGCGGGGCGGGGCGGGGCGGTCCGGGGCAGGGCGGGCAAGAGGAGGTCGGCTCTATCGGGACACCCTCCCTCATCTGATTTGCAAATCGCCCAGGCAGGTCTCTCCGGGGGCCGGGCGCGCCTCATGGGGCCCTGCCTAGGGGGATAGAGGGGGGGGGGGAGGGGTCGGGATTAGATTTTTATGATGAATATTCCTCCGTCTTTTGTATCCTTTTAGTCTCGTCGCTAAAATGATAAGAGGGTATAATCGGCTGGTGGTGGTGGTTTGGCCGACTCATGGAGTCTGGCGGTCAGGCCGACGGGGTTGTTGAGCATGAACCCATGGAAGCAGTGAGTGGGGGGGGGGGAGGGGCTGGGTGGTACCCCGCGCGTAGCAGGGCGCCTGTGCCATCCGCCGGCCGGCCGGGAGCAGAGCAGGCAGAGCAGGGGAATGCCTTTGAGGCGTGTACAACGCTTGTTTTATTACTTCTGGGGGAGAGAGAGGGAGGGGTGGGCGAGAGAGAGAGAGAGAGAGAGAGAGAGAGAGAGAGGGAGGGAGCGATGGAGAAAGAGGACGAGGCTGTCTGTGGAATTGGAAGAGGGGGTGCGTGGATGAGAGAGTGAGAGAGAGTGAGAGGGAGAGCGAGAGAGAGAGAGAGAGAGAGAGAGAGAGAGAGAGAGAGAGAGAGAGAAAGAGAGAAAGAGAGAAAGAGAGAAAGAGAGAAAGAGAGAAAGAGAGAAAGAGAGAAAGAGAGAAAGAGAGAGAGAGAGAGTGAGAGAGAGTGAGAGGGAGAGAAAGAGAGAGAGGGAGAGAGAAATAGTGAAGGGAGCCGAGTGGTAAAACGGCGGAGCTGCGGTCCGTATCGCTTGATTACACCCCCGCGGGCCCCCGGGATGATGCCGCCGCTGCTGCTGCTGTTGGGGATGCTTCCGCCGTGATTGGATGAAAAGTTTTAGACGGTTTTGGTTCGAGGGGTTGGCGGGGGTCTTGGGGTGGGAGGGGAGGGGGGTGGCTGGATGCGCGGGTTTGGGGGTTGGCCGACCACCGCTTCCGTATAGGGCCGAAGGTTTGCCAGGCCGTGGCCTGAACATGTTGAGAAAGAAACCACTTGATTTTGTGTTTCATATTTTTTTTAAACTGTTGCCTTTTTTTTGGCGCTTGTGGTATTATCGCTTACTGGCGCCTTGGCTTCGCCGGAGCCGCCGCGCCGGTCCAGGCCCTGTCAAGTGTATGGCTTCTTTCGTCGGAGTGGTTTTACCTTTATTTTTTTTTTATTTTTTATAAAAAGGACGATTTTGACGTCTGCGTGTGTAAACCGCGCTCTGCAGCTGTGTGGCCAGGCCCAGGGCAGACGTCGCCATGGTGACGTCAGACGCTACACTGTAAATGATTTTATATAGTGCCCTGATTAGGGACGGCTCATGTCCTTTCCCGACGCCTAACTCGCTTTGCTGTGTGTGGAGTGAATGAGGCGCTGACGTGGCCGGCCGGCGGGGCGGTGCTTTTCTGTGAAGGGACGCGGACGGGATGGTGAAGGAGAGGAATATTATTCCTGACGCTGCGTGCAATGTGATCCGGACGCGCCCTTATCTCGCTTCCGCCCCGACCCCCCGGCGTATTATCATCTGAGATGAGCAGAGAGAGAGAGAGAGAGAGAGAGAGAGAGAGAGAGAGAGAGAGAGAGAGAGAGACGGGGAGGGGTGATCCTCGAACCCGGGGAAAAAAAAAATTCCGACCATTTTGCAGGTGAATTGGTACGCGGGCCGAAGGAAATTTTTAACGCAAGAGATAACAAAAATCTAAGAGAGAGGGTGTTGGTGTAGTGGGGGGCGTGTGCTGTCGCCCGCGCCCTTCTACGGCCCCATCAACAAGGAGACGGACGATTGGGATGAAGGGGGGGAGGGGGGGGAGGGGGGTCGCAAACACAGGATAAATCACAATCTACCGTGACGGGCGGGTCGAGCGATTAGCCCTGATTTGAGGCTCGGGACAGATTATCCCTCTCTGTCTTCCGCTCTCTCTCTCTCTCTCTCTCTTGGTCTGTCTCATTCCCTCAAGGGTCAGCCCGCAGGCGGGCACGTGCTGCGGGGCGCGGAGAGAGAGAGAGAGAGAGAGAGAGAGAGAGGGAGGGAGAGAGAGAGAGAGAGAGAGAGAGAGAGAGAGAGAGGGAGAGAGAGAAGCGGACAGACTCTGTATTGTTTTATTGCGTGCATGTGGTAGAGTGTGTCTGTCTCGGTGCTTATGGTTCTGATCGAGCTATATAAACGCTGCACCGGGCGAGAGCGCCGCGTCCTCGGGCGGGGCGGGGCGATGCGGGGCTCACCGTCAACACCTGTTGTGAGAACCCCCCCCCCCCCTCTCTCACCCGCAGGGAGGCCGTCGGCTTCCCATAATTGGACTTTTACTTGTTAGTATGTGTGTGAGCCGGGCCGGGCCGAGTGTAGAGCGTTTGTGCTAACGTCGTTCTGCATCCTGACAGAGAGAGAGAGAGAGAGAGAGAGAGAGAGAGAGAGAGAGAGAGAGAGAGAGAGAATTAAAGTTGTGTGTCTATAGTAAGCGCGCTCGCTGTAGTAACGCATGTTAAAGGTGCGAACCGTGGCCCGTGTAACGATGCCGGCCTAGTCGACAGGTGGGACTCGCGCTAGCGTGGGGGAGGGAGGCTGCATCGCCGGGGAGTTATGCCCCTCCATGGGAATGACTCGCTCATATTGATCGCCGCGCAGTCTTTTTTTATTTTTAACATTTTTGTTCATTCCTCCGCACCGTATTTAAATCAGACCCTTTAAGTGCGTGTGTACACCCTTTGGTGTGATTCATTTTAGCCCCGGCCCCGCCTCAGGTTGAGCCAGGGGCGTTGCCCGGGCCGGCCGGGTCCTAAGGTGTTCCCGTTAATTACTTTTGGGAGTGGAGGGGGGGGGGGCGACCATGTGTACGCGGCCGTACGATCCGGGGCTGAACTGGAGAATCATTCCAAGGAAGTAATTTACACCCTGATTGGTTATCGTCCCACAAACCTTCGGCCTCTCGTCTAGTTTACGCAGGACGATTTTTTTTTTGTTGGCGGCACACCATTTAGAAAAAGAATTGTTATTTAACTTTCGTTTAAAAGTTTAAGTTAAAAAAAGAAAAACAAGACTGCATTAGGTCTTATGGGTTTAAACGAATCTTTTTATTTTTTCAATTTGACGTTTTCTGAAAAGAGACAGAAGACTTCGGAATCAGTGTGAGAGAGACAAATAGAGTGTCAGGTGTCTGGGACATAGCCCCTCTCCCCTCCCCTCTCTCTCTCTCTCTCTCTCTCTCTCTCCCGCAATCATCAGAGAAGCTGCTGGGCGACCAACGTGCGGCGCTTCGCAAGTGGTGTAGCGTCGCCTGCCATATCTGCCTTGTAAAAAAAAAATCACCTTCACACACACAAAAAGTATTTCTGTGGGACGTGTTTTGATACGTGGTTGTCCATATCTTATGGGGGGAGTGAGCTTTTATTTTTACACACTGTGTAAATGCGCAAAGAAATTTGTCAAAAAATATTTTTTCTTCCCTTCATTTTTTAACCTTTCGTTTTTGTGATTCTTCTGTTCCAGGTGAGTGTCTCGTCGTATGAATTAGCTCGAATCGAAAACCCGTAAGTAAAGAAAAAAAAATACCTTATTTTTGCGTACATTTTTTTTTATTCCGTACGTTTTCCGTCTCGAACATTGTCGGAGAACAGTGTAGCCAGGAGCCGGCACAGTGTGGGGGAAAGGAAGGGTCGAGCAACATCAAAAGGAATACATAATGCGGAGAGAGAGAGAGAGGGAGGGTGGGAGGGGAGGGAACGAAACAAGAGAAGGGGAGAGGGCCCGTGTCCAGGGGGCGGGCTGGGGGTGGACGCGGACCTCGGCGGAGGCTGACGCAGGGCTGGCGAGGGGGTTGTAAGATGGTGTCTGTTCCGCCCCCGGGGGGTGGGCCGCCCGCCCCCGCGCGTAGGCCTGTGCCGCCCCCAGCTGCCGCCCCCGCCCCCAGACCCGCCCCCGAGCGCATTCTGCTTTGACAGCCGCGTGATTAAACGGGCGGAGGTCTTATTTGCCGCTAGTAGTATTTATGGCGCATTTCGGCGCGGAGAGGTGCGGGGTGAGACAGGGGAGGGAGGGAGGGAGGGAGGGAGCGGGTGGTTGAGGCGCTCGCGGCTTGATTACAATGAAGTTGACGAGGGCGGTGCGCGCCGCGGTGGTAGTTGCGCCCCAAGCGATTTCTCCCCCTCCCCTTCCCCCTCCCCCCGGCATTGTCGTTGTTGGACGCGGGCAGGCAGCCCCGCACCAGCGAGCGCCGCCAGCAGGGCCCCGCCCCGCCCCGCCCCGCCGCTGGAGCCCCAAAGGGGGTGCTATCAAGCACAATCGCTCTGCTCTACTCGCAACGATTTGGCTCTTGAGTCGGGTCCAAAGAGAGTGGGCTGGGCTGCGGCCGAGGGGAATGAGCAGGCACGGGTAATGGGGGTAGTTACCCCCACCCGTTGGGTACTAGGTAGGCCTCCGGGAAGCTAGGCAAAAAAAAAGCGCTTCTTCATCCCCTTCTGAGAATATTTCTAGATCCGCGCCTGAGAGAGAGAGAGAGAGAGAGAGAGAGAGAGAGAGAGAGAGAGAGAGAGAGAGAGAGAGAGAGAGAGAGATGTCTTTACGGACAAAATAACCTTTCAAAAAAAAATTTCCCGCTAACCAACCCCCTGTATGGTTGTCCCTCGTCTACCATATACCGGGCGTTTCATAAAAAACGCAGGTGCGGGCGGGTTTGCCTACCCGATCTCCCCGTAAGGCGCCATAGCCCCTTGGGTAGGCAAACCCACCCGCCCCTGCGTCTTTTATGAAACGCCCGGTACACTGGTAGGTTGTTAGCACATTCCATTTTTTTTTTTTTTTCGAGGTGTACTTCCGCCTGCTCAGCAGACTCGGTAGGCAGTCGTGGGGGCACAATTGGATGTCATTTTATTTCTGCCTAAATTGCCGGCAGAGGGCGCTCGTCGGGGTGGGGTGGGCACCCCCCGCGGGAGTGGCGGGGCGTCACATTTTAATGACGCTCTGAGGGTCACGGGGGCTGCTGCGGTCTTTTCTCTACCGAAGGAGCCTCGCTTGGCCACGGCGCGGGGTTGGATTTCCATATTCCTTACACTCCTTATTTCATTTTTATTTATTCAACCTCTTTGTTTTTTCTTTTCTTTTTCTTTTTTGCTTCCCTCCGCGTATTTTTCCAGCCCGATTTTTTTTTCCTTATATACCCTTTTTCCCATTCGATAAGGGCCGCTCGCTTGCTGCCTGCCGGCTGGATGCCTGGCTGCTGCGACCCCGGGTGCGCACCACTGGCCTAGCAGCCGCCCCGCCCCACCGCACCCCGCCCCACCCCGCCCCGCCCCGCCCTCTGAGCTTGACCCGTAAGCCTTTGGCCCGGCGGAGGCCCGGGGGACGTTTTCGGCGTGGCCATGGGGAATGGTGAATGCTCTGGAGACCGCTTGGGGGAATGGCGTGTTTGGGTTGGGGGGGGGGGGGGGGGCGTAAGGGGCGCGCCGGACTGTGTAGGCCGGAGACGATTCCCCCCCCTCCCCTCCCCTCTCTAGTGTCGACTGAAAGGTAGGCAACTTGAGCGACAAACGCCCTGTGTGTAGGCAACCCTCAGGCGCACCGCCACCACCCTTCTCTCCACACGACCTTAATCCTCCCCTGTGTCGCGGGGGTGTCTCGCCGTCTCGCCCCTTACGTGCGAAGAAAAAAAAGAGACGTCTACGATATGTTTCCGTCTCTCTCTCTACCTCCCTCTCCTCCCTGGCCCTCTCCCTTGCTCTTAGAGAGGGATGAAGAAGGCGGTGAGGGTGAGGGAGAAGAGGAGTAAGAAAAAATCCATGTGACTTGGATAAAGTCGACACTTAGGCCCCGCGGTTTAAAGTATTAACGCGTTTGCCGAGTGGTGTGAGAGCTCTGCTCATGTAACATGCATGGTGCCGCGCCCCGCCGCGCCCCGCCCCGCCCCGCCACGCCCCGCCACGCCTCCTGCATTAGGGGGTTGGGAGCGCGCTGTGGATATATTGGCTCTGGTCCCGTTCTCTTATTCGGATTGTCTGCCCGTGTGTATGTGTGTGCGGATAAGTTACGGCTACACTGAAAATAGAATTTAAAAAACGGGGCCAGAAATGTACCTCTTCTGAACTGCCTTTGGAAGATTTAAATTGTGGTCATATCGCGCGTGTGGACCTCAGTGGAACGCCCGCCAATGGGGTCAAATTATTAACTGTCAAGTTAAATTTGCGCTGCTAGTCTCACCATTTTTTTTTCCGTTGCATGCGAATGGGGAATGGATCGGAATGTCGAAGCTAGACATGTACGCGGGCGATTGCTCATACGGCGGTAATGCGTTTGCGATAAGGGTCGTCTTGTAATTGGCTGGCTGTGTCGGCTCCCCCCCCCCCCCCCCTTTTCAGTTCACCGATAAGCGCAAAGTGCACACATGCAGTTGGCAAGACTGGCGCGACTCGCGATCCAGCTGGACCAGCCTAGTGGTGCGGCAGCGCGGAGCAGGGCAGCCAACTGCCGATGGCCCGCAGCCCTAGTACCTTCAGTCATTGATAAGGTTTGCATCTTATTTTTAGCAGATGATACGTTAGTATCAGCAGCTTGTACTGAAGTAAAGTTAAAAGTTAAAGTTGAAACGTCGTCAGTTAAAGTTGTCAAAGTTAAAGTTGTCCAGCGTTAAGCGTAGGAAAGTTAAAGTTGAAAAAGCAGTTGCCTAAAGATATATATAGGAGCGCGGCGACAGTGGGCCTCAGCGTGCCTGCGTGCCACCGTGCCCGCTCGCTCGCCACAGTAGTGCTGTTCAGGCTGCCAGCAGCTCATAGTGCTTCAAGCATGGACGCTACTCAGCTGCCGCCCGCAGCCGCCCTATGCACAGCCCTATGCATTGATTGCCGTTTTACGACCCATAACCCCAAACACTAGTCGTCCGCTGTGGCCCCCCCCCCCCTCTCCCGCGCCACACCGCGACGCCGCGACGCGTCACGCTACGCTATATCGTAATGAATCCACGTATTTTAGCAGTAAACGTTAAAAGTTAAAACGTTAAAAGTTAAAACGTTAAAAGTTAAAACGTTAAAAGTCAAAACGTTAAAAGTTAAAACGTTAAAAGTTAAAACGTTAAAAGTTAAAACGTTAAAAGTTAAAACGTTAAAAGTTAAAACGTTAAAAGTTGAAACGTTAAAAGTTGAAACGTTAAATGTTGAAACGTTAAAAGTTGAAACGTTAAAAGTTGAAACGTTAAAAGTTAAAACGTTAAAAGTTGAAAAGTTTAAAGTTAAAAAAGTTTAAAGTTAAAAAAGTTTAAAGTTGAAAAGTTAAAAGCTGAAACGTTGAAAGTTGAAAAGTTCTGAGTTCGTGAGGAAAGTTACACAGCTCACAGTTAAGCTGCTTGCGTTACTAGTTAAAACGCTAAAACTTCAAGCTTTAAGCAGTAAAAGCGATAAAAGTTAACGCGTAAAAGGTTAAAGTTCAGAGTTTGAAGTAGGAAGTTCAACGTTTGAGGCAAAACGTACAAAGTAAAAGTCATCTGCTTTCACGTTAGCGTTAGCGTTAACGTTTTTTTAAATTTCCACTATTCGCTTGAAGGAAAAAAATTATTATAATTCTCGCGCACTATATTTGCGATAAGTTTTGTTTTAAAATGGCACCCCGTCTGAAAACCAAGTGAGTAATCTTTGGGTCCAGGACCGTGGCAGTGGCAGCAGACGACGCAAGCGCTGCCCGCGAGTGTGAGGCAAGCCACGGCGCCCGGCCTGTAATTGACGCAAGGACGGCCCCCGCCTCTCTCGCTCTCTCTCTCTCTCTCTCTCTCTCTCTCTCTCTCCCGCAGCCTGCCTCTCTCTCTCGCACTCTGGAGGACACTTTTGATCTCTCTGATTGACTGATGGTTAAAAGTCGGGGAGGCGAGGAGACAGTTGGGCCGATGGAATTCGATGAGAAGTTGCAGTGATCGTGCCGTCACAGTGTCGGCCCGCCGCCCTACAATTAATAGTCTGTTTTATGTCCTCGCCGACTGTGTTTTTTTTCTTTTTTTCTTCTGTCTCGTTCTCTCCTACAGTGCTCCCCGCAACGCAAGCGCTTGAATGAAGGGTTGGCGGGGAATTTTTTTTTTACCGTAAGATTACAGTGCATTTCACGATAAGCTGCTGGTGAACCAGGAGGGTGCATCGCTTTGTCTTCCGGCGAATTTTCACCGTGAACTACGGTGCTGCTTACCGTGAAATTCACCCTCGGCTTTTCTCTCAGTGAGCCAGCTGGAGGAGAGGCGTGGATCGCTGGATAAACGCCCCCCCCCCCCTCTCGGCGGGCTTCTGCTTGTTCTCTAGTGCAATCACTGCGCCGCCCGGCCGGTCCCGGCTGTGAGCGCCAAAACATTTCCATTGATATGAAAAGGCGGATCATGAGGGGGCGCCATGGGTTGGGCGAGGGAGGGTGCCGGTTACTGAGAGATAGAGGAGGACGTCTTTGCTCGCTCGGGCCACTGCCTCCACTATAGAGGGCGGGGCGGGGCGCGGCGGCACCGTCTGGTTCGCCACCCCTTTTCTAGTCAAAGAGGACGCTGCTCCAAAGGAGTCTGTCGCAGGGGATGGTTTTGCGGCGAGCGTCGGGGTTGGGGTCGCCGTGCGCGCCGCGCAACTATATCTGTGAACCGCCAGCGTTGTATTTCAAGCTTCACTTTTTTTTTTACTGTATGTTTTCTTTTTCAAACTCTAGCGCACTCTGTACACCCTCGAGTGGGCGAATTCGTACACGACTTGATCGCATAAAGGGATGAACTTTCCCCCCACAAATTTCACTCGGGTTATTGCACGCGCTGAAACGAAATCTCTGTGAATAGAATGTCCACACTGGAAAAACAAAGGTGCTAAGTCCTACCTTTAAAAGGCACTAAAGTTTCAAAGGCACTACAGTTTGTTTTTTCGAAATATTTCCTTACTAAGGAATACAATTACATTCGAAGACCTATATTCGTACTCTAAGCAAAATTCCGCGTCGAACGATCCTACATGTGATAGGGTTCTGTTCAAAAATGGCATAAATTGATTGCAATTTTTGTACTTTTTTACTTGCTTTTCATTTGCTGGCCGCTTATCAGAACCCCATCACATGTAGGCTCGTTTGACGCGGAATTTTGCGAGGAATTCGATAATGTGGTCTAAAATGTGATTGGTTTGCTCACACAGAAAATATTTTTAAAAAACTGAAAATTTAACCTTAGCACCCTTAAAACGGGTTAAGCACCCCTGGTAAGGTAGGACTTAGCACCTTTGTTTTTCCAGTGCAAACGCGAGTGTGCGACATGTTTCCAGTGCGTTTCCAGGCGCCCTCTGCAGCAATGAAGTGTTTTTGCAGTGGCAGGATGTGGGCTCGCTACTGGTCTAGGCAGCAGCAGGCCTGCGGCTCCTGCAGCTCCTGCAGGGATTACATTTCAGGTGCGAATACGACCCCCCGGGCCCGGCCGGGCGCGCGCCTTGCGTGTCACTACGTCACGCTCCAGCCCCGCGTCACGCACTGCGTCACGAAACTGAAGACGGAGCGTTATCAGACAAACGTTTAATGTGTGTGTGTGTGTGTGTGTGTGTGTGTGTGTGTGTGTGTGTGTGTGTGTGTGTGTGTGTGTGTGTTTCTGGCAGCGTTCGAAATCTGTGTGACATTTTTTTGGGGCGCTTTGGTCAATGCGTTTAAAATTGAGACGCATTTTTTTTTTTTCGTAATTATTCCTCCTTACTGCGCAGTGGCGGATATCGGAGGAAAAAGATCGAGAGTTGGTGTGAGACGTATAGGGGGACGCTGCTGAGAGAGAGAGAGAGAGAGAGGGAGAGGGAGGGGGAGAGGGAGAGGGAGAGCACCGCCTCGGGCGGGAAGAGGGGTGCGGTTCGTTTCCTTCCCACAGAGGCATGCAGGCCCACTTTAATACGCATTGGTAATTGATCGAAACGTGAGCCAGAGCGAGGGAAAAGGGCTGCGCTGTGCGCGTACGCGCGGCTCGAGAGAGAGAGAGAGCGAGAGAGAGAGAGAGGGAGAGAGAGAAATTGCTGTGCGCTGCAGAGGGTTGCGCGCGGAGTCGAGAGGACCGAAATGGGGCTCTCTCTCGACTGGTTGCCCTTTCCCGGCCAGATGGCCGCTGCCCTCCAGGATTGCACCCGCCTTCTCCCTCCCCCCCTCTCTCTCTCTCTCTCTCCTCCCCCGCTCTCGCGCTCTACTGCTGATCGCACATTAACCGCTAAAGCCGATTACCGATGATTGTAATCGAGCAAGGACCGCTGTGCCGGACTGGCCCCGGCCGCAGCGCACCGCTCCCTCCCCAACTCTATCCATCCACCTAGCCATCTCTCTCTCTCTCTCTCTCTCTGCACCCCCGCAGCGCCGCGGCTGGCCCGGGCGCCAAAGGGTTGCCCGCCCCGGGGCTGAGGGATGGTAGTTCAGCTCGTCGGGACGAAACGGGAGAAGAATCCCCCGCGGCCCCGGGGAACGCAACGGCACGTTCTCCGGCGCGAGCGGGGCGGGGTGGGGGGGGAAATTTGGTGATAATTGTTTAGGGTCGTGTCGAATTGCTATAATCGCCCTCGCGGCGCGGGCTAGGGGTGTGGTGTGGTGTGGAAAACCGTGACCTTATTGTGTCTTGTGGTAGAGGCGCTTAGGCCGCGCGGTTTATCATAACCCTTTTGAAGAGTTGGCAGTTGGCAGCATCACTTTGCCTGCTGGACTCAAATTTGCCGCTCAACGCCGCCAAGCGAGTGATGTTCACGGAGTTGAATCTGCTTCGCGAGTGAAACGCAGCATCGTAACAACATTTGCGCTGGCCGCCCGCGATGTCAGTATGCGTCTTCTTCTTCTTCTTCTTCTTCTTCTTCTTCTTCTTCTTCCTCTTCTTCCTCTTCTTCCTCTTCTTCTTCTTCCCCCTCCGCTTTTTCCTTGACACTCGTGTAGGGACAACGGCGGCTGAATGGCCCGTTGTTTTCTAAATAGGGTTGTATTGCTTGTGCTGGTCACACATTTCTTTTAGGACGAGGGGCGTGGCGGGGCGGGGCGGGGCGGGGCGGGGCACGGACTTGCAAACAGGGTTTGTCGCAGGGGCGCTCTTCTCGGAGCCAAGGGTCGGGAGGAGGGGGGGGGGACGAGCACCCTACCCAGCAGCCACTCTAGTAGGCAATCTCAGAGGAAATGAAAGGGGTAGAGGAAAAGGGGTGAGAGGGGCTCGAGACGCGGGGCGAGAGGGAGGGAGGGAGGGTTGGTCAGACATCCTTGAGGAGGCCTCATTCGCCCCCTCCACGGCCCCGTGGAGCGCTCGCTCGGGGCGGGCGGGGGCGCGCGGGGGCGCGGGGGCCCCGGGCCGTGGCGGGGGCGCGGGGGTGCGGGGGCGCCGGCCGGTACGAACAAAGGCTCGGTGGCAGGGAGAGGGCGCTGTTAAATATGTATATGGAGGGCGGGGTGGGGTGGGGCGGGGCGGGGCGGGGTGTTCTCCATCCCTGTGCATGTGTACATGCACGCCTCCTGAATATTGCAGGGCGGCAGGCGGGGCGGGGCGGGTGACCGTCTTATTAGGATATCATTGCGACCGACACGACGGGAAGGTGGGTGGTGCGGGCGGGTGGTAGTGGTTGCGGTGGTTGCACGGGGGTTGCTTCAGTCCTGCCTCGACTCGAGAGAGAAAATAATAAAAAGAAAAGGGATATAGGGGTGCGATTTCCCCCCCCCCCCCCCCCCCTGTTTTCCAGTAGTGGGGTGGGATGGGGGTAGGTTTGTAGGTCGGTCTGAAGCGGAAGATGGAATTCGTTTGATCCCGCCCGGCTGACAGCGTGGCAGGCCTGGCCCGACACAGGCTCCTGGCGGGGTTGGGGGTGATCAGCCATCGACCTCACGACCCCCCACCCCACACGCACCGTGAGCGGAATAGTTATATTCCTCGCCCAAATTGAGCGCGACGTAATATCGCTCAATTAGAGCTCAATGTTGGCTAATATGAATATCAGAATTGAGTCGTATCTATCTTTTTTTTAAATCGCTGAATTCTAGTGATGTTCCCTGAAATATGACTCAGGAGGCAAATTGAAGGCTGTAAAAATATCGTCAGAATGAGTATATCTCATTCAGCGACCGGGTGTTTCAGAGAACACATCGTCGTTGGTCGCGCAAAACCACTCGGGCTTATTTATTTTTCCCCTCTCTGTTTCTATAGCGGACTGTACTGAGGCCTGCAGGCCGCATAGGGACTGCTGCATTTGCAAAAAAAACTCAAACACACACACACACACACACACATATGCATTACATCCGCGAGCGCATACCGGAAATAACGATGAAGATAAGTTTTATTTGCACTGGCCTGGCCGTATGGTGCGTATGGCGCTTGTAATTTATAATAATTGTGGGGATCAGGCCGGGGCCTGGCCCCCTGTGCCCGTGCTGGCCGGGGCCGGGGCCGGGGCCGGGGCCGGGCAGGGACTCGACCGCAACTGTCACATCGACTGATGCATGGCCGCCCCTCTCCTTCCAAAATAAAACGAAGCACAGGGGGAAAAAAGAAGTAACCGAGTTGGTGCAGTGTGTGTGTGTGTGCGGCAAACATACGGTATAAATTATTTTGCGCTTCGCACGCACGCTGCTGTGTGTGTGTGTGTGTGTGTGCGTCCCCGCTGATGTTGTTTGACTTGTTGTTGTTGTCTGAGATGACCGTCACTCCCTCTCCCCATCTCGCTCCCTCTTGCTATGCTGCATGTAAAAATGCAAAAGTATTTTTCAAATTTTAGTTGTAATAAGTACATTACAATACGCCTTTTTAGCCCCACCCCCTGAAAAAAAAAGAAAAAGCAAAAGCAAAAGCCCTTACAATGAATCCTGAAAAGCTCGGATTCGCGGCATCTAATAAAATGGGTGTAAACAACGGAAAGGTAAACAGGCTGCGGGATGTGTACGGCAGGTCTCTCTCTCTCTCTCTCTCTCTCTCTCTCTCTCTCTCTCTCTCTCTCTCTCTCTCTCTCTCTCTCTCTCTCTCTCTCCAGATATTTCTGGGCGTGCCTCTCCCCTAAGCGCGATGGTCTCATAGTTTGTAGGGGCTTGCTGGAAAAGGGATGAGCTAGAGACAGGTGCGTCCCGGAAAGAGAGGGAGAGAGAGAGAGAGAGAGAGAGAGAGAGAGAGAGAGAGAGAGAGAGAGAGAGAGGGTGCCAGAGGGGAGGTAGAGGAGATTAAAGGGAGGAGACTGCCGTCGAACCGCTTACGCCAAACGGCTTATAGTCGCGCATGCGCGGGGGGAAGGATAAGGAGAAGAAAGGGGTGGGGGCGGGGCGGGGCGGGGCGGGGCTCGCTGTACTGCTAAAGTAGGCCCCACTCTGAAGCGGCGCGGTGGTCGATTCGATGCCTCGCCCTTTTCAGCTGAAACACACCCCAAATTCTTATCAACATTTCTTATTCGTACTTATGATTATTTTTTGGCACATGATCAGCTTATGCTTTTTGTATTGTGCAATTATGAAAACATTATTCCTAATTATGAACAACTTTGTTCATACTTGCGTATTAAAAAATACAAAAGTTGAGAATGTGGAAAAAATAAATCATAAGTCCGAATAAAAATGTTCACAAGACTTAAGTGTGCAGATTTTCAAGCGGCCGCTGCCTGGTTGTCAGCGTATGGATTGTACAACGCGGCCTGTAACTGAACTGTTCAGGCGAAATTTTCCAGGGGCCTGCGATGCGCACTGCACTCGGGTCCCTTGACAGTCACGGCGGCTGCTGCGGTGCGCAGGGAGGCCCCCTGGAGCCTGTAAACCGGTTCTAATCACTTTGAGCGGGGCGACGAGCGGAGGGGCTCGGCAAACCTCAATATCTGCAGGCAGCGCCAGGCTGACATTGTCCCTCCAGCTGCGCGTCACTTTAGACCAGAGATGAGAAATGCAAAGAACGCGCCAGTTTGCTGAGAGTGTCGTGCACTTGTAGGTGTGTGAATTTTCGTTCGTTCACTTTGTCCCTAAAACTGATATTCCCGGGGAAATTTACAACTTTTCTTGTTCAAGTGTATCTGGCAATTCGCGTACAAGGGTTTCTAGCGTGAAATGGGGAACGCTGCTCATTTTTGCGGGAGCGCACTCGCTTCGCTATCGCGATGGCTGGCGGTCCCGCCTAACGCGCCGGCTAACGCTATGCTTATCGTGACGTGTCACGCCGTCACTCTCTGAGAGCAACACGCCGTGAAATAGCCGTCGCGACGACACTGTGACGACGCCGGGGTGGTCGTGGCGGGGCGGGGCGGGGCGGGGCGGGGCGGGGCGGGGCGGGGCTAGGATGATGTCCCGCGGGTTCAGCCTCCTTTCCTAAACGCGCGGCGGACGCTGTCTGCTGGACGGACATATTTGATTTGCCAAAGTGTGAAATTTGTGATGGTCATCCGTCGACTTATCTCGCTGCGTCACGGGAGTTGTTTTGTAGTAAAGCGTCCGTTCGTGCATTTGAATTTGTTTTAGTGTCCTCTCGAACCTTTCAAACGGGATTTACCAGCCTCTTTATTACTCATGTCAGACAAAAGTAATGTTTTTTTTTCTATATATCGCTTTTTTTGCGAGAAACATTTAACAAATTTCTTGAGAGCTGGCCGCCCCCTCAGCACATACGCACGGGACCAGCGCTCACTCTGGACCTAGAAGACTATGATTTGGTGGCGTGTGTGGGCGCAGAGCGGGAGAGCGAGAGAGAGAGAGGGAGGGGGGCAGCGATATTTACTGCCCATTGTCACCTGCACACCCATTGTTACGCTTAGATCATTTCTTTCTCGCTGACTGACGTGTCTGTATGTGTGTGTGTGTGTGTGTGTTCCCCTTACCCCCTTCCAATTTCCAACACCCCACACACCGCCCGTCACGGCCCCACTCTCACACTTTGACCGTTTTAGTCTCTCTCTTTCTCACTCTCTGAACAGATCGTCAATGGGGAAATAGGATTGAACTTCGGTGAAATTTTGTTCAGCTATGCACAACTTTGTTCAACACCGGCGCCGGCCTGTGCTGTAGTACTCTTTTAGTTCCCGACCCCGTTTACTCCGAAAAATTACCTTCTTCTGTTGCGGTGACTTGCAGCTTTTTGCTCCATTACGGACGGAAGGAAATGCGGTAATTCAAATCGGTGGCCCTTATTTAAGCACGGGCCCCCCGCTTATTCTCGACGCGCGCCGTGCCAATGCTGCGAGGGATTGGCTCCGTGTGAGTGTGTGTGTGTGTGTGTGTGTGTGTGAGTAACCCGGTAGCACCCCTCGCGCCACCACCGGCCCCTCGTATGCCGGCAGGAAATGCCCCGCCCTGCCCCGCCCCGCCCCGCCGCGCGCTGCTACCGAGTCGTGTACCGCGGGGCGGGGCGGGGCATGCGCGCACACACACACACTGCGCCCAGCTTGACTTGCCTCGCCTCGCCTCGCTACTCGAGACGAGACGGAAACAAACTAGTTTTGATGTCGCAAAAGTGATTCGAGTTACGCCCTTCGCGCCGCCGCGCTCGACCGGTGGCCTTTATATATTTGAAGTGAAACGGAAGTATAATTGTCGCCGTGGCACGCGTGAAGGAAGAGAAGGGGCCGCTCAGCAAGGGCCTTCTGGGGCGACTGTGGTCCACTGCGTTCTTAGACTGAAACGAGAAGCGAGTCGTTGATCGAGCCCTGCCTCTTTTCGCCATACAAATTCATACTTTTGTAAAGGAAGAATAATATTTACCTTCAAAGCAGCGACATTTGTTCCTTTAGATGACCAGTGTACTACAAATCCCATTATCAAATAATTTATTTTAAAGAAGTTAAAATAACAAAAAGTTAAAAATGTCTTGGATTTGGATAACACGGCAACATTTTACTTTATCTGCGCCACGCTTCACTTCTGAGAAATGAAATATAGTGACGGAGCGGGATGAGCAAAGAGATGGAGCCGCGCTGCGCCCGCCCCGCCCCGCCCCGCCAGTGATGGGGATCGCACTAGACCATCAGGACCGCGCGGGCCGCACCGCGACACTTTGCGCTCAATCCACCTGATCTCTCTCTCTCTCTCTCTCTCTCTCTCTCTCTCTCTCTCTCTCTCTCTCTCTCTCTCTCTCTCTCTCTCTCATCCTTTTTGTGATAGAAGCTCGGAGCTGCTTCTTATCATCGATGAGAATCCGTCAAGACGGCGTTGCTGCGCGTTTCATGTTTGCCGCCAGCGTGCCGCGCAGATAAAGCGAGAGAGAGAGAGAGAGAGAGAGAGAGAGAGAGAGAAGACAGAGACGCAGAATACGGGCAAAATAGTTGTGATATTCAATACATTCTACTCCAGCATCATTACGTGAAGGAGATGATTGTTATTATACATGAGAAACTCGTGCAGCGTCTTTAACCGCAAGCATACCTGCAATAAACTCTTTATTTTTTCATTCGACTTAAACTTACCGGTGGAGAGAATCATTTTGTTTGTTTTTTTGTGCTGCTTATGAGCCAAATATAGACCTAGTGAGGTATGTCTGAGAGAGAGCGAGAGAGAGAGAGAGAGAGAGAGAGCCGTGTCGCGCGCGCTGCGGGGTCACCACACACGTACCGTCGAGTTGTGGCGGGGCGTGGCGGGGCGTGGCGGGGTCGTGAGCAGTCGGGCCGACCGAGGCGAGGCGAGTCGAGCGCTAAGCCCCGGCCCGGCCCGGCCGGTCTGTAGCATTGTTAGCGTCCTGTCGACGCGCGCCTTGTTATGCTACACCTTGCCTCTCCCCCTCTCCCTCTCTCCTCTCCCTCTCTCCCTCTCTCCCTCTCTCCCTCTCCCTCTCCAGACCGCCGGGCCGTCGCGTCGGGCCCGTCTGGCCGGGCTGGACGGGCTGGCTGGCTGTTTGCCCGTGCTCACTGTGGCGTCGACCCGGTGCGGCGAGAGAGAGAGAGAGAGAGAGAGAGAGAGAGAGAGAGAGAGAGAGAGAGAGGGCAGAGCCGGTCCTCGCCGGGGCTGACTTGTGCCCGGCCGGCGCGGTATGGCTTGGACTGGCGGGTCTGGCCGGCTGTGTCCGCCTCATGTAGTGCACAGAGTAGACCTCTTGGCGGTGAAATGGCGTTTCCATAGCGCCGGTTGGTGCATTATTATTATTATTATTATTATTATTATTATTATTGATATTTCGGTTAAAACATTGTGGTAGGAAGAATCGGGCGGGGGCGTAACTACTGTGCGCCTTTCCGCCTTACGAATGTCAAAGCTCTCGGGGGGCGCGCCACCTCCGGGACGAGCCGCCCGGCCCGGCCTGCCGAGGAGGAGGAACGCCCCGCCCCGCCTCGCCCCGCCCCGCCCCGCCCCGCCCCGCCACGCTTCTGGATACCGGCTCTGCTCCTCCAGTCAAGGTCGAAGAAAGAGAAGAAAAACGCCTCCTCGGCTGCGGCCGTGCTGGGCTGGGCTGCTCGGCCCTGTGGCTGCTGCGCCTCTGCGCGCTGCTCGCCACGGCCCGTGTGGTGCGCCCCGCCCCGCCCCGCCCCGCCCCGCCCCGCCACACCGCGCCGAGAGGGAAGGACGCCTCCGAGGTGCGTGCACCGCCCCGGCGTGTGCTGTCGGAGCCGACTCGAACGCCCCCGCCCAGCCCGCCGCTGTGGTCCACGGTGCCGCCCCGCCCCGCCCCGCCCCGCCCTGCCCCGCCGCGCCACACCACACCACGCCTGGTCGGTTTTAGTACCGACCAAAAGTATTTCCAACCGGCCGTGCTGAGCGCTCGCTGCGCCCTGAGTCAGACCGAGGAGGCGAGGAGCAACGCTCCGACTCGCCGCCCCGCCCCGCCACGCCCCGCCACGCCCCGCCTCGCCCCGCCACGCCCCACCACGCCCCGCCCCGCCGCTGATCTGATGCTCCTCTACTAGGTGCGAAGTGCGTCCCCAGCACCGCGACCTCCCGCCCAGCCCCGCGCTCCAGCCTAGGCCCCGTGCCCTCCGCTCCCGTCCGCTAATCACGCTAAACGGCAGTGGGTGCTTCTTATTACCCTAAGCAAATGAGAACCATCGTCTCAGCTGGACCCTAGACCACGCGGACTACCTGAGAGAAACGTGGTGTCATGCCACGCCTGGACAGAGATCTTTCCCCGAGTATTTAATAACAATTATAACGTAACAATTTCTTGACAAGTATTTTAAATTTCGTGACATTTTTATGACAAATGTTTATAAATTTTCATGTTTAGAACATGATAAAATTTCAAACAATATTTTACGACAGTGATGTTTCGCTTGAGAGCCAACTCCCATACACCCAAATGCTGTAATGAAGATTTTTTAAATAGTTTTTCTCGGTGCCCCGTTAATAGTCTCCGGAAAGGCTTTCTGCGCGCTTGAAAGCCTGAAAGCCTAGCCTCGCGGCGGGCCGGGCCTGTCGCCCCGGCTCCTCTTGCTCATTGGGGGCCACTTGTTCTACCGACCGGAGCGTTACTCTTGATGGATGCGCGGCCGGCTGTCACGCTGTGTGTGTGTGCACGCATCTGGTAACGCACTCCGATGTACCTGAGCGCGGGCTAAGCGTGACTAAGTGTGTGAGGAAGCGATATTACAACGGTGCGCGTTCCGTAAGCCGTTGCCGTGGTCTGCCGGACGGAGTTTTGAACGGCGCGATGATGATGTCTCCCTCCCGTTTTTGGCTGAGCCTGCCCGGTGCCGGCCGGGGCCCATTAGTGCTGTTGGAGTAGGCCAGGATCTGATGGGATGGGGCCTCCTCCGGCAGGGCCCCGCCCGCCCCGCCCCGGCCCACCAGTGACACAGCACTACCGGGGACTGTTTGGTCTCCTGTAACCAGCCGGCACCGGCCGGCGCCCCCCACTCCTCGGGCCGGGCCGGGCCGGGCGGCGCGCTGCGGGGTCAGCCCGGCGGGTAGGCAACCCGGCGGACGAGCGCGCCCGACGGGACGGTATCGCACGGCGCACCCTGCCGCCGCGCCCCGCCGCGCGCAGACGTTTCCCACACCAGTGCTGCCAGTAAAGTAGGCAATAGGTAGCCTAAACACAGTGGAGTGAAGCGGGCTGCGTCTTCGCCTGCCTTCTAGGCAGCACCATAGCACAGGTGCGCACATGTTGCCTAGTAGGCAGGCGCAGATGCAGCCCGCTTAACTCCACTGTGTTTAGGCTGCTATTGCCTACTTTTCTGGCAGCACTGTCCCGCACGAGCTTTGCCTCCTGATTGCGGCTCCGCCAATGGTCCGCAAACGTAACTCATCCCAGGGGAAAACTACTCTGAAATTTTTGTACAACTGGTAACTCAGAAAACTTCAGAAAAGTTCTGGAAAATTTCAAAAAAATTATGGAAAAATCAAAGCAAAATTGCAAACCAAATTCTTTAAAAATTCCCGATATTTGTACACCCCTAAATTGAAAGTTGTTTCCCGCTCCTCGAACTCATCACACGGATTGTCGTAAACGGATTTGGTCTGGTGTAATCAATGAACGTGATTACAGAGGGCTGGGCGCTGGGCGGGCGTGGCGGAGGTGGAGGAGGCTTTGGCCGAGGCCGGGGGTTCTGCTGCGCCGCTGCGCCCAACAGGCTGCCCGGCCGCTCCGGTCTTGCTCCGGTCGACTGGTTTGACCGGAGTGGGCCCTCGGGATTGGCACGCTGCGGTCGGCCGGGGCGGGGTAGGACCTCGCCTCCCCTCGCCGTGTGGACACGCGCTGGAGTGGGCAGGGCAGGGCAGCGCGGGGGCGGACCATTCCGTTTGCCATGTTTGATTTGGCCACCTTGAGGAGGCGTATCGGACCCCAGTGCAGCCAATGGAGCGCGGCTAATCGTGTATCCTCGAGACCTCCGCCCCGCCCCGCCCCGCCCCGCCCCGCCCCGCCCCGCCCCGCCCCGCCCTCCTCTGCTGACCACGTGGCTGCCCACCGCCGGACAACCACGAGGGGCTCGTTCACTCGAGTGGCGCGCCGTGCCGCACAGTGGGCCCGGCCCGACCTAGCGGGGGATTTGATTTTTCTGCGACGGTTTTTTTTTTTCTTCCTGGCCGTTGCTGCTACAAAAGCGTGTGTATGCGTATGGAATCAAGGGGAAACCCGGCTCGCCTATACCACCCTGTAAAAGCCAGGCGTGCGCGAATATTACGCGCTTTTAAGCGTGTGTGGGTTTCTATTCGTACGCTTGCCTCTTGAAGAGTGTGTGAAATTCGTCAGGGAAATTCTCACTCTTACATGCTGAAGAGTGGGAGTTGACGCACCTACGAGCGTGTGACATTCACACGCTTGGGTCTCTCCCCAGTGCGCCCTCTGTGTCCGCCCGCGCGCGCGCGTACCACTTATTGGGCGCCCCTCGGGCGTGTGTCGCTCGGGGGAGGATTAGCGAGCGCGGGGGAGAGAGGGGAGCCGTTTTATTTCCCGCCAACAAGATGCGCACCGAGCGGAAAATGAGGAGCGGAGAGGAAATGTGACGGGGGGTTTGGTTTTGCGTTTGAGCGCGCTCTGGAGCTCTGTGCATGCCAAGAGTGCACCGCTGGGAAACCCGCAGAATGTGTGAGTGTGACACAGTTGTAGGTGTGGGCGAGTGTTTATTCGTACCCTTGACACCAGTAAATTTGTATCGTGAGATTCCCAGGATGATTTGCGCATTACCGGGAAAGTTCCTGGCATAATATCCGCAGGATGAGTCCTGGAAAACTACCTGCTTTTCTGGGAATCCCAGGAAACAGACTTACTGTGAAACAAGTAGTGTATTTTTTTTTTTTTTTAAATGTCCTAGGGGTATCGTGCACGTGAGTTTCACGCCCTCTCAAGTGTAAGACCTTCATACATTTGGGCTGGCAGTACTAGTGTGAGACTCGCTAGAGAAATCGAAATGAGGAGAAGGAAAGCCTTTCCTCTGTGCTTTCTCTCTCTCTCGTTCCGGAATGCAAAACGAGTGCAGAGGCCGTTGCAGCCGGTGGCGCAGGGGGCGCGACACGGGACGTGCGTGAGTCTGTCAGAGGAAACGGCCAATGATGAATCGGGTTTAGGAAACTGACTTTGTGATTGGCCCGTCTGCCGCCGCCGTAGTCAGTCAATGAGTTCCCGTCGGTCGCCCCGCCCGAGTAAAACCCGTCCTTCGTTTCCGTGTTCCCTCCCCCGCTCGCTCTCTCTCTCTCTCTCTCTCTCTCGCTCTCTCTCTCTCTCTCGCTCTCTCTCTCTCTCTCTCTCTTTCGCTCTCTCTATCTCTCCCTCGCTCTCTCTCTCTCTCTCTCTCTCTCTCTCGCTCTCTCTCTCTCGCTCTCTCTCTCTCTCGCTCTCTCTCTCGCTCTCTCTCTCTCGCTCTCTCTCTCTCTCGCTCTCTCTCTCTCTCGCTCTCTCTCTCTCTCTCTCTCTCTCTCTCTCTCTCTCTCTCTCTCTCTCTCTCTCTCTCTCTCTCTCTCTCTCTCTCTCCCTCTACCCTGCCCCTCCGCCCATATGGCCGCCGCCGCATCACATTCTGCCATTCCTGGAATAGTTTGTCGAACGGCCGCGGTCAAGGAATGCAGGACTATCCCCTTCCCTGCCGCCCCCGCCCCCACCCCCCTCAAAGCGCCGCTGTGGCGCAGGCACCCACGAGAACTCTCCACCCCGCCTCCCCCTGTCTCGCTCTCCAACCCCCTGGCCTCCCCTCCCCTCCCCACTTGTGGACACTTCAAAGGGAATTGGCCGTGTGTGGCCCGGGGCCGGGGGTTAGGGGTTGGTTGGTCGGGGGCGGGCTGCAGGTGCACCGCTGGAAACGCAAGTGTGCGAATGTCGCACACGTGTAGGTGTGTGGTGAATTTTCGTCCCTGCACTTGGCTTTGCCACACCACGGGTGAATTTCTTAGGAAAGTTTCAGACCTGTCTAGCTGTATTTAGGCGACATACATATTACCCTGAAATTTGTCGTGGTGGAATCGCGTGCGCGTGAGTGTGTGTGTGTGTGTGTGTGTGTGTGTGTGTGTGTGTGTGTGTGTGTGTGTGTGTGTGTGTATGTGTGTGTGTGTTGGCGTGCACGCCACGACACGCGGCTGACCCTGGCCCACCTTGGGCGCCTGGGCGGGCGGCGGGGGCAGGGCCGGGGTGGGGCGGGGGCAGGGCCGGGGCGGGGCAGAGGCGAGGCAGAGGCGGGCGGTGGAGTCGTCACGAGCAGAAGTTCCCCCCTTTGAAGTCCAGTGAGGCGGGATGGTGGCGGGGCGGGGCGGGGCCGCGTGGTGCGGCAGACGGGGTGAGCACGCCCCCGCCCCGCCCCGCCCCGCCCCGCCCCGCCCCGCCCCGCTGCCCGCCGCTCTGCCAGCCCCGCGGAGCGTCCTGTCCTGACTGCTCCACCGCGTCCAGACCCAGGCGCTCCTGGAGGACCCCCCCCCCCTCCACCTCTACTCCAATAATTCTGACACTGTGAAAAGTAGCTGAAAGGTTTCACGGGCAAATTTTTATACAATACCTCGTTTTATAAGTGTTAAAATTGAAGATGTGTAATACTTGAACGTCAGATAAATAGCGATTAGCTTACATACCCACCCACACCCACCCACACAAACACCCCCCCTCACAGAGGTAGGGGAGGGCCGGGCGGCGCGAAGCCCCATACGGCCGCTTACAGTAGCGTCAGAGGCAATATCCCGGAGGTCGGGTCGGGTGGGCGGCGCCCCGATCGTATGGCATCGCCCCCCCCCCCCCCCCCCCACCCGCCTAGGGGCGTAAACACATACTGCCGGGGCTGGACGCGGGGCGGGGCGGACCCAGGCTGTGTTTGTTTAGCTTCCGACTCGCGCTGGATGTGTGGCGGGGCGGGGCGGGGCGGGGCGGGGCGGCCGCGCAGCCCCAACCCAAATACCATAACATGAATGTTGTTATACGCCTCTGTGTGTTTTGCGCCCGGCCATTTTCCTCGGTTTTCATTTTTATTCCTCTTCGTTTGTGTGTTTGTTTTTTTTAATCCGTATACCGTGTGTGTGTGGGGCGTAAGGGGGAAGGGGGGTTACTTCTTGCAATGATAATACAGTTGCCTCTAATTTCAAGTTGGATCGCACCATAGTTTGTCAGTTTCTTGGCTAGATGTATTAATTTCTTTTTTCTTTTCTGTGTTTCAGGTGAGTTTTTCTTTCTCCGATAAACGAGCCCTGGTGTAACAGGCGAGCGAGAGGTGAGGTACGTGTCTCGTCCGCCGGGCGGGGCGGGGCGGGGCGGGGCGGGGCGGGGCGTTCTATGGAAGTAAGGGTTTGTCGAGTTCCAGGACTCCAGGGGAAGCGCAAGCCTTGTGCGGCAGGGAATAGGTACTCCCCTGGAGGGAGAGCACTCTGTGTATTTTCTGGCGTGAGTTCATCATGCTTCTGCCGTTGTTATTTTTTAAAGTGGAAAGAGAGAGAGGTGGTGAGAGGGAGCTTCTGAGAGGGTGAGATAGGGAGAGAGAGAGACGCTATCTGACAAGCGAATAAAGAGGATGAAGACATCGATATCGAAATGAAAAGGCAGCCTGGTGTGCTGGGGCGGGCGCGGGCGGGGCGGGGCGGGGCGGGGCGCGGCGGGGCGGGCGCCGGCCAGGGTCGGGTCTGGAGGGGAGGGCGGCGTGCTGGCGCGTGGCCGCGCTCGTCCGAATGGGCTCCGAATTGGGACGTTGGCAATGATTTGGCGGAAGAAAGTACAGAGGAGGGTTGTCTCCATATCGACCCCTGGGCTGGGCCGGGCCGGGCCGGGTCAGGCCGCGGGCGGCCGCGCTCCACCCCGAGGGCAACCCCTCTCTCTCTCTCTCTCCCCCCCTCTCTCACTCTCCCTCTCTCTCTCTCTCTCTCTCTCTCTCTCTCTCTCTCTCTCACTCTCCGTCTCTCTCGCAGCGGAGCGACCACCGGCCTCATCCCCCTCTGTGCGAGCCTGCCGCCGCCACCACTCTCCATATCCGAGCTCACCCCTCTCCAAAACGCCACCACCCCCTAGCCCTCCCCTCCCCACCCCTCCACCCTTCTGATGTGTACATGTGTCTTCAGCTGGCCGTACATATGCGGAGCGCCAGACACGCTCTCTCACTGTCTCTCTCACTCCCTCTCTCTCTCTCCCTCTCTCACTCCCTCTCACTCCCTTTCACTCCCTTTCACTCCCTCTCACTCCCTCTCACTCCCTCTCTCTCCCTCTCTCTCCCTCTCACTCCGTCTCACTCCCTTTCTCTCCCTCTCACTCCCTCTCTCTTTCTCCCGCCCTCTGTCGTCTCTTAATTTTTCCGATCGACGAGAAAATGTCCCCTGGTATTTGTAGAGTACGGCGCTGGGCCGCGGGGCGGGGGGAGCATTATGCAGCGAGGGTGGCGGAGGCACAGGGGCGGGTCCTGGGGGCCTGCGGCGCCCCGCGGAAATGAGGCAGGAAGGAGATGTGATGAGGGCGAGGAGAGGAGAGAAAGTGGGTGGTGGCTGCTCCGCGCGCCACGCCGGCAAGTGAAAGGCCACTTTTGTTTTTTTTTTTGAAGATTTTCCTTCCTGTTTTTTTTTTGTTTTTTTTTTTGCCATTCTTACGTTTTATTTCTATTTTTATCTTATGTGCGCACCTATGTGGGATGGCGACATTTCCTCGTAGCGCCAATATAGCGCTGCGACGGCAGGCAGCCTGGATGGTATTGGCAATATACCCGGGGCTGTGTTGGTACACACCCGTGCCCGCCCCGCAGACTGGCTCGTGTGTGTGTGTGTGTGTGTGCGTGCCTGAAATACACGACCAACTTGACCGGAGATAAATCGCGAACCGTAAGCCAATACGTATTTCAAATCGACATGGAAATCGAGGATTGGTTTTGTCAAATATTTTTTTATTTTTTCAAAAACGAAGTATCGATGTTGTGGTTTTTGTTTGAGCGCGCTGCTCTTTGTACCTGTAGCGCTCTCGCCGATACGCCGGGGGCGCTCTCTGCGCTCTGCAAATACAATATGCGTAGCCCTGCCTCCATCCCCCCTCCCCCTATCACCCACACCCACTTTTTTTCCGGCCTTGCCCTACTTGTGAGTGGAGCGATATGTCAGTGTGTGGAATATGATCGCATTACACTATAGGGTCGCGGTGGCGGGGGTCTGTCTTTCTCTCTTTCTCTCTCGTGGCTCTATGGAGTGTTGAGTTCGCTCACCCCCTTCTGGAACCATTCATATGTAATAAAATAACAAACCATATAAACCTCGACGCAGTTTGACTCCGCTTGCTCCGCGGGCGCGCCGTGCTCTAGCGAGCCCTCCCCTCCACACACACACACACACACACACACACACACACACACACACACACACACACACACACACACACAGACGGTCACCCCCAGCCGGCCACCCTAAGCCTTTTCATATTTCATAATTCATGCCACAATATAATGGGTGGGGAGGGAGCGGGCCGCGGGGGGTGCTAAGTGGCGGTGTGGTGAGTGACTCGTGTGAATTGAAAGCAAACACCGCAGAAGAACATGATGATAATAGTCATGATGATTCTTGCTGGTGGCTGCGTGCTGGTGTTTCCCCCCGGCTCTGCGCTCTCTCTCTCTCTCTCTCTCTCTCTCTCTCTCTCTCTCTCTCTCTCTCTCTCTCTCTCTCTCTCTCTCTCTCTAATATCCTCGCTGATGACCCGTTCCTCCCCTGCTTGCCATATTGATCATTGGCCGCAGCCTTTTGCAGGCACTTCCGCAAATGTGGACACATTGTTGTTGTCTGTCCGTCGTGCTGTCAAAACACGTAGCGGCAGACAGCTCGGCTTGCATCGTCTGCATCACGCGGATTTCTCTCTCTTTTTTTCCTTTTTTTTTCTTTTTTTCTTACTGTGCACCCTCTTTGCTATGCCTGCTCTCTTCGCCCCTTGTCGCCTGCTCTTGGGTTGTCGTGTGTGACGGCCCTACAATTTCACCCTCTCCTTCGAGGAGAGAGAGAGAGAGAGAGAGAGAGAGAGAGAGAGAGAGAGAGAGAAGAGAGGGGTGCATGCCTGCGCACCAGCCCGCCCGCCTTTGCACTGGAAACCCCAAAGTGTGTGAATGTCGCACACTTTTTGATGAGTGAATTTTTGTGCACTTTTCCCTTCAAATTCGTATGTGAAATTCGTAGGAAAATTCGTATTATGTTGAAGTGATGAAACTACATACACCTGCAAAAGTGCAACATGCAACACACTTTGGGGTTCCCAGTGATCCTGCGCACTTGTGGGAATTTAAAACTTTTTCGCAATTTGCCATAATTATTTCACGCTGGACCAGGGGTACTTTGTGTGTGTGTGTGTGTGTGTGTGTGTGTGTGTGTGTGTGTGTTTGACGCACCGCCGGGCGTGTGACGTGGTTGGCACTGCAGCTGTGCGCCCCTCAGACACCCCCCCCCCTCCCTCCCCTCTTGCGCTCTCCTGCGTTGATTAGGCCCTTCTGCTGGCCAATTAGAAAGGAGGGCGCCCTGCCTCCTCCTCCCCCCGCCCCGCGGCAGGACCCGGCCCGCCCGGCGCCCGGCTCGGGCATTTTAGCGCGGAGCTGAGCGCAGGAGAGTGCGCTGCTGCAGGCTGACTGGGCGCGTCTCTGTAAGGACCCACCCTGAAAAATAGTTTAATACTTTAAAAAAAAGAAGAAAAATTATTGTGTGCGCAACGCATTCTAAATGTCGAGGGGCTGTTGAGATGGATGAACAAGTTTACTGTGAGATGAATTGTGAAGCGGAAATTCGCCACTTTTGCTAGGAATGTAGATTGGCATCTGATCATGATGTGCTGTATACCTCAACTTTCATATCAACCCTCTCAACTTTTACCTATCAACTCTTGCCTTAACTTTTACTCCTTGACTCTAACCTCAACTCTAACCTCACCTCAACTCTTACCTCAATAACTCTAACCCCACCTGAACTTGAACCTCACCTCAATAACTCTAACCCCACCTGAACTCTAACCTCAATAACTCTAACCCGCCCACCTGAACTTGAACCTCACCTCAATAGCTCTAACCTCACCTCAACTCTAACCTGCGGGAAGAGACAGCCACGTCTATTTGTGAAGCAAAAGTCTGCGTGCACAGTGTATGGCTCGGCCGGAAATGGGCGCGCGCTGTCGTTTGGAACCCTCGTTGTGGCCCTGGAGGCGGGCCGCTGGAGGCCGCTGGAGGCCGCTGGAGGGGGCGCGGCCCGGGCTCTGCTCCGCTCAATGTGATAATTACAGGTTGGCAGGCCTGCCTGCTGGGCAGAGAGGCCGCCACGCTACTGCCGCCCTGCTGTTTGCTTTGCGGACAGTTGGTACTACTGCCGCGCTGCGGCCCTTACGCCAATGCCGAGGCGTGCTCCGTGCTCGCACTGCAGGTTTTTTTTCCCTCTTTAGTAATTTCAGTGCATTTTCTAAACTTCTTTTGTTTTCTCTCTTTCTTGAAATAAGCAGCAGCTTGTCTTGAGCAGAGCAGCGTATCCGAGAAGTGGTATTGCAGGGTCCTTCCAAGGGCTGTTGACACGAGTTTTACCCTTTATTTTGAGGTTTTATAGCGTTTTTTGTTGGTCTGCTCAATTCTTACGTATACTGTCACAATCATGTAACAAGTCCTGAGAATCGCCCGGCATGGTTGGGGGCTTATGCGTCTGTGGCGTGGCTCCTTTGTGTCGCGTTCAGACACCCCCCTCCCCCTCCGCTCCTGTGGCGCGCGCGCTCGTACAGAGAATTTATTCATGAATTGAAAGCATTCGATTTTGGGTCGGGCTCTCTCCGATCGGTCCGCTCTCCTCGAGTGAGTGCGCGCGCCTAGCTGTATACACTGGAAATCCAAGTGTACGAATGTCGCTCACTTGTAGATGAGCGAATAAATTCACTCACTTGTAGGTGAGCAAATGACTATTCGCTCACTTGTAGGTGTGTGAATGATTATTCACCAAATGATCTTTCGCACACCTACAGGTGAGCGAATAGTCATTTGCTCACCTACAAGTGAGCGAATAGTCATTTGCTCACCTACAAGTGAGTGAATTTATTCGCACATCTACAAGTGAGTGACATTCGTACACTTGGATTTCCAGTGTATTGCACGTCGACATACGACTTCACCCCCCGCCCCGCACCTCCACCGCCTTACGCACCTTACGGAAATTGTCCGGAACGCTGGTGGGCGGGAAAACAAAGCTGTAGCTCAATTACCTTTCTGAAGGTGTGAAAAGGTTCAATTCCCTTGCAAAGGCAACTATTAACGTTAAAGGGCACACCGCTTGGTGCTTTTCAAAACTGGAAAAATGCACGTGGAGCAAGAATGTTCTTTTTTTTTTCTTTTCTTTTTTTTTTTTGTTACTAGTAACCGAATATATGCTGGGGGAAAAAATGGGTGGTCGCATACTGCTGACCTTTCGTTTTACCTGTCTTCTCTGGCCGCCACACCCCGCCCCACCCCACCCCGCCCCGCCCCACCTCACCCCGCCTCACCCTCCAGCGTCATTGTCTCGCGCTGAAGCCGCCACTGCCTGTCTTCCTCGTCGACGTTGTGCAAATCAAGTTTGCAGAGACGAGGAGGTGGCACCGCACTAACGCGTCTGTTGGAGAGGTGTGTGTGTGTGAGGGGCGAGACGCGACTGGAGAGGAGGGGCTTAGAGGGGTGCGCCGCGCGGCCCTACTGCCGTGGTGATGCGGAAATTGGTTTAAGTTCTTTCCGTGGTTCTTTTCCTCTTGCTCCTACTCGCGCGCGTCACAATTTTGTTTTCTCTCTCTCGTTTTCTCGTGTGTTTTTTTCCGTATCGCCCTCTCTCTCTCTTACTTTTTCCACCTCGTGTTCCTTTCACCGCCCCTCACTCTCTGTCTCACTGCTGTGCGCCCCGCTCCGCCGCGCAGCGCCTGTCGAATACATTTCTGCGGTCGATTAGTCTCTCTCTCTCTCTCTCTCTCTCTCTCTCTCTCTCTCTCTCTCTCTGTCTCTCTGTTGCACAATTCTCTCCTCGAATGCCCCTGTGTGGTCTGTGGATGGGGTCGTTCGGCGGTATTGGCGCAGACGGGTGTTTCGGTGATCTCCTGATGATCCCGTCTGTGATCCCTCTGCCGCCAGCACTGTCCCCTCCCTCTCTCTCTCTCTCTCTCTCTCTCTCTCTCTCTCTCTCTCTCTCTCTCTCTCTCTCTCTCTCTCTCGCTCTCTCTCTCGCTCTCCCTGGATCCGCCCCCCTCATTTGTCGGCACGAGAGCTATCAATTACCTAAACGGGGGACGACGGGGCCTGCCGCGCACGCCACGCAATGTCACGCTACCCTCTCGACCTGCTCACCCTACTCTCTCTCTCTCTCTCTCTCTCTCTCTCTCTCTCTCTCTCTCTCTCTCGCTCGCTCGCTCGCTCGCTCCCCCTCTCTCCTTCCTGCTCGTCCCCTCCCTCCTGTCGACGGTGTGTTAAGAGGTGCGGGGGTTGCGTGCGATGCAGTATGTATCCCGCCCGTCGCCGCCTGTGATTGCCTATATTTAATGCAGCGCCCTGCGCCGCCCTGCGCCCCCGCCGACTCATCCCCACTCACACACACACATGGTGCCGTACAACGGATATTTACGCACCTACAAGTGTGCGACGCAGGCTCACGGTAAAAAAAAAAAAAACAATCCCAGATTTTTTTTGCGGGAAAATGGATAACTTTGAAGAGTTCCTATAATTTGCCTCCTCAGATTTTGAGGATGTCCTCTCAATATTTGAGGGAAATTCTCGCCTTTTTTAAAGGAGATTTCCTCAAAATGTGAGTAGGTTTTCCCAAATTATGGAAGTTTCTCAAAAAATCAGGCATCCTTTTTACCGTGCGCATTTTTTACACTCTCCTTCCTTCTCACATCTCTTTCGCCTCCTGTATTATTGCTTATTTCCACCAGGCTGCAACTTTGCTATAGCTCTTAATTTCCAGTTCGTGCGGCGTTGTGGACTCTTCAGTCTGAGAGAGAGAGAGAGAGAGAGAGAGAGAGAGAGAGAGAGAGAGCGGGAGGGAAGGGGGTGTGGGAAAAAGGGCTGGCTGTCAAACAGTGTACAGTGCGACTTGTATCACATACGTACTGATGTCACCCCTCCCCGGTCGGCTCGCCCCGCCCCGCCCCTGCTCTCTCATTCACCATGCACACGCTCCAATTACCCCGCTGTTATGACGTGCGTGCGGCGTGCAGAGAGAGAGAGAGAGAGAGAGAGAGAGAGATTGCCAGTCCGTGTGTCCTTGGTCGTTGTTTAGGGGTTGCGTGGCCCTGGCCAGCCCAGCGGTGCAAGTGCTCTTGCCCAACTATATAGTGGTGCACTACAAGTGTCTGGAGGGGCTGGAGCCTGGAGCGCGGAGCGCTGGCTGGAGTCTTCCTCCTCCGGGCGCTTGCACATGTGTGCAGTGCACTAGGAGCAGCACTTGTGCCCCGGCGCAGCTACTGGAGAGGTATTTCGCACTGACGGGGAATAAGCCAGCAGTGTCTGGAGGCATGCCCCCTGCTGCTCCACCCGGCCCGGGCCAGCCCAGGGGGCTGGATCATCTCGTTTCGTCTGCGTGCGTGTGTGTGTGTGTGTGTGTCGCCGAAATGATGTCCTCTGGACTCGCACACGTAGGGTAGGGCTCGACACTCGAGAGGTTTTTCGCGGCCGTCTGCTGGGGTGGACTGTCTCGTTATAATTCCGAGGGAAAGGGACTCGTCGCGCTGGTCCCTTCCACGCGCGCAAAATAAAAAAATAAGACGGACGCTGATTTTTTTTTTTTTTTTTGGACTAGTGCAAAATTTTGTACTGCCTCCTTACGCGTGTTCTTGCCTCTACGATTTTTATATTTATTTGGCTCTGTTCCAAATTGAGTCACTGCATTCGGCAAAGAGGAGTTTTTTTTAATTATTTATTTTCATCGTTTTCTCGTGTGATAAGTGCAGATCCGCTCCGCCTGAGAGCTCTGGTCTTTGAAATAAAGCCGCAGTGCGCCGTACCCCCGCGCGTTCCACCGCCCCGCCCCACCCCGCCCCGCCCCGCCCCGGCCCGTGTCCCCCCGGGGCCTGGACGAGTACAGCGTGCATCACAAACAGCCGGGGGCGGGGCGGGGTGGGGCGGGTTGTGGTGTGGTGAGGCGGGGCGGGGCGGGGCGGGGCGGGGTTTCGTTCTGATAGAGATGAGCGCGGAGAGCGCCGCCGGGTTCATTTCGCGTGGCTGGCACAAGGCGGGGCGGGGCGGGGCGGGGCGGGGCGGGCCGGGCCGGCTCCGAACCAACAGCCATTCATTCATTTATTCATTCATTTCTTGCCTCGTCGTCCGTCGCCTCCGCGCCTCGCCCTCTGGTCCCTCGACGCATTCCCCGCCCTCTCTCTCCCTCTCTCTCTCTCTCTCTCTCTCTCTCCCTCCCTCTCTCTCCCTCTCTCTTTCTCTCTCTCCCTCTCTCTCCCTCTCTCTCTCTCTCTCTATGCAGCGTGCACCACCCCGCCCGGACTACCCCCTCTCCCGCCACGCCCCTTCTCTAAGGCCCTGCCACGGCCGGGGGGTGGATCTACAGAGCCGTACACCCTCCATCTCGCAGCGGCCCTTCGGCCTCCCCAAATAGCGCCATCCCCCTCTCTCTCCCTCCTGCCCTCCCACCCTCTCCCTCTCCCTCCCGCTCTCTCTCTCTCGCCCCGCCCACCGCTGCGCAGCTCCGGCCCCAAACGTATTTCTCCCCCGAGCGCCGAATAAGAAACAGTGTTTGTCCGTCGGATTGCGGGGGCGGCGCGAGGCGGCTGGGGAAACAAGCGCGTGTGAGCGTCAGGCCTGTGCTCTACACTGCATGGCGTTTATCTTAAAAAAAATTAACCATTAACATTTTTTTGTAAAGTTCATTTTTTGTTTTACGAAGACGATATTTATTTTGCTCGCCGGTGGTACGAAACTGGCAGAGCTGAAGATACAAAACGGAGGGGGAGAGAGGGAGGAAGGGAGGAAGGGGTGGAAGGAGGGAGGGAGGAGCAGAGTAGAAATCGGGTAGGATGAGGTGGGCAAAAGCGGACTATAAGGGTGGTTTCTTGGGCGTTAACAGGATTGCGTACTTGGCTGCTGCTGGGTGGGGTGGGGCGGGAGGGGCGGGGCGGTGCGGGCGGGATGGGGCGGGGCGGGGCGGGGTTTGGTGTGCTTCTCATTCCTTTAGCGGGGGAATCAGACTGGCGAATAGCCCCGCCCCACCGTGGTGGCGCCGCGCAAGGGAAGCGTTTTATTCCGGCTAGGGCCACTGTTAAAAGAAACCCACGGTATGGTCCGCTCCAGAAATTTGTTGCCTTGTCCGTACCGTAATATCTTTGCATTTATGGTCTGTATCCTACAGGATCCACCGTAGTTTTGCAAACATGTTGAGGCTCGGTTACGGCAATAATCCTACACAATAAATAGCGCAGTTCGTACCGTAGTGCGCCTGTGTACCGATACCGATGTGTTTTATACGTATAACATTGTATTTTCAGATGTACTGGAACGGTATTCCCGCCGGGCCCAGTCCTCCTTTCTCTCCGAGCTTGAGCGCACTCTCTCTCTCTCTCTCTCTCTCTCTCTCTCTCTCTCTCTCTCTCTCTCTCTCTCTCTCTCTCTCTCTCTCTCTCTCTTCCCTCCTCCACTTTTGTTCAGTCCCGCCCCGCCCCCGCCCCGCCCCTGGCTCGATCGCCGTTTCACCTTTGATTGCAGTAGATTTGATGTCCCTAATGATCGAGAAGTCGGTGTAATGGGAGGAGGAGAGAAAGAGGGAGGGAGGAGAGGAGAGGAGAGGAGAGGACATGAGAGGAAGGGGGTTGAAGGAGAAGGGGGGGGGGGTGAGCAGAGGGTGTGCATTGTAAAGCGCACGGGGTCTGAATGGGGGAGGGTTGTTCAGCGACAGCAGGGACAAGCCGAGCGTGCCCCGCCCCGCCCCGCCCCGCCCCGCCCCGCCCCGCGCAGCCTGCCTGCCTGCCTGCCTAGCCTCTTTTGTACGCTCGTCTTTATTTTACCCCCCACCGACTGCTGGCGTGGCGCGGCGCGGTGTGGCGCGGCCCGCGGAGCTTTTTCCACTTGAATTATACGTCGCGAACGAAACGCGAACGTGTTCCCGCCGCTCCGCCGACGCGCACGGTCCTCTCGCGAGGCACGCCCCACCGGCTGCGGGGGCGGGGCGGGGCGGGGCGGGGCGGGGCGGGGCGGAGCGGGACCGGGCGCCCTGAAAAGGGGTGGTGGGAAATCGAAAGTCATATCTCCCCACGGCGGCTGGCTCCCACCTCCTCTCACAAACTTTTACTCTCTCTCCTCTCACCGACCGACCAACGCCGCGCCCTTTCTGCCGCACGCCTCCACCCGTCCTTTCGCCTCTCTCTCTCTCTCTCTCTCTCTCTCTCTCTCTCTCTCTCTCTCCCTCTCTCCCTCTCTCCCTCTCTCCCTCTCTCTCTTTCTCTCTCTCTGTAATTGGGGCGCCTGGAGTGGTTCATCCGGTCTGCACGCCTAGCACCGCCCGGGCAAGGGAATTCTTTGGAATTGTTAATTTCGCGGAAATTTCTAGAAACTATTTTTTTTGTCCTTTTTTTTTTTTTTTTTGGCTCTTTAATGTAAATAACAGATATCTGTTGCTGTTGTTATTATGACGATTATTAGTATTAATAATAATAATAATTTTATTATTACGGATTGGGGTGGCCTAGCACATGTGAGACAGCTGAACGGGTAGGCCTACCTCGCTCTTGTAGCGCCGCCGCTGCCAAGCCTTGTGTGCCGGGAGCCTCGTCGACGCCCGGCGCGTGTCTCTCTCTCTCTCTCTCTCTCTCTCTCTCTCTCTCTCTCTCTCGCTCTCTCTCTCTCTCTCTCTCTCTCTCTCTCTCATCCCACTCTCTTTGCGCGCGCTGCGCCGCACCCTCTGTCTATGCAAATGACACAAAGCTGTCGTCGCCGTGTCGTCCTCGTGGTGGTGTGTGCTGGTGATGCGTCCTCCCCCTCCCCTCACCTCCCCCTCCCCTCTCCCTCCCCTCCCCCTCTCCCTCCCCTCTCCTCCTCCCTCCCGTCCAAACAGCAGAGGAGCATCCACGGGGTGAAGTGGAGCGGAGCGCTCTAATCGAGGCCGAGCAGGGCGGGGCGGGGCGGGGCGGGGCGGGGCGGGGCGGGGCGGGGTGAGTGTAGCACAGCAGTCTGTAGGGGAGGGCAGATCTATTAGCACTACCTTCATCACTTATCCAAACAGAGTCTCAAATTGTGTCCCCCTCCTCTCTCTCTGTCTCTCTCCCTCTCCCTCCCTCTCCCCCTCTTTCTCTCTGCTCTTTAATACACTCGCCCCTGCCTGCCTGCCTGCCTGCAACACGATGAAGTGACCGCCGCGGACTTGTCCACGCCGGACAGAAAACTTCTGAATGAAAGTAATGAAGAAAAGAATAAAAAGATTTTGATGTCGGAGGCGCAAAGTAGGTGCGCGATGTTAATTAAGGACTTTAAAAATTATGCGTTTTCTGCCACGAGTACGTATTTTCTGATATCCATTTTGTCTCGTTTTTTCTCTCGGCGTACGTTATTTTAAGCAGTGGCTAAGAGAGAGAGAGAGGGTAGGAGTGGGGGGCGGTGTGTTCTCAGAGACGTTTCACTCAGAGAGACAGAGTTGAAAGGTCCCGGACGCAGGGTTTCCCGGAGTAGTTCTCCCTTCAGGGCGCCGCGCCGTTGAGCTGACCGCGGCCCTCCACGAAGGCGGGGCGGGGCGGCGCGGGGCGGGGCGGGGGGTCCTGCAGCTACCCGGTATCTTACCTGCTGCGCTCGGCCTCGCTCTCTCTCTCTCTCTCTCTCTCTCTCTCTCTCTCTCTCTCTCTCTCTCTCTCTCTCTCTCTCTCTCTCTCTCTCTCTCTCTCTCTCTCTCTCTCTCTCTCTCTCTCTCTCTCTCTCTCTCTCTCTCTCTCCCCTGTACTTCCCCTTTCGTCGGCGGATGCAGGCGGGCTGCACTGTGAGAAATACTGTAGCTGCGAGTATTACTCTCGCACAACCACACGAAAACGAGGTGCGTGGCTGCGACGTTCGGACGACGTCCAGTGCGCTTTTTACGTTCTTTGCATCAAACTCGACGACCCCAGCACCGCTGATCGCGCAGTGCACCCCGCGCCACCCCACCCCGCCCCCCACCCCCCACCCCGCCCCGCCCGCTGCGCTACTCCAAGCATTGACAATGGCTCGTATCATCGGCTAATACCAACATTACATGGTGCTGAAAGGATGCACGTCGTCGAACTGGGCACGGTGCGCCACTCCCCCTTCTCCCTCTCTCTCCCCCTCTCCCTCCCCCTCTCTCGCTAGCCCTCCCCCTCTTGTATACGTAATACGGTACGTCGATGCTATCACGGTGTCCCTGCCAGCCGCCCGAGTATGTCCTCTGCTGCATGTCGAGGCGAGGTCGCGTGGAGGACAGGCTGCTCTCTCTCTCCCTCCCTCTCTCTCTCTCTCTCTCTCTCTCTCTCTCTCCCTCTCCCTCTCCCTCCCTCCCTCCCTCTCCCTCCCTCTCCCACCCTCACTCCCTCTCGCATGCACCATGTGTGCCACGGTCCGCAATCTTAAAATCTGGTCGCGCCCCGCCCCGCTACTTATCCGCCCAGAGTATCGTGTAATCAGAACATCGCCGGACCTACTCTCATTCTAGTCAGCAGTTGTCAAAAAAAATATAAAAATAAATAAATAACACTGCAGCAACCAGAAACACTTAACAGTGCACTGCAAATACATCCGTACCGGGTGTGATATGGAAATGTCCATGGCGTGCCAGTGTACGAATGGGCTTCTACTCACCTACACGTGTGCGGAAATGTTCACGCACCTTGAAGTGTGTGGGAAGGTTAACACACGTGAGCTACTCTACTGTGCAGGCACAAGGCTGATGTGTGTTGCGGGCGGGTCGTGGGGGGCGGATCTGGAAAGAAAAGGGTGTGTGTGGGGGTGGGGCGCTGGGCAGTGGCGGGTATGTGTCCGCGGCCCGGCCCGGCCCACCCCCTCGGCGCGCGCACACACCCCCTCCAAGACGAGCCCCCGCGGGGCCCCGGGCCGGGCGGGGCGCCCCGCCATTGGCTGCGCCTCCACCCCCACCGGCCGCGCGCCACCCCGCCCCGCCCCGCCCCGCGGTGCCCGGCTGAGCTCCGGATCAGCTGGGCGGGGCGGCGATTGGGCGGCCTAGGCGCCATGCTGCCGGCGCCACCCGATGGCCTCGGGGCGGCCGCGGCGCCCTGCATCTCACGACCAAGGGCCACTAGCGGCTGAGGCAGCTGATGGAGGCCCGCTCGCCACGCGAAAGCAATTACTTTTTGTAGGGATTTTTTTTTTTTTTGCTGTGTGCATTGCGGCCGGCGGTGTGCAGGACACATGTTGAGCTGAGCGGCGTGGCCTGCTGGCGGGGGAGCACGTCTCGCCCGGGTCGCCCGGGTTTTCCACGGCCGTGTGGGGTACCCTGGACCCCAGGTAGGGCGGGGTGGGGTGGGGGAGGCACGGGGTCACCGGGGCCCTGCCGGGCCGGGCCGGGACCAGGTCAGTTATAGTCCGCGAGTGTTCCGGGCAGCATCATGTCGGTGACTGCTGTCGTGGGCGACGTCGCCTCCGCCGTGGGCGACGTGAGCGCGGGCGCGGGCGCTCTGAGGACGGTCGTGGTGTGGGACAGCGCGGCCGAGCGCCGGACCACCGTGGTGTGCGCCGACCAGGACGGCAAGCTGGCCCTCTGCGACGACGTGATGGAGTGCGGCGGCGAGGACGCCAGCGAGGACGTGGCCGAGGACAGGGTCCTCGTGAAGTGCTGGGTGCAGTGCGCGGCCCGCGGGCGCGAGGGCGACGCCATGGACTCGGAGGAGTGCGCGGAGGAGGCGAGCGCGTGCGGCAGCGCCGGGGGTGAAGAGGCCCGTGTCGTGAAGATGGACGTCGACCAGTGCGACAGCGTGGAGCAGCCCGCCAACCAGTGCGTCGGGGTGTGCGCGTCAAGTGAAGTGAGCAAGTGTGATGACTCTGTGGCTGGTCCTGTCGTCTGCAAAGAGGAGCCCTTGACTGAGAGCTGCGAGGACTTCGACGACATCGAGGTCCTGCAGCACGTCTCGGAGGCCGAGGTCATGGGGGCGCACGTCGAGGACCTCGGTCTTAGTGACGTCAACCGGTCCGTCGAGGACTTGGAGGAAGCGTTCGACACGAAGGAGGCCATCAAGCAGGAGTGCCCGGACTCGGGGCAGCTCGACGTCAGCGCTGCGGAGGGCGAGAACGTGAAGGCCGAGCAGCTCCCGGGCGCCGCCTCGGAGGAGCCCGACGTGGAGGCTCAGCAGCACGTCAAGGAGGAGAAGGACGCCGTGGTCCCGGACTGCAGCGTGGCCCCCGAGGACGACGACGCGGAGGCGATCTACGACGAGGACACGGCCACGGCCTCGGAACCGGAGAGCGTCGACAGCCAGGTCCCCGTGCAGGCCCTGCCGAGCCCGGAGAGGCGGTGGCGCCCGCTGGGCCGTGCGCGCGGCGCCGAGGTGGACGGCAACGCCCCCGCCAAGCGCGCCTTCCACCGCCTCGCCAAGGCCGCGGGCCAGGCCGCCAGCCTGGTGGTGAACCCCGCCGCGTCGGCGCTCCGCGGGCTCTACGTCAACCCCAAGACCCAGGTGCGGGACGCGCCGGCTCGCGGGGGCGGCGCCGCCGCCGTCTCCTGGCACGCGCCCTGCGGCTCGCCGCCGCCCACCCCCGCCCCCGCCCCCGCCCCCGCCGACCCGCGGCTCTCTCACCCCGCCGCGGAGGCGCGCCCCGCCGTCCGGTACCCCAGCGGACCGTGGGACTCCGCCTACCCCAGCCGCGAGCAGCGGGCCTACCCCGCCGAGCGGCCCCCCGCCAAGAAGCGCCGCCGGCGGCCCCGCGCCGGCCCCGCGACCCCGTGCCAGCCACAGCCACCTGTCGTGGAGGGCTACCGCGACGGCCCCATCTGGAGGCCGAAGCTGCCACCGCCGCCCCCGCGACCCGAGGTGGACGCCCCGACCATCAGCGGCTACCGGGACGGTGCCATCTGGAGGCCGGGCCCGCCGCCGCCATCTGCAGGTGCGCAGCCCGTGATCCACAGGCTCACCAGCCCGCCCTGCTGCAGCGACCCCTTCTGCAAGGGTTGTGACCCCGGCCCTGGCGTGGCCCCCACCCCGGCCCCGGCCACGGCCCCGCCATCTGCGCACTCCTCCTCTGTGGTAAGTCTCTGCGCGCGCCGCTTGAGCCGAGCTGATGCCGGCACGGCCGCTTCGCCCGCTCCGCCCGCTCTGTGGTTCCGCTGGTAGGAAGGATGGGGGAGGATTTCTCCGAATCTGCGCCGTTCTGCCGGCTGATCAGACGAGCCCCGCCCCGCCCCGCCCCGCCCTGCCCTGTTCCCAGGCAGAGCCCCCTTTCACTGGACCAGGCTTAGCCGAGCTCCACTGTTCTACCTCGCTCGACGTAGAAAGAGATGGGCAGGTAGAGAGAGAGAGAGAGTTTTGTGCGAGAAATGATGGTCTCTGTGCGAGCTGTCACAGCTCATCTGGGCGATGTCTGTCGTGCCATGTGCTGTGAGGGGGGAGGGGGGGGGGCGGTGAATCCGAATGGCCCCCGTCAAACGGTTCTGGCAGGTGACCTACTGTGTGCTATACATGTGGCTCGGCCTGGCCTGGCCGCGCCGGTCCTCCCCGTTACAGGGGCCTTTGTTTCGGGGCGGTGCTCTCACACTGCTGAGCGAATGTCGCACACTTGTAGGTGTGTGAACCACGTACCGCTCCTGCACTCGTTTCTCCAAGTTTTTCAGCCGCAACCAAGGAGCCGGTCTTTTTTGATTTTTTTTGTAAAAATATTTTTGCATGTCACTTCTAATGAGCGCATGATTTTTTTCTGTGTTGCAGGTAAGGCCCTCTTTGTACGACCCATTGCGGATGCCTCCAGCTGCCGTATCCGTGAGTTCACTCGCCCATCTCCCCCCCCCCTCCCCCCATCCCCTCTTATCCGAACGTGCATACATTTGCACACGAAGGCATCTTCTCCTACTCCTATCGATTATACTGTTTTAGTTAACTTTTTGGCGTGTGGATTTTAAAAGTCTGCGCTTTTCCGCGCGGACGCTGAGCGGCAGGCTCCCGCTCTCACCCCCCCCCCCCCCCGATTTAATTTCCTTTTCTTCCCATTCTTTTCTATTATTTTGTTGACTCGCTCACTTTTTTTGCTCACTCTCTCTCCTGTGGCGCGGCGGCCGCCGCTGCTAAAAGTATAAACCGGCCAGCTCACCGGGGGGTAGGGGCTTAAGGGCGAAATTGCCAATCGCGGGTGGATGGTGGTGCACCCCCATCCCACCCCCATGCCTCCACTGGAAACGCCGTGGTCAATTTGATTGCCAAAATTTTGGCATAGTTTTTTTTTTTTTTTGCATGCCAAATTTCGTCATTTTTTCAGAAAAGGCTAAGTTAGAGAGCAGGCCACAATTTTTTTTTCTTTTTTTACGCACAGACTGCCAAATTGTACGACCATTTCGAAATCGACAATTTGTCTATCTCTGAAAGAAAGCCAAAGTCTCGCATTCAGGGCAGCCGCGGCGTCTAAGTGTCCTCGCCTCCACCTTTTACCGCTCTTCCTTACACCCCTTATCTTCCGCATTCGTCGTCAGTCTGTGTGTGTGTGTGTCTGAGAGAGAGAGAGAGAGAGAGAGAGAGAGAGAGAGAGAGAGAGAGAGAGAGAGAGAGAGAGAGAGAGCCGTAATAAGTCGGCCCCACTTGCCGTACTCCGTAAGATTCTTCTTGTCTGCTGAGCTCGGGAGAAGTGTGACGATAGAGATGAGCGGATGAGAGAGGATAGCTGCGAGCCGAGTGTACTGAAACGTGCATGGCTCGAGGCTGGAAACGTATACTCTACTCTACTCTACTCTATCTCGCTCTCGGCTCGGCCTCTCCGGGGCGCGGCGTAAGCTTATGAGCCTTCCGTCAGCAAGGGCTTGAGGGAGGAAGGGAGGGAGGGAGGGGAGAACAAGCCGACACAAGCAGGGGGTTGTTTTGTAGGAACAGAAACTGCGCGGGGCGGGGCGGGGTGGGGTGGAGTGCGGCGGGGCGGGAGTAGATTGGAAAGTGCTCAGGGACAGCCCCGCCCCGCCACGCCACCGCCTTCTGGAAACGTTATAGTAAAAAAAAAACAAAATAATTCAGATATTTATTTATTTTACTGATACATTTATAGTAATTTTTCCCTGTTTAAAGTGAAATTATCAAACCATGATTGTATTTGATTTGGGTGGGCGGTCATGCCCCGCCAGGTGGCCCGGTATGGTAACATTGCGTTCGTTACCGCCTATATACCGAGCTGGCTGGCCGGCCGCCCCGCCCCGCGCCCCGCGCCGCCGCCCGCCTCCGGAAGGAACAAATAAAGCGATTTTTTCTTCCCCTGAAAAATGAAAACCACTCGGTGCTCCCCGCTGGGCCGTACTAGATAGTAGAAGTGTTCATTCTTTCGTCTGTTTTACGGGTTATTTGAAATTCCCACAGTGGAGCTCTCAGAGGAAATGAAAGGGGGGGGGGGAATCTCTTCTAGTCGTTTGATTTGCAATCGGCGAGAGGAAATGTGTTTTATCCCGGCGCGTTGTTGGTGGCGCTGAGTTGTTCTGCGGGCGGGCCGGGTGTAGTGAGCTTTTAATACGTCTTTTTTTTTTTTTTTTTTTTTTGTGTATTTTTGGTATTTTGCGCCGGCGCTGCCGCTAGGACGGGCGGCGGTGCGTGGTACGTGGTACAGCCGAGGTTCGGAGGGGGCAACGCGCAACGCCTTTTGATGTCGGGGTGCCCTGCTGGCTGGCATGAAATAAAAAGAAATTACAGCACGCACACAGCAAAAAAAACAAAAAAACAAGGAAAGAAATGTCGCCCTGTTCGGTTTACCTGCACAACGTGTACAGTGTACGGCAAATTAATTTTTTTTAATGTTTTCAAATTTTGTTTTGTGGTTGGTTATTTTTATTTAATAAAATATGGTGCAAATTTCGCGGCGTAGATTGTAGCCGTCAATGGACCGAGACGGCGGCATTAGGTGCCGAGGGTGGTGGCACTACCCGCCCCGCCCCGCCCCGCCTGTTTGCGCTCTTGTTTCTGACTGACGCCTGCACCGCGGGCGGGGCGGGGTGGGGCGGAGGGAATTCAACTCGATTTGCAGCAGCAAGCAGGCGGCATTCGCGCGCGCACACGGCTCGGGCCCGTCGTGTGTCTGCCCGCCGCGCCTTACCCCGCCCCACCCCGCCCCACCCCACCCCGCCCCGCCCCGCCCCGCCCCGCCCCGCCCCGCCCCGCCCCGCCCCGCCCCGTACTCGGGGGGCGGGGGTGGAAGGGTGCAGGCGGCGGCATCCTTTGATCCGGCGCCGCTCGACAATTGCGTCAACGCACCCACCACTCGCCTCCCCGCCCCGCCCCGCCCCGCCCCGCCACGCCCCGCCACGCCCCGCCCCGCCCCGCCACGCCCCGCCCCTTGCTCGCTATCGCCCTTTCCGCTCGGCCCTTCTCCAGTAACCCATAGAGAAAAAGGGGTAAAAATATATGTCTGCGTCTTCTTTTCCAGTCTACGTTTTTTTCATGTTACTGTGTCTTAGGGCGACGACAGGATCGAGAATTAACAGGGAAGAATTTAAAGCAGGATAATAGGGGAAATACCGGAGTATTTTTCGGGAATTTACCGTGGGGTGTTCTACTGGAACCATACAATCTACTGCACCATACAATCTACTGCGAAGTGCGTTTTCCTCTTTGACGTGCATTGCCGGGAAGCGCTCTGAAAATCAACGTGTGGGACAGCCCCACTGTTTGAGCAGAAGCACAGAATGTACCACAGTAGTTCAAGCGTGTCCCTCTATTAAAACTGTGGCACAAGCTCGTACCCTTTAAAAAATCGCTGTACATTCCGTGTAGTGGGCGACCGCGGAGGGGGCAGTCAGTGCATTAGCTATGGTTCTTGATTTATACATGTACTGCGCATTTGCAGTTAATTCATTCCAGTATATATATATTTTTTTTTGCCCTCTAATCCGTTTTTCCCTTTCATATTACGTTCCCCCATTTTGTCGCCCTTTCATATTTTTTTTTATTATTATTATTGGGCCTCAACACAGCGCGGCGCTGTCGTCCACGATGTGGAGTGAAAATTATTTTGGATTTGCATTCGCCCCGCCCCGCCCCGCCCCGCCCCGCCCCAGGGGCTGCAGCCATGCCCCGCCGTGCTCTAATGGCGGAGGTAACGTCGTCGTCCGTAACTCGCGGGGCGGGGCGGGGCGGGGCGGGGCTGCTGCCCACTTCTCGCTCTCACCGACACGACCCTTTACCCCCCCCCCCTCCTCTCTGGTCGCGCTAAATATTGGATTACTTGCCAGCGACAGACCTGCCGTGCCGTAACCCCTTTGTGTTGCTGGGATACAGACCCGCGGAGCGGCCCCTCCCATCCGCTGTACTGTACAAGTGCTAATATCGCTTTCGGTAGTTTTGCAAAACCAATCGGACACCTTTTGCAGGAAGGGTTATCGTTTACTTTTTCGGGGCCGCAATTCCGAAGGGCCGTCACACCACTTTTGTAATCCTGTGTGTACAAATTCGTCTCCAAGCCATATGGGAAGTTCGTCACATAACGCTGTCATACGAACCGAAATTACGTGTAAAGAGTGTAAAATGAATTACATCGATGTAATTTTGAGTTTGGTGCCTGGCATCTCAACTTGACCTTTTTAAAATAATTTTTGCGGATTATTCTATGAAAGCTGGATAGTGGATATCCCTTTGTATTGGTGGTAAAAATTAAAAATCCGCCCCTTGTTCGTGTTGGGGTTGTGGTGGGTGGATGCTGCAGGGGTGGGTGGATCGCCACGCCGCCCGCCCCGCCCCGCCCCGCCCGGCCGCTGCGCCGGCTGGAGCCGCACTGGCCGCTAGTTCGGCCCGCGGCCGCGGGGCGGCGCCCGTGTCTGGGGGTTGTGGCGCGCGGCCCGGCCCGCCCGGCGCCGCCCCTCTGCCACCCCCCGGGGGCGGCGGCGCCCGCCTACCGCAGCGAGGGTTGCATCCCCCCCAGCTCGCCATCCCCCCCGCCTCTCTCCCTCCCCTCCCTCTCTCTCTCCCTCCCTCTCTCTCTCTCCCTCTCTCTCTCCCTCCCTCCCTCCCTCCCTCTCTCTCCCACCCTCTCTCTCTCCCTCCTTACAGACTCCAGCAGCCCCTGCGCCCGCTACCCCACGGCTCCAGGCTCCAGGCGCGCGCAGGGTAGCGCTGGGCGGCCTGGCGCTACCCCTCGCGCTTGTCGCTGCCGCCCTCCTGAAATAGCGAATTTTATTTTAAAATTGCGAATTGTATTTTAAAACGCAGCCGACTCGTAAGCGTCCCGACGGCCTGCGTGCAGGACGACATTCAAGTCACTTTCTCATTTCGCTTTTGGGAGGGTAGCGAGAGAAACACTGTAGAAAAGAACACTCGTTTTCGTCGCCGTGTTTCTCTTTTGGACGCTCTGCAAACACTTTTTTCCATGGATTTGGGTGGAGGTTGACATAGACCTTGTCGACCGAGGCACGAGTGCCTCTCTGGTCCGTGTTGGCCACCCGTCTGGTCTGAGAGTCGCGGGGCGGGGCGGGGCGGCGCGCCGCATCGAACCGGTAAACAACACAGGTCTGGAAGGAAGCAAAGCAAGAGAGAGCCCTCTCTCGCTCTCGCTCTCTCTCGCTCGGTCGCTTCCTCCTTCTCGCTCTCTCGCATACACATCGAGTGATCGGCGTACTCCGGCACCTAGTGGTCTGAAGCGGGGCCCTCCGCCCGCCGAAGGGCCCCTTTTCCCAGATTGACTGGATGGTCCTGAAAAGATATACCGAAAGTGCCGTCGGGGAATATGTTATTAATCAGCACAACCCTTTTTTATTTTGATAATTCGGACTCATATTTTGTATCGTTACATTTTGTATCATAGCTCGCATTTTTTACGTTCGTGTAGGATACGATGAAATGCCGTATTTGCATTGGAAGATGCCTATTTTTTTATTTTTTTATTTTAGCGAGGAAGGATAAGCTCTGAATTTTGGTGTTTGGAAAAAAGTTTTTAGAGTTATGAACCTCTCCGTATTGCTATCATACACTGGAAACTGCGACAGTGACACACTTGGGCTCCGTCCGTAGTGTATGAAAAAATAAATTCGCGTCCTTTACCGAAATAACTGTCGGCGTGCAGTGTGGTGCAAGGTGCATCCTCTGCGGAAGCCCGGCCCGTGCCCCGCCCCGCCCCGCCCGCTGCAGCGCTACCGTCCTGCTAAACGGTCGCGTCAGGCTTCCCCCGTGTCGTGTCCTGCTGGCCTGTCCTGTCGTGTCCTGCGGTGTCCTGCTATGCGGCGGGGATTAGCCGCAGCAGGGGATGAGACCCCAGCAGGACGACACGACACGACACAAGCGCCTGCACCCCTCCCACCCTCCTGGCGGGGGGCATCGTGTCCTCCCGGGGACCTCAACGCGGGGCTCTGAGGAGCGCGCCGCTTGCGGGGCGGGCCGGGGCGGGCCGGGCCGGGGCGGGCCGGGAGCGGGCGCCTGAACGCTAGGCAGGCCCGCCGCGCGCCCGTGAGTCACGGGACTGCCTACTACCCGGGCGCCCGCTCCGGGCCAGGCCCGAGGGGGCGGGGTGGGGTGGGGCGGGGGAGCTATGTGTGTAGCGTGCTGGATCCTACCCGGTACACGCTTACGTGTAGGGGAACATTTCTAAAATTTTAGTACACCTCAAATTCAGAGAATTCAGAAATTTAAGTTTGAAAAATTAAAAGCAAAAACAAGGCATTTGTTTTGTACAATTTCGAGTAGTCTTTCCCTTGTTTCGTGCGTGTGGAGGGCTAGAGGAGACGAGAGAGGAGGAGGAGGGGAGGATGAGGAACGCCAGGACGGGGTATGACGGGCGTCGGCACCGGCTGGGGGGAAGAAGATGGATTTAATCCGCGTTGCCATCTCTCTGCCGAAAATAGCTTTTGAAAGGGCCAGTGTATCCGCCCGCCGCCGCGCCCCTGAGCGCCGGGCGGGGCGGGGCGGGGCGGGGCTGTCACGAGACTGCTGTGACCAGGATGCGGGGGGTGGGTCTGTCTGTTTCACGGTGCGCGCAAGCCGCCCCCCCCCCCCCTGCCCACCGCCCTCTTCCACTTTGAGAGAGGATTGAGGGAGGGAGGGAGTGGATTTGTGTGAAATAGGTAGCATATATTTTGCGACATGCACCACCAAACGCCAAGAGATTTTTTATCATTTTTTTTTTACCTTTTTATTTCTTTTTGCGTATTTGTATCTGTTTAATATTGTTTTTTGGTCGATACGGAGCGGATCTGCTTGGTGATGACGATGCCCTCGGGGCGCGCGCGCGCGCGTGCGTGGGAGTGCCCTGCTTGTCGCGCGGGGGGTGGAGGTGGGGTGGGGAGCAGCCGCACAAGGGCGTCGCGCCCCGCCCCGCCCCGCCCCGCCCCGCCCGGCACGGCTCTTTTGTGTAACCCTTTGAGATGGAAACTTCGTCCTCCTTTGGGTGTTCCGCTAACAGCCCTTCTCTGTGGTTTTGTGCGGGGGAGAGGTGGTAGAGGGGGTACAGTTATATTGAACAGTGAAAATGGAAAGATGTCTCTCAATTCCGAGAGAGAGATTATGACGCAAAAAAAAATTGTATTTCTCTCCAGAGGGTGAGATTTTATTTTCTCGCTCCGTTGGAGTGATAGTTTTCGAATATCACCACTCGAGTGATAATTGCGGGCAAACTCCGCCCCTTTTGATTTGCGAGTCCCCAACTTGATCCAGTTGAGTGATACTGAAGCTGGAGCATGTTCGATGAGACATTTGACTTTTGCACTTGTGCACAAGTGCAGCGGTGCCGCGTAGCAGAGGATCTCGAAGACCTTCAGCTACACCAAAGACCGGACAGGTAAAGGAGGAGGTGGGGGTATAAAACAGTGCTGGTCAAGAGGTTGAGAGGTTCGGGGGGAGGGCGCCGCGGTCGGGGCCTCAAAGAGAGGAGAAGGGGGAGGGGGAGGAACAGGTACAGAGAGAGAGGGAGAGGGTGAGAGAGAGAGAGAGAGGGGGGGATGAGATAGGGGCAGAGATGCGGGGCTGGGTGGTGGCGTGGCTCAAAGAGCGAGCGAGACGGCGAGAGAGGTGAAGTGGCGCCGCGCCCCGCCCCGCCCCGCCCCGCCCCGCCCCGCCCGTAATGCCACTTTGAGTCGCTGCGCGGGCGCGGGGCGGCGCTGGCGGGCCGGGGCGACATCAAAGGGCCGGTGGACATGAAACGAGCGGCACGGGGCACACGGCGCTTTGATCCAACCCGACCAGCTTATAGAGACCGCTGTGGCATTGTGGAGAGAGGCGCCCCCGCCCCGCCCTGCCCTGCCCTGCCCTGCCCTGCCCTGCCCTGCCCTAGCGAGAGCGACCTGCACCGCCACGCCACGCCGCCACTCGCGCCTCTCAGTTTCGAGTTGGACTCGGCTGCGTGAGGATGGTGCCGCCGGAGCGTCCCGGCGAGAAGGCGGCGCGACGCTGCTGCCGGCGCCAGTGGCGTGAGGACGCTGGTGGCCTCGAGGAGCAGGAGGAGGAGGAGGAGGACGAGGCGGGGCGCCGGGCGCGCGCCCACCGCCTGTCGCGCGCGCTGGCTCGTTGGATGGCACGCGCCGGCGCCGGCCCGGTCGACGCCGAGGTGCTGCGGCGCCGCGCCGCCCGCCTCGCGCTCCGCATGTGGCCCGGCCGCCCCGCCGCCTCCGTCGTGACGCCCGAGCTGCTGGACAGCGTGGGATTGGCGTCGGCCCCGGCGTCGGCCCCGGCGTCGGTCACGGCGTCGGCCCCGGCGTCGGTCACGGCGTCGGCACGCGCCACCCCCAGCCCGCCCCCGCCCCCGCCCCCGGCCCGGAGTGACCCGCTGGCCGCGCTGTGGCGCGCCGTGGACGGCTACACGCCCGACCAGACCTACGGGCTCCTGGCCTTCCCCATGGACTGGCGCCGCCTGCCGGGCCTCGGGGGCGACGCGGGGGCGGCGGCGGCGGACGAGAAGGGGGCGGCGGGGCGGCGCGTGTGGCTGCTGGGGGCGGCGGCGCGCACGGGCCGCCACCGCACGCGCCTGCTGGTGCTGGGCCGCGACTGGCGGCCGCGCGGCCTGGGCCACGTGGACATGCGGTCCCAGCCCGTGGTGTACGCCGGCGGCGGCGAGGGCTGCCCCACCCGCGACCTGCTGTCCTGGTGGTTCCGCACCGAGTTCGCGCCCGCCGCGCTGGCCGTCAACCCCACGGGCGCCCTGCTCGTCGCCGAGGGCCTGCAGTGCCTCGTCCGCGGCGATGCCGTGCCGCCCGCGGCGGGCGCTGCCCTCGCCGTCCTCGACCGCGAGACGCCCGCCCCCGCCGCCACCGCCGCGGACGCGTCTCCCCCACCCCCCGCCCCCTCTCCGCCGCCCCCCGCCGGCGCCGCCCTGGACGCGGGCGTCCTCGCGCACGAGCTGCGCGCGCGCTACGCCTCGCTCCTGCTCGTCCACATCGCGGCCTCGGGCATGGACCCGGCGCGCTTCCTGGCTCGCTTCACGCTCCGCGAGGCCTTCCCCCTGCTGCACCGCGCCTGGCTCGGCGTGCCCTGCGACGCCTTCGAGCGCTGCTGGGCGCGCGCCCGCCCGGACACCCCGCGGGACGTCCCCGGACACCCCAAGGACGCCGACAGCCACGAGCGCATGCTGCTGCTGCAGCTGCAGTGGCAGGCGCACGACGTCGGCCTCGAGGTGTCCGACCGCGACATGGCGGCCTGGGTGGCCGACGAGGCCGACCCCGTGGAGAGGGTCGACGCGCCCTGGACCGTCGAGGACGTGGCGTCCTGGCCCCGCGAGGTGGACGTCCCGAAGCGCACCGTCGACGACGCCGTGGTGTCCGGGGACGTCTTGGCCGGGACGCCTCAGCTCGACGGCAACCACGACAGCGGCCTGGTCGAGGACGACGTGACCGCCCTGGTCGAGGACATGGTCTGCAAGGTGGAGCGCGGGGAGGAGGGCGCCCCCGGGGTGGCCGTCAAGAGGGAGCCTGAAGAGTGCAAGGCGGACCCCGACCCCCCGTGGACCCCCAAGGAGGAGGAGAAGCCCTGCAAGGACGACACGGTGGTCGAGGACGACGACGAGGAGGTCCCCGGGCCCGGGGAGGCCGCCGCGCACCTGCAGAGCGCGCTCCGCTGGATGGAGACACTGCCGCTGGAGCCCGGACTGCTGCTCAGCGTCCGGGACATCATCCTCACCGCGCAGCAGGCAAGCGGCGCCCCGCCCCGCCAAATGGGTCTCCGGGGGGTGTTCCTCCGGGGGGTGTTCCTCCGGGGGGTGTTCCTCGGTGTTCCTCTGGGGGGTGTTCCTCCGGAGGGGTGTTCCTCCGCCGGGGGTGATCCGGTGTTACCTTGGGTACCATGAGTTTTTTCATCAGCCCCCTTGGTTGTGCAGGCTAACGAGGGGCTCTACAGTTCTTAGTTATTTCGCGGTGGTGAGCTGCTACTCGGACCCCAGCTCGGTACCCCTTCCCCCTCCCCCTCGCTCTCTCTCCTCCCTCATTCTCCCCCCCCCCCCCTCCTACCCCCGGGTGGCTCGCGCATGCGTCTTCTTTGAGCTTGCTAAAACGCTGGTGTGGGGGACGCACCGGGTTCGCCCTCCCTCCCACTCTGCTTTGAACGACGCTGCTTTGAGTCGCCGACACACGCCCCGCCCCGCCCCGCCCCGCCCCGCCCCGCCCCGCCCCGCCCCGCGTCGTCCCTCGCTCTTTGGCTTTGGGGCTGATGGTCCGGGTCTGATTCCCCCTACTAATCAGCTACAAGTTTCCAACTGGACCGCGCGGGGCTGGGGTGTGGTGGGGTGGGGGTGGGGGACCACCAGCCAAGTTTTGCTGTCACCAGCCAGCCGGCGCTGGGTATCTCTCTCTCTCTCTCTCTCTCTCTCTCGCTCTCTCTCTCTCTCTCTCTCTCTCTCTCTCTCTCTCTCACTAACTCTATCGCTCTCTCTCTCTCTCACGCTCTCTCTCTCTCTCTCTCTCTCTCTCTCTCTCGTTCTCTCTCGCTCTCTCTCTCTCTCTCTCTCTCGCTCTCTCTCTCGCTCGCTCGCTCGCTCTCTGAGTGCGCCTCTCCGGCTCGCCTGTGCCTGCACACGGTGACCCGGCCGGCCGCGAGGGTCGTGGAGGTACAAGCTCTTTTATCCCAGAGTCGTGGCCCTGCCCTGCGCCTGCCGCGCCGGCCGCCAGTGATATTTTTGTCCTGCGCATTTTCCCTGCCGTGTGCCCTCTTCCTTTGTCGTCGTGCTATCGTGTGCTACGCCCCCCATCCCCCTTCTACCCCTTGCACCCCTCTTCTCCCCCTCTCTCTCTCTCTCTCTCTCTCTCTCTCTCTCTCTCTGACACACTCTCGCTCTCTTGTTGTTCCCCACGTCCTTCAGCCTCCCCTGCTTCACCCTCACCGTCTTTTGCCTTTCGTGCTCTCTCCGTAATGTATTTTTTTTTTTTTTTTTTTGCGAATTTTTGCGCTGCGACCGTCTTAAATTGTTTCGTTTTAACTGTAAATTAATAAAAGTATTTTTCGGGGATTTTTAAAAATAAAGTTTTTTATTTAAGTTATGTGAACACCCAATCCAAACTATAAGGAAAGCTTTTTTTTTCCTTTCTTGTTTTTCCCAGTTGTCTAACGTGTTCTTTTTTTCCTCTGTGTGTCCGCAGGCTAGCAAGATGGGTCTGGCGGGTCCGCACCCGTTCTTCGTCCCCGGCGGCGACCTCGGCCAGCCGCCGCCGGCCCACATGGGCATCCCGCCGTACCAGCTGGACCCCAAGGGGCCCGGTGAGTATTGGCTGCAGCGCGGCCTGGCGCCCGGCCTCGGCCCCGCGCACTGGAAGCGCCTCGGACCTCTGCTCGCCGCCTCAGGTTAGAACCATCGTCCTGGGGCTCAAGGCCGGCCCGCCCCCCCGCGCCCAGTCCTCAGCTCAGGGCGGGTAGCGCAGGGCGCGCCGGCCGGAAAAGTGGTGACGGTCCCCTTCTTCCCTCCCCCACCTTTATTTTTTTTTGTTTGGGTTCACTATACTTGTACCTATACGCTCACTTTTGCCCGTGCTCTTTTTTTTTCTTCTTTTTATTTTCGTGGCCCTATCCTCTGCTGTTGCTGAGGGCTTCAACTTACTTGTTTAATTCGATTTGCACCGCGCGTTCTCTTTGTAAAATGAGATTGCAGCCGGGCCGGGCGCAATTTCTAGTCAGGCCGCCGCCCCTGCCGTGCCGTGCCTTGCCGTGTTCCAGCTCGCTGGCTCGGCTCGGCTCGGCTCGGCTCGGCTCGGCTCGGCTCGGCTCGGCTCGGCTCGGCTCGGCTCGGCTCGGCTCGGCTTGGCTCGGCTCGGCTCGGCTCGGCTCGGCTCGGCTCGGCTCGGCTCGGCTCGGCTCGGCTCGGCTCGGCTCGGCTCGGCTCGGCTCGGCTCGGCCCGGCCCGGCTCGGCTCGGCTCGGCCCGGCTCGGCTCGGCTCGGCTCGGCTCGGCTCGGCTCGGCTCGGCTCGGCTCGGCTCGGCTCGGCTCGGCCCGGCCCGGCTCGGCTCGGCTTGGCTCGGCTCGGCTCGGCCCGGCTCGGCTCGGCTCGGCTCGGCTCGGCTCGGCTCGGCTCGTCCGTAATCACCCTCGTCTACTCGGTGCTGTGGGGTCGGACATATCTCTCTCGCTTCCCTTCTCTGTCCGGAAAAGAATAAAAAATAAAATTGGGATTATTTACCGCGTGATTGCGCGTCAACCCGCGCCTATATGCACTTTCTTTGCTGTGTATACACTTTTGCAACTACAATAATAATAATAACGACACTTGTGAAATCTTTTACTGTGTAACTTTTGGTTGTGGATGGGGAGGTCACTGCTGTCCTGTGGTGTTGGGTCTCCTGAGGAGGTATCGTGTGTGTGTGTGTGTGTGTGACGTTCTTTTTTTTTCGGTATTCTGAGCGGATGATATTGCATGAATCCATCTGTCACTTGCTCTTTTTCGGCCGTACTAATTCCTTTTTGTTTTTTTTTAATTGTTCTAGTTTTTATTCTTGTTGTTTTGCATGGTGCATGTCAAAGGGTTGCAATATGTAGTCGTTGTCGGCGTTAGTGTGCGTGAGAGTGAGAGAGAGATAGAGAGAGTGAGAGGGATGGGTTGCGGGAGGGGAGTGGGGCAGGGATGAGAAACTGCGACGGGCGGGGCGTGGCGGGGCGGGGCGGGGCGGCGAAGGAACACCCCAACTAGTTCGTAATGAGCGTGTCGCGGTGTGTTTGAGGCGCGTGCGGCGGGGGTGTTTGCCCGCCCCGCCCCGCCCCGCTCCGCCCCGCCCCGCCCCGCCCCGCCCCGCCCCGTGTGTGGGCCACGCGGCGGTCGTGTGGCCGGGCGGGGCGGGGCGGGGCGGGGCGGGGCGCCGCGGGGGTCGCGTCGATGAGGTGCATATTGCCCTGTTTGCAGCTCGGCGACCAGTGCGGTCGCCCCTATAGACCCGCCTCTTGTCAACGAGCTCTCACGCGACGTCCTCTCTCTCACTCTCTCACTCTCTCTCGTTTATTAATGCTCCCCCTCCTCCCCCCGCCCAACGCTCTCTCACTCTCTTTATTTCTCTCACGCTCTCCGCGAGCAAATCCTTTCTACCAGAGGACCGTGTTTACTCTGAATAATTTCAAACTGTCACTGGAAAACGAAGGTGCTGCCTAGCACCCTTTATGGGGTTGGTCTCGTGCGTTTCATAAAGGCGCTATTACCCTCATAGGTGTCATATAGTAGTACTTTGAAACAAGCACCAGTGCACTAGTATTCTTTACGGTCTTTTCTGCAGTGTTCTATTTGTTCGCTTAAGCGTGCAAGGTTTCTGGTCGCTGTACACTCCCAATATTTTTTTTGGCCCGTTTAGTTGGTGCGCTGCGCTCCTACTCGAGCCTCCGCCCTGCTCGTGTTCTTGATGAGGGACTGAGATGATGAACTTTTTTTTTGCGTTGTCATTATCTGCATTTTATTTTGAAATGCTCTGGGTGGGCTCTGATCAATAGAGCAGTAGTAATGAGCTCGTTAGCAAGGCGGGGCGGAGCGGGGCGGGGCGGGGCGCCACACCCGCGCAGCAGCCCCGCCCCGCCCCGCCCCGCCCCGCCCCGCCATGCATGAGGTGCAGCGGCTGCATGCTGCGGTGGGAGGGCGCTCCCCGAGGCGTTCCCACTCTATTTGATGTAATGCATGCCAGTGCATCAGTGTTTTATTTTTAATTTTAATTATTTAGTTTTTCCTTGTTTCTCTCTGATATGCATGTGTGTGTTGCGCCCTGTCGGCCCCTCCTGAACGCCGCCCCGATCTTGCCGCAGGTCTGACGCGCGCGCCCATGTACCCCTTCTCGCCGGCGCAGTACCCCTACCCCATGCTGAGCCCGGAGATGTCGCAGGTCGCAGCCTCCTGGTGAGTCAAGTTCAGCTCTAGGGAGAGAGACCACAAATCTGGCGGGAATATGACGACACGTTTCCACAAGCTTAAAGAAAGTCGAGTCTGGAGGAAGTATTGGGAATATTGCGTTAAAGAAATATGCGAATGACATGGTAAAGTCAGAGACTTAATTTTCGTAGCCAGACGACGTGGAATTTAGAAAAGCTTAAGCAGAGGCTTTAAGGGATGATTTTAAAAATGGCAAACTTTTTTTTTTTTGTAATTATTCTGCCTTTGTGCAAATTTGCGTTGGGCTGATTGCTGGGGCGGGGCGGGGCGGGTCTCTTGCTCGAGTCCCGGCAAAAAGGTGTGAAGCTGAAGCCGAGCAGGGGTTGGCAGCGGGGGAAGGCCGGAAGAGGGGGAAGGATGATGACGGGGCTTGAGGGGCGCCTCTCATTAATCGGCCTATTCGCTCCAAGCGCCATTGCATTGCGTTATGGGGCGGGGCGGGGCGGGGCGGGGCGGGGCGCGCGAGGATTAGTTTGTGTGTGCACAGCCATTGAGCCGGGGGCTTTTCTCACCTCGCAAGAGCACCCGCCCCGCCCCGCCCCGCCCCGCCCCGCCCCGCCCCGGCTGGTTGGTTGCGGATGAGTGCGCAATTGAGTGGCTGCGCGGGCGGGGCGGGGTGGGGCGGGGTGGGGCGCGTCGTTGAGGTCCTCTTGGAACATCGGTCGTCCCCGCCCCGCCCCGTGTGTTAACAAGGGCTGCACCCTTTCCTTTCTCACTCCCGGTGCGCAGGATTATACCTACGGGGGGGGCCTCGGCCTCGCCACGCCTCTGTTTCGCGTTATTTGGCGATGTTTCGCGCGCGGCAGACTCGAGTGTCGCACACTTTGCTGGTGTGTGAATTTCCGTTCTTACAGTTGAGCGAGTAGAGGTGCGAATTCTCCTCCTGGGGACTTTCGACACACTGCACTTGGAGTGTAAGGACACTCAGACGTGGATCTCGGTGTGCGGTGCGTGCCTGACGATGCTGTCGTGGTTGTCCTCCAGGTTCTCGCCCACGGGTCTGCTGCCGGCGCACCACCACCACCACCACCCCGGCCTGGGCAGTCCGCACGGCCCGCCCGGCCACCCCGGCCACCCGGGCCACCCGGGCCACCACCCGCTGTCCCACCCGCTCGGCGGCAACCCCGCCGTCGTGACCCCGGGACCCAAGCAGGACCTGGCGTCCCACCAGCAGGGTGACCACAACCACAGGTAAGCGTTCGTCGCCATCCCTCAGTCTGAGGGGAAGAAAGACAACTTTTTTCTGGATTTCTTTTTAAATTTCTCAGATTTCTTTTATTTTTATCTGATTTTCTTTTAAATTTTGTGGTTCTCTATCATCGGTTCGTCTATCTTTCTATTCTACATACAGTACTACACACACACACACACACTAGCACCAACATTTACCCCTCTGTTTTCACCGACTCACCAGTCCCCCCCTTTTGTGAAAGGAATTGCATGCTGGTCATGAGAATTACTGCCAACTTTGATATGCTTATCGTCGGGTTGAAAATACAATCGAAACTTTTTCGGCAAGCTTCTCCTCCAGCTAGTGTTGGGTGGGCGAGCCGAGGGGGTGGGTGTCTGCGCGGGGTATCGGCCGCGAGGCGAGGGGTAGGTCCGGTCGGCCGGCCGGCTCCAGCAGCCGCCACGGCCACCCGCTCACAGATGGCGCCACGGAGCTCGGAGCAGCGGCTGGCGGCGTGGCGTGGCGTGGCGTTGGTTCACCCCCTGGACGACCTGGTCCCGCAGCAGACGGAGCAGTCCGTGTCTGTCTCACTCTCGCCACGCTCGCGGGCGGGGCGCGGCGGGGCGGGGCGGGGCGGGGGAAGTCAGGCAGCGGCAGAAAGCTCCTGGGAGGCTGCCTGCCTGCCTGCCTGCTGCTCCCTGTCCTCTCGGCCGATCAATGAATTGCTGTTCTCTGCGTTGTCGCTTTTGCTGCCCGTCGCCCTCGTTTGCATCGGCGCGGGCCGGGCCGGGCCGGGGCGGGGCGGCTGCCCTCACCTTACACCTCTGCAGGGGCGGGGCGGGGCGGGGCGGGGCGGGGCGGGGCGGGGTGGGCCGTCAGCGCCAGCGTTTTACCATATGGTTCTTATATGATGCGGTCGTGTGACTGTCCCCGGACAAAATAAATTTGGGGGTATATATTTTGGCCTTTCACGATGCTACATTTTTTTTTTGTTGATGTTGTGTCTTCCCTCTCTCTCTCTCCCCCTCTCGACGCTCGCTCTCTGTCGCGCGCAGAAGAGAACAGAGCAAACTGTTTCGTCTTGGGTAAATTTCTGAAACTGCGGGCGGAGCGAGGATAGCGTGGGGGCGGTCGGCGCTCTTTTTCCGCTCGGTCGCTGTCTGACGGCGGGGCGGGGGCACTTGACCCGTGCCGCCCCCGCCCCCCGCCCCCGCGCCCGCGCCCGCCCCCGCCCGCGGAGCGCGCGCGCCCTCACGGCAGAGTGAATATTTTCTTCCATTCTTGCGCTGCGGGGCGGGGCGGGGCGGGCTGGAGAGGGAGTCCTCGCGGCTGCTCGCGGCTCGATACAGCACAGCCCGCTCGCTAGCGAGCAGACGGCAGCCAGGCTGTCCCGAGGGGCGGGGCGGGGCGGGGCGGGGCGGGGCAGCCACCCCACCGCCGCGCCGCCAGCGCCGGCAGCGAGATGAGGTGAGGCGGTGTGACGGACGGCGCGGCGGGCCTGTAGGTGGCGCTCGCCTCCCTCCTGCCCGCGGCGGGGCCCTCCCCTATCGCCCGCTATTGAGGTCATACAGACAGACAGTCGGCTTGGAGGCGACCCCTCCCCCGCCACACTCTCTCTCCAGACGCCCTTCTCCCCTCCCCTCTCGCCCGCCCCTACCCCCTCCCCCTCCGCGCCACCCTTAGCTCGGCGCGAGAGAGTCGCGGCGCGCGGCGCCCACCCCTCCCCTCGACGCCCACGCGGCGTCGCGGCGCCTCGATCGCGGCCGTCCACAATCGACTAGTCGACCTGCGATTGTTGCGATCGCACTCCGCGGCGTCGGCCGCGGGCGACGCGGCTGGCCGTCGGCCGTCGGCTGGACTAGGGTCATGTCGCTCGCTCTGGGCGACGCCGGGCGTCGTCTTTGAGACGCGCGGCAGGTGTCCAGGTCGCGGTGCATCTCGATGACGTTCGAGACTGCGGTCGAGGGGTCGAGGTGCGGCGCGGCAGGGCGCGGCAGGGCAGGGCAGGGCGCCGCGGCGCTAGGCGCTACGCGACGCTACGGCTCTCGCAGAGACTGCCAGGGGGTGGGGGCCCTGCCGTGCCGTGCCGCGCCGTGCCGCGCCGTGCCGCGCCGTCGCCGTCCTCTCGGCCTTTGTGTGTGTCGCACGCGACATGGTGCATCATTTTTACCACCTCGTCGACGAGCTCTGCTCGCGGAGCGCCGTCGCCGTGGACGGCTGCTAACGACGGGGACTTCCGCGGGGACGCGAGGGCGTTGTGAGCCGTGGGCGATAAGGAGGAAGACGCGCTGCGCAGGTCCGAGGCCTGGCAGGCAGACGCTTCGCTCTGCGCCGTCCCGTCCCGCCGCGTCCGTGCCAGCTGAGGCCGTGCGAGTGCGTGCATGTGGCCGACGTGCAGGCCCGCGCCCTGGGTCAGGGGCCGGGGGTCCGAGGCCAGGGCGCTGACCAGCTCCGCGCCCGGCTGAGGCCGTGGGCGAGGGCGAGGCGCGTGCCGAGGCCGAGAGCGCGACGCGTACGACAACAAGTGTGCCATTCATTTAAGCCCTCGGGTCGGGTCGGGCGCTGGCGCGGTGGCGCTGGCCGCGCCGGGCGCACACATGAGCGCCGGCGGGGGTGGCGGGCCCCGCGGCTCCTAGACCCGTCGGCCCAGGGTCCAGAGGGTCGACATGGCCTCGGAGTGCGACCCCTGGCAGAACGAACAGCCGCTCGACCTAGTCAAGAGGAAGATCAGCGAGGGGCCTGAGCCCTCAGCGCCAGCGCAGCCCCCCGCCCCCAGGATGGGGGTGAGCAGTGCGCTGGTGGGCCCCAGGCTGGGGGACCCTGTGTACCTCAGTGAGCAGGACGGCAAGTTTTATTCGATGGCCGAGAGATCAGAGAGCAGAGAAAAATCGGGCGTTTTAGATAAGCCCATGAAATTTGTTCTGAAGGTTCCGACAATAAAACAAGAAGCGACAGATTTGGATGCTCAGTCTATTGATAGTTTACAGAGAAGGAATAATTTTTTTACCTCGAAGAATTTAAATAATAATTCCAAATTTATAGATCTTGAGTGTAAAAAGGAAAAGGGTTTAAAGACCTTTGAAGTCGAGAAGAAAAATGAGGATGCGCTGGGAGATAGGCAAGAAGAACTAAGAAAGTTTGTTTTGCAATCACCTAACCTTTATAGTGCACTATGTTTAAATAAAAGCAAACCAGAAACCCCACCTAAAAGAAGTCATAAAGCAAAAAAGAAGCCAGTAGTGCCCGAGGTACCACTCAAGGACTCATCAGGTGTGTCAGCGGCTTATTTGGAGGTCTTTGACAAGCTAATGGCTGAATATATGAAGAAATTAAATGCCCAAGGTGGATTTGATAATATCGAAAATACTGTAGAGGGAATCAATGCAATGCTTAGTAATTTGGCAGCATATGAGCAGAAGCTGGTTTCTGCTATGTACATGGGAAGCCTGCTTAACTCTTCGTATCCTGGTTTGTACCCTGGTATGCCCGCTGTTAATCCTTTCCTAACTGCACAGGGCTTAAATAATGTATTTAGTCCCACTTTTCCAATTGGACTTGCTTCATCACAATTACTGCAAACGGGAATCAATCCAGAATTGCTTGGAGGTCAGTCAGCTCCCCTCTCCAGTTCCACTTATCAGAACTTAGCTCAATCTGAGAGATCCAGCTCAACGCCCATGTCACCCCCGGCAGCTTCACCAGCATCTGTATCATCAAGCACAACAACTACTGCCACTGCATCATTTAATGTTACTAAGACTAGTTCCCAGGAGTCACTTTTAAAAATCAAGGATTTCCAACAATGGAGAACTACTGATGCACAGTCTTCTACTCCTCTGTCCAGTTTGTTATCTTTAGCAACACCCACAGATTTCTCTGCCAATGAGGAGTCGTTGTCTCACTCAATGTCTGCATCAAGTGGTCGATCTTCCTCTGTGTCCTCTTCGCAAAATGTTACCTTAAGTCCCTTGTCATCTGTTGGTGCTAGTCCTCCCCTCCCTTCAAAGTCAGATTCTCTTTCACGAACACAACTCACAAACTTTTCACGGTACTTGATATTTGTGTTTTGGATGTGAACTATATTGGGGATCTAGAACTAATGTTTCAACTTTAATTTTCAGGTCAATCATGGAACATCAGAAGAATTCTGGATCAAATTCAGACAACTCAAAAGGCCAAGACTCTGGCAATAACAGCAATAATCAAGGTAAAAAGCAATCAAAATCAATTTTGTGAAAAATGGAAGGGAAAAAAAACAAGAGAAATATACACTTTTAGTGGTTGTATTCATCATTATAAAATATCTTCTCTAATTTTACAGATAAAAAGAAGCCTCACATTAAGAAACCTCTCAATGCTTTCATGTTGTACATGAAAGAAATGAGACAGCAAGTTGTTTCAGAGTGCACCTTGAAGGAGAGTGCAGCCATAAATCAAATTCTTGGGCGGAGGGTAAGTCCTGATTTCTGCCTCAGCTGCTCACTTTTATTTGTGCTCACCACCTTTTCAGTCATATTACATCCACTTTTTTTTACCAATTTCAATCTTTATGAACCAGTTCAGTTTCCAGTTACTAGTTACTAGTTTAACTACTCTTGATTTTTAAAGTTTCCTAATATTTTTGTAGAACAGCTGGCTAGCACTTTTATTGTGTTTTTGCCCTTTATTGCACCAATTCACTTTTTAAAATGAATCATTAATTTATATCTTTGAATTTATGAAGTTGCTGCCAAGTAAAATTATGGTTCTAGGGATGTATTTGGTAAATACCATTACCATTTTCTATTAAAATGTTATTTCTTCAGCTTAAAATTCTCAACATATTGTTCTACAACTTCAAAGGCTTATGTAAATTCTAGAAGGAATGGAACTCTCTTGCTTTCTCCCAAATTTTAAACTGATTTTCTATTGGTTTTTGTAGTGGCATTCTCTGTCACGGGAGGAGCAGGGGAAATATTATGAAAAGGCTCGGCAAGAGCGGCAACTTCACATGCAGCTGTACCCTGCCTGGAGTGCGAGAGATAACTACGGCTACGGCGCCAAGAAGAAGAAGAGAAAGAAGGAGCGGGTGCCGGTTGACACTGGAGGAGGTACCTCCCATACTTCAAGCTCACTTCCCTATTTTCTGCGTGGATGTATTCCATTTACATTATGGCTTGACTTAGATGGTGCTTTTCCAATCCCTTTCCAAACCAATCTAAATTTTTGTACTAAATTTAAACCAAATCATTATTAAGTAATAATGGTTTATATTTTTCTGACTTTAAAAAAATAATATTATTTTTAGTACTCTTTTGGCCTTAAACTGCACTGAATGAATATTTTGCCCTGAAACTGTTTTGGCCTCCTTCCTGTTTGGTCCCCCAGTCTAGTGTGGGTGGAATACAGTCCGGTAGTGCTAGAATGGCAGTCTGTGAAAGAACGCAGGCCGGGAAGCTGGTAGATTCCAAGGCATGTGCGGGCGCATGGTATCTACACATACCCAAATGGTGCACTCACATTGAAGACAGCAGAATAGGTTGCCTTATGTTGGGGTTGGGTTTCAAGCCACTTGACTAGGCAGGCAAAATGCAAAATTTATGAAGAAAACCACTTAATTTGGTTTGCATACAGAGCAACCAAAAGTCAGGAGCTGGAAATGGAATTTGCATCATGTCAGAATGTACTTCTAGCACAATCGAGAGGAAAATAGGGTTGAAAGCGCTTGTGTCGATGGCAGTTTAGTTCCCTTTCTTTTCTTCTTCTTGGGGTCACAAGTCGGATAGGAGTATCCAAATTAATAAGTGTCTTTTATTTTGCTTCCTCAATAGTGGCACGCATTAAGCAGAGAGGAACAAGCAAGGTATTATGAGTTGGCTCGCAAAGAGAGACAACTACATATGCAACTTTATCCTGATTGGTCTTCCCGTGCCAATACAACGCGTGGTAAGAAGAGGAAACGCAAACAAGAAACAAATGATGGAGGTACGCAACTTCTGAAGCAAAATAGGCCCCAGCCAGACTTTCTTGTGTTTCTCTATTTGTTGCATGACTATTTTATACCTGTGGGAAAGAACCACATTCAATGCTGGCTGCAATATGAATATATGACTATGTTCTTTAGAAAAGAGGGAAGGAATTTTCTCCATTCAGGGTACCTATTCTGCTTAATCAAGTGATGTAGATGCCTAGATAAACCTGCGTTCTTCTCAGACTTGCGCAGTTTGCATGCCTCTCTCTTTCACATGACTGTAATCTACAACATAATGTATTGCTGTCTAACGTGTTTTGTGTGTCATCACAATCTCTCGAAGCCACCAATTGGGTGACTGGGTGCAGCATAGATATTACATTGTTAATTCACAAACCTTAAAATTTTTTGTTTATATGTTTTTTTTTTGTTACTTTCTTTCTTCAATCTTGTGCTGCAGTACTTCTGTCTCATAAGCAATACATTATGAACAATTATTTTTGGAGTAGATACCTAAATTTAGTTATGTCCACACAAAACTAAATGTTGTCATTGAAACTTAGATGAGGATGCAACTCAATATCCATTACAAACATCCCTTACATTTTTAAATGAACCCAGTCCGTACTCTGATGTACAGATTGTAATTTTTACACTTATGGTCTTTGTTTTGCAGGAAATAATATGAAAAAGTGCAGAGCTCGTTATGGTCTGGACCAACAAAGTCAATGGTGCAAACCTTGCAGGTAAGAAAAAATAGTTACATTACAGTTTCTCTCTAAACTGATAACAGTGTCTTGTAGAAATATGGTTAACATCATCACCAGTGCTGAACTTTTGTTCTGTAAGTACAGTTTTCGCTCATTCAACCCCCTGTTTAACTCGACGTTGCTCTAATGGCTTTCTTTTCTGTGCTGTCTATGTTGCTAAATTTATCTGTAAATTTTAAAAGAATGAAAGGCCAATTCTTTGTTTTGAAGTGTTAAGTGTTTTTTTTCTTAATTACTTGTGAGAAACGCTTCATGCTATTTTATCATTCATAATATTTAAATTGTTTGTGAAGGAGTTGATTGAGCGTGCTGAGGACATAGTCTCTTTGCATCTAGTCCTGTCATAGAACCCTAGATAAATGTTAAACATTTTGAGCACAACTTTTTGGTTCTGGTGGTTATGATAGCTTAAGTTTTCAGGCATCTCATACAGGTCAGAGCTCGTCCACTTATTCTGCTGCAGTTAACATGTCTAATGACAGATTTGGTCTCGCACAGTTAGATAGACATAGACAACTATGTCGTGCAGATGTACTCATCTGTAGAATTCTGGCAATTTTTATTGTAGTGTATTTCAATATTTTGATTTGGTTTGAGTTATCATGTAGCGTTTTTTTCTACTTCCTGTCCTGGACAATGCCACTAGCATTGTGACAAGCAGAAGTCTAGTTGATAAAGTATGCCAGTTCCAGTGCCTCTCTGTCTTCCATGGTAAATAAATATTTGCGAGACATAGATGAGCACAGATTTGTTAATTGAGATAAGCTAGTTTTGTGAGTTGAATTAGTGGCACTGGCATTTTGAAGCCGCTGGAGGTGCAGTTTTTAGATAAACACTTTGGCACAAGGTAGTGTGTCCTGATCTCTCCAGCAAGCTACAAGTTAACTATTTTATGTTTGGTATTTTTCTTTTCTATGTGGAAAGACTGTCATTCAGTTATGTCACTCTGTTTTGAAGTCAATCTTGGAAAAGGGCATTGTACATTTTTTTTAAAAACATTCTATCTTACATGTGTTTTATTTTCTATTATTTCATGTTTCTGGTAGCCTTGGAGCCCCATCTTTTTGATAATGGGAAGAGGGTTGTAGGAAATGTGCTCGCCATTAGACAATGGTAACTGCAAGCTGTAAACCATTGTCATGATATGGTGTTATTTTTTTATTTTTTTAAAAGAAGGGCTGTTGTCAAGTTAATATTGTTCTTGTTCCTTTTTTTAACTTCCAAGTAACTAGGGAGGGAAGAAAATCTTATGGGAATATTAAATTACTTAATTTTAATTTGGTATCAGTTCAGTGTAGTTTTGGGTGTTGTGCACCTAGTTTTTGGTCTAAGGTTTTTTCAGTGACTTGCTCAAACACAGTTTCTTTCAGTCAGTTTTTAAAAAATTGATGAGTACTGTAGATTATCTCCTCAGAAAATGTGTCTTCCCACAAAGAGAAGAATAGAATCAAACTAATATCATACCAAATGGAAGAGAGATCTCAGAAGTGGCATTAATTACTAGAGGTTTGTGAAGGCTGCATAGTAGTACAGTATTAAGTAGACCATTTGCAAGTTCCGAAGCACAATGCACTACGGATTGGACCACAGATGTAGCAAAATTAAAAAGGGGCATGTCACTTAAAGGCTATTCCAAGCCTTATGGTCTTGCACCATTCTCCTTTCCTCACAGTACACCACAATCTCTCTTTCATATTCCCACTTGTTCAAAAATTGGTTGACACATTTTCTGAAATTTAATAATTTTGTTTCCATAATTGATACCAATTTTCCCTTTCATTTGCAAATGGCATTTATCACATTATTGTTAACAATGTGCACTGGTCCCATACATGTGGTTACTTGCTCCTCAGTCATTAATATGTTTGCCTCTTATTAAATTTGGAACAGAAACCACTAACTATTTTATTCTACTATTTTTTATACTTTTTTATAGTGGGTTGTATGATGAGAGTTTTCAGAGTGAGCTAACACCTTACTTTAATATCTGTCTATTTTTAAAATTTAAAACTAAGAGGGGACCTCTGAAGCTGACAATATTTTTTCCCTTTTCTGATGGGAATGCCCCTTTTATTCTGCTCCTGACTTTGGTTTTTTCCTGTTCTGTGTTGTGCTGCTCGCCCCGTTGTGGTGTCACCAGCCCGGATGGAGCCAACAGCCTTGGGAACCTAAATCACCCTTCCCACCCACACACTAGCCTAATGCACCACTCTACTGGTGTGGGGCCTGCTAGTTCACCGCAGGAACCCACCTATGTAAATCTCTAGAACTCGAAATGTCGCTCGCACAAATATGCTGATAAGTCTGGTATATACCTAGGTATAATGTAATCATTATACCTTTCATTACATTCATCTCTTTGGTGTTTTGCTGTTCGTTTTTGTTTTTCTTTCTCATTGCATTTTACTAGCAAAGCCGTATCTCTTATATTATTTTCTTAGCTTAATTCAGATGCATGCCTCAACACTGATAACTCCAGTACCTCATTTCTTTTTCTATCTTATATTTTTATTTGCAGTTATTGCTTACTAGTAGTAAAATTAATTTTTTAATCATTTCAAAAGTGTGTTTTAGTGTATTTACATCCATGTACTGATGTCTATCTAGATATGCTATTGTTCTCATTGCTTCTTAGATCAGTGTGAATTGGTTTTGCACGGATTGCAGTGCCCATTTAGTGCAGCTGTTAAGAACACAGTGATATCAATCAGTGCATCCACTTGTCTTACTGCTTTACATTTTTACTTATTGCAGATTATTGATGTTGAGCCATGATTATGGTTTTCAACTTAACCTTGTCTTCAGCTTTCTGCCATTTTACAAACTTCCTGCCATTGCAGTTTTAATTTTTCAATATTTTTTGTTGTTTGTTTCTAATATATTTTGAATTAGTGGCCGAGTGTTGCAGTTCTCAGCTTTCATGTCAAACAGTGTATATTGCACAAGATTTTTTACAAAGTTAACTGATTGTTTTTAATTGGAATCATGGGAGACTGAGTTGTACCACATCTTATTGTATTTTATAAGCATTTGTTGAAATGGGTTAGTGATTCCATGTTTGTTTTGTAAAGAAGAAGAGGGAAAAAAGTTGCCATTACTTTCTTACCTTTTCTGTGTACAGTATTATAAGGAGAATCAGTCTCGCAAGGTTTTGTAGATTAGTTTGGATGTGTTGTTTTCTTGCATGAATAATTCAATGTGATATCACTAACTATCAAGCTATTTAAAACTATTTTAAAAATTGGAAAGAATTCAAATAAGGAACAAGCTTGGCCTGAAAATATATTGTTTTAAACTTTTTTTAAAAACTATTGTACACCCTGCTTGTTTTAAAACAGTTTTACTGATACTTCAATGATTTTTCAAATTACAATAATGCCATGTTGTGCCTGGTTCTTTCAGAGGAAAACTTTCTGATTTGTTTTCTTTCTTTCTTTCTTTTTTTTTTTTTTTTTTAAAGTTTGGTTGTTTACTGGCTGTTAATTGTTTGAGCTCTATATGTTATCTTTGCTTCCTCACTAAATGAATCCCATCACTGCAAGTGTCTTATCCGTGCTGTTTCTTTTGCTTGCAGGCGTAAGAAGAAGTGCATCCGCTACATGGAGGCTGGAGGTGGAGGAGGTGGAGATGACGGCAACCAGTCAGATGATAATCTTGGCTCTTGTGGCAGTGTGGGTGATGGCGACGCGCACACTCCTGTGGATGACGATGACGACGACGATGATGACGGAGACGAGTCAATGTCCCAGTCTCATTCGTTGTCGAGCCCTGGTGGATTAAGTGGTCTGTCTAGTTTGACAAGCCCATCAATGATTCTACCAAGCCCCAGTACAAGTCTTGCAAGTCCCTCAGTGAGCCTGGCTAGCCCCTGCATGAGTCTGCAGTCCCCCCTTACTCCATTGGAGTATGAGTGCAAACCCCCGCCACTGCCATTGCCGCTTCCCCTCCCTATGTACAATCATCACTCACCTATCTTAGGGCCTCCCTTACATCGACATCCAGTCGGGACAAATCCTCATGACATCAACAATCCGTTGAGTGTGAACCAATTGACTGGCAAGTGCAATAAGACAGAGACTATTAGCAGTGCCAGCAGTGGTGGTAGTGGAGGTCCTAATGGGCAAGGCCCTGGCCCTAGTGCTCCAGCTCCTGCGCCAGCGCCTTCAAACATCATCAGAGTCACATAGCACCGTCACTTAGCATTTAGTCAAATAGTGAGAATTCTCAATGATTCCCATCATTCATCACCGATGACCACTGTACTACCTCTCATGTTTCATTTTCATGACTATTGTAAGAATAATTATCATTTGTTCATTTATTCATTCATCTATTCATCCATTTGATCATTTCATGTCACCAATGCTCTTATCATCCGTATTTGTGTTGCTTGAAGACACACACAGTCTGTTAGATATTATTTCATTCATTTTATTTTAAAAAAATAATGTATTGACTTAGTGTTTTGGCACTTTGAAACCGAAATGACGGCTTGACTACTGCCAGATGTTCCGAGTGAATTTTGTGTGTTCTAATTGACACTATGATGCTTCATGATTGTGATGCCTATTCTTTAGTTACTTTATATGTTTAGGATGGAGAATTGACTTTTGGGGATTCTTATTAAGATTACACAGTCTCCAAAGCTTTCTACAATGTCAAGCGACTGATGGTGTTAACTTGCCTCTGGACATAAAAGTTTGCAGGTGTGGTCGTCACAGCCCAAGGTGAAGTCAAAAATCTGTGTTTTCAAAAGACTGGATTTGTAATGTGTTATTTTTTTAAGGGAATAATAAATATGCAGAAAACCATTAACTGTAGTCAAGGGAATGGTTGGATTTTGACATCTTAAAACTTCCAATCATGTCAAACTGGTATCATGTTCCTGTATCGATCTTAGAGGGACTGTTCTTTCCTTTTTTGGGAAAATTAGATACCTTCTTTTATTGTTTTCTGAGAACAAATTTGGATTTAAGTTTTTCAGCCCAGGTTTCAGACAATAGCTATCAGCCAACAGTACTTCTAAATTCCTGCCAAAATTGAGAGAAGCAATAATACTCAGGCATTTATGGCAACAGAATACACTTGTTGACTTTTTCATTTAGATATTTCTTCAGCTTCCTTGAATGCCAGTGTATGGGAATTGTGGGAAGATTAATGTGAATGTTCCTTTAGTGCCAGAGCTTGTGTTACTTGCATGCGTTTTTCTCACAAGACCCTCTATGTTATTTAATTTTTATGAGTCTTTACCTTTAGCTTGCCAATTGAGAAATGATGTATAAACCATTTTTTAAAAAATGTATCTATCCTATTATGTGTTAGGCTGTTTCTTTATCCTCCTTTAATTTTATGGTTTTGAAATTGTGTCATGCGGCCTGTACAGATATAATTAAATGAATCAATGAATTGTTTTCTTTTCTTGTTAGCTCATTGTGTCAGGATAGTTTTATTTCTAGTTGTTTAATAAGTTATTGTAGAGAGCATTACATTTAATACCAGTCATTTTCAGAAAATTAAACTAAAGCAATTTATCAAAATTAACAAGGGTGTGAAAGCTTTCTTTCCCATCCTCTCCTTGCCTCTTTTTATTATTCAAAACTAACTGATGGCCCAGACACAAATTTCTTAATTTCTTTTATTTTCTTGTTGTTGACTTGACTCTATGTGATGTAAATTAAATTTTGATTGTTTTCTGTTGAATTTTACAAATTTACAAAAGGTTGGAATGGGGTGTGTACATATGTGAAATGAAATACCTATTAAGATGGCATGAAAAGTTTCTTTTTTTATTCTTTAAAGAATTTTATTTGTGTGTATGCATATGCAATTTACCAGTGTGGCATTGAATGAATCAGTGTCCCCATTTGCTAGAATATGATGAATATTGTAAAGTCCAGCAGGTGTGAGCACTGGAACATTCATTGTGAAGAGACACATATACATGGGCATGTTTGAGGTCTCTTGGACATGAATTGACTGTGCATGTGTGTTTTCACAAGTGTGAATGGAGAGGTGTGAGGAAGTACATGTCATAACCTTGCATTAAGAAACTGTATTTTGAGTTCAACACTATCATGTCACTAAGTTACCGTACAAATAAGCAACCATAGCCCTTTCAGTCCTCTTAAAAGTTTCAATGAATCTGTTGTGAAGAATGGTGCAAAACCTGAAATATTTGGCTGTTTTTGTGTTGTCAAGTCATTTTCATTGGGATTACACCGGGAACACAAGAAGTAATCCTCATTCTTTGAGTATGTATGGCTGATGGGGTTACGGCAAACATCATGTCACACAAATAATTTAGGGTTTTTATACCGTTTTTCAAATGCTACATTGAATTATGTTGTTCTTACGTTGCCATGTCTATTTTCGTTTTATTTCCCAGTAGATATAAGATTAGATTTCTTTTTTATGTCAAAGAGTTCATTTGTTAATTGTTTTTATGTGAGTGATTGGGCTGTCTTCATGTGATATCTCAATTTGTGTAACTCTTAGTTCTTTCCATTTTACATAAATAAGTATGCTTGTAATAGTCTTCATATGTGTAATGGTCTCTGTAAGCCACATAGGCACTACCAGTGCTGTCAAATGAATCTTGGAATACTTATTTGTGTTGATGTTTTATGATCTAATCTACCCTCAAGTGCATTGATCATAGCAGTGCCTTTCAAATATGTCTGAGTACTCATGCATTCAATACTCCTCCCAAGCACATCACAGTGTGAATTTTTTTTTTTTTTGGAAAGACATTATTCTCAACACAATATTTCTCCAAACGTTTTCTAATTGATCTTGTTTCATTCACGTTACTTAGGAACCAGATCACAAAACTGGGAATGTATGCTGCCCTATGTTGGCAAATGGCATGTTATCCTTTTTTTTTTTTCCAATGGTAACTAGCTGCTATTGCACTACATGCAGTCTAGTTACTATACAGACACATTCAGCTCAGTTGAAGAAAAATAATTTGTTTATTCTGTTAAAATTGTTTCTTTCTTAAAATATTTGCAAAGTTTTGCACCAACTTGGTTTTATCAGAAGTGTATGCAGGAATTTTGATTTACTTTGTCACTACAGGATAAACATTGCCATGACGCTGCATAGCTGCAGATCTCAAAAAAGTTCAAAGGAACTGCCTCTAGTAAGTCACTTACCTAAATATCTTTTATTTTGGGGGTACATGCCAATAACAGCCTCATTATGTGACGTTGGTCGGAGATGGTATGAGCTGCTGAATGTAAAATTTATCTAATTTGTGACCACAAAATATTGAGGGGCATTGTCATTGCGTGAATGTCTGTTATTTTAGTTTGGGTTCCTCAGATCTCATTATCTATAGTGGTAGGCTATGTCAGCTTCTAAAGTAGATATTTCCTCTTCTCCATTTGACTAAAACATGTTGATGCATGGAAGAAACAAATATGTGAAGGAAAGTTTGTGTTCCACATTCGGAACAGTGGATATTTCATGTACTTCTTTTGTTAACCAACGACTTTCTTCAATTTTGTGCCAAATTTTATTTGCTTATCGAACATTTCATGGTAAACACAGAGCATATATTTCAAAATATGTTAAAAATTGTGTGTGGTTTATTGTACCTGTGAATTTATGAGAGGCCAAGGTAGAGCTGTCTTCTACATATCATTTGTGTCGGTATTTAGAATGATGATTTTTATCTACTTCATTGGAATGAGTTCTGTCAACACTACTGCAAAAATTTAGTTAAAGATTGCCTACTTGAAAAATGGGGAACTAGTCATTCATTACCTTATCTTCTATCTAGAAAGCATTACAATAACTGGTACACATCAAGATTTCAAATTTACAATATCATTCATATGTACCCCAAAATTCAAAACATTTATGCCTATCAAAATCTCATTTGTGCAAGCTGCATCCAAAATTCATTTTTATAAAATGAATGTAAATACTTAAAGATAAAGCTATTCTCAAATATCTACCAGATGTTGAGAAAATATTAAAATTGTTATATGTAGTTCTTGTAAAAAAAAATATTTCTATATGTCTTTGGAGTAATGTGTATCAATAGACTCAAATACTGTCCTTCGGATTCAAATCTTCATCTTCTAATTATTTTTTTCTCTCTTTTTTTCTTCTCCTTTTTTTTTTTTTTTTTTGGAAAGAACAAGATTTTGTTTTGTAAAATGTATGTTGTATAGAACTGAGATAAATTATGTGGCTATTGAAAATTATATGATAATGAAATAGTGTTGAATCAACATTATGTATCTCATGTGTATAGTTAGGAATGTACCATAACAGCATTAAAAAGAACACAGGATTTAGTGTGTTGCAAAATTGTGTCTCTTGTAGAATCTGGGAGTGAACATTATAGTCAAATCTCATCAGATTTTAAAACTGTTGTCTAGTAAAGCAACATTGATTTCTATGATATATGTTGTATCTCCTGTGCTTCCTACATCCTCTCTTTCACAGACAAATAGCCTTACATTTAAACAAATCTATCTTAACAAAAATGATAAATTACACTATGTCTAATTTTTATGGATGGCTTACAGCAGTAAGCTCTTTGGTAAATTTCAGCCTTACATCAAACTCACAACACGTCTCATGCAACTTGGCTCACCTCAATCCGATCAATCCTGTGTCGGGGTTTTATAAGAGTCACAAGGGCGCTGCTTGCTAGAGGTCCGTGCAGGGCGCGGGCACGCTCTAGAGGTCCGTGCGGGGCGCGGTCACGCTCCAGAGGTCCGTGCGGGACGCGGGCACGCTCCAGAAGTCCGAGCAGGGCGCGCGCACGCTCCAGAGGTCCGTGCGGGGCGCGGGCACGCTCCAGAAGTCCGAGCAGTGCATGGCGAGCTGCGCGACCGTGCGCGCGCGCACTGCTGCGGGACGCGGCACGCGCTGGACAGGCGCGCGCACGCCCTAGAGGTCCGTGCGTGCGCAGCTGCGTCGCGAGCAGGCGCGCGCGGCTAGAGGTCCGTGCATGGCGAGCTGCGTGCGCGACTGGCGCGCCCTGCTGCTGGCGCTGGACAGGCGCGCGCACGCCCTAGAGGTCCGTGCAGTGCATGGCGAGCTGCGTGCGCGACTGGCGCGCCCTGCTGCTGGCGCTGGACAGGCGCGCGGCCTGCCTGGCCAGCCGGCCGAACTTGACGGTGAGCGCGGCCCAGAGGGCGATGTTGCTGTAGGCGGCCAGCAGGCTGATGACGAGGGCCGCCCCCGTGTTCACCGTGGTCAGCTTCCTGCGACACAGGCGAGGCAGGTCAGCTCAGAAAGCCCCACAAAGCCCCAGGGAGACGCCTAAAAGGTAGGCAATCTTAGCTACACGGCTCCTGAACTTCGGCAACCCACAGTGCGCCGCGCCGCGTTTTAGTTTTCGCCGCCTTGTTACTTTCCTCTCACCTCGTCCCCGCACCGAGGGGGCAACAACTCTGAAATTTTTGTGCACCTCGTAATTTAAAAAAAATATCAGAAATTATTTTTAAAAAATCAGAAAAATTCCCCAAAATTCAGAAAACATTGGCGCAAAAATTCAAAAAAATTCAATAAACATTCAACAAAAATTCAAAAAATTCAGAAAATTCAAAAACAAGCAGGAAAATTCACGACACTTGTATACCAAAAATCAGAGTTGTTTCCCCCTCGCCCCGCACTCACTCACCTCTGCCCGGGGAACCAGTGGTTGTCGCCCTGGAACGCCTCGCGCACGTCCGGCTTCATGTAGTCGAGGAAGTCGAAGATGACCGGGCAGGTGAGGCGGTCGTTGACGAGCTCCGCGAGGTTCCCGGACGCCCTGAGCGTCTTGAGGACGGCGTGGCGGTACTCGCGGCACGCCACCAGGTAGCCGTCGGTGAGCACGGCCGCGTGGCTGACGGCGAACAGCGCCAGCAGCAGGCACAGCACGCCCTATTCGGAAACGTTTCAGGAAAATTACGGTGAAAACTCAGAATTATTTTGAAACAGATTCACGTCGTGACTTTGTTCGCCGAAATCAGATTTGTGTGGCCTTTGATCGCGTCAAAAGGAAATATAGGCTCTGATTTTATTTTTGTTAAAGCGGATTTTCCGGGCGTTCCCCTGTACCCCACCGTCCTTTCGCACGTACGACCTGGGGCCCGGCCTGGCCTGGGGCGGGGCGACATGGCATCCAACAGGTGTGGCGCTGAGCGGCCGGGCCGGGCCGCGGGTCCGGTTCGTTGACTCAAGTGGCGCCTTCGGGTCAGACTCACCAGCACGGTGTTGAGGGCCGCGCTCTTGGCGAGGCGGTGGGCGTTGGGTGCGGGCGCCGTCACGGGCGTCGCGGCGGCGGCGGCGCCGGGCGCGCGGGGCTGGACCATGAGGCGGACGCCGCTGCCGTCGGCGCCGCGCACCACCTGCACGGCGCGCCGCTGGCCGGGCGCCGGCCGCACCCAGCCCCGGTAGCCGTACCACGCCGCGAGGCTCACGGCCACCACGAGGCCCGGCAGCGGGGCGGCGCCGCTGAACCAGCACAGCGACACGTCCGACCCGGTGTACGCGTACGAGGAGGTGGCGGCGCGCGCGTACAGCAGGCAGCCGCAGTCCGCCTGCGTGCAGCCGTCCAGCGCCTCGTGCCAGTGCGTGAGGATGACGGCCAGCGTGACCACGCACAGCAGCGAGGAGCAGCACAGCGCCGAGGACAGCGCGGCCACCGTGCGCGTCGAGGCCAGGTCCATGACGAGGCGGCCCCCGGGCCCTCGGCTCCTCTCGGCTCACCGGCACACGGTAAGAATCGCCTACTTTCAATGACAAGGGTTTGCCGTATAAATGTGACAGAATACCGGCTCTCGTCTTGGAAAGTAGCGTGTTCAATTTATAAAAGCCATTTTTAAGGCCTGGAAAATTTTACCCTTCATGATAAACAGAAAAATATTCATTAAGTAAATCGCAGCTGGATGTAAAAGATGAAAATCTACCGAAACGAAAACTGGCTCTTACAATTTGTAATACAGTATTAGGTCTACTGAATCTGACTGAATCAAATAAACCTAACGAGAAGGTTTTAAACTACAAGCAGGTTAAGGTGACCAGGTTAAAGTTGTGAACTATAAAATGAGCAAACCGATTTGGATTCATATTTTAAATTTAGCATAAAATATTATTTTTCTACTTTCCAATACGTGATCTTGTGTTACATCGCCACAGGAAAACCCTTGTAATTAGCGGGTCACTTTTGTAATACAGAAAAATACCCGTTATTTCACAAATCTTTTTTCCCCTCTTTTTACCGTGCGCATGGGGGTCCTTTGTGGGGCGCGGCGGGCGCGGCGGGCGCGGCGCGCTCCGTCAGGTGTCCGGCGGGTTGATCAACCCCATGGTGGCCCTCCGAGCCGCCACGCACACCGGGGTGGGGTGAAGGGGGTGTGGAGGGTGTGGAGTCCAGGTGGGGTGGGGGTGGGGGTGGACGCGTGCGGGGCGAGGCGAGGCGAGGTTGTGTACCGGGGGTATACTGGCGCTGGCCGCTGGGCGCGTGGTGACGCGGCGTGGGGCTCAGACACGACTATCGCAGCCCCGATGAGCCCGGGCCGGGCCCACGCCCCAGCCGGCTCCACCCCGCCCCGCCACACCCTGCCACACCCCGCCCCGCCCCACCCCGCCCCGCCGCACCCCCTCCTCACCCCTCTTATCCTGGGCGGCGAGCCCTATCACTGGTGCGTGATACCTTTATCTAGCGTTGCTGTGGAGACCGCGTAGTCGCCTCTCGTACACCTGTGGGCGAGACGCGGCGGGGCGGGGCGGGGCGGGGCGGGGCGGGGCGGGGCGGGGCGGGGCGGGGCGGGGCGGGGCGGGGCGGAGGGACACGTGCCTACACTGGGCTGGGCTCTTCGCGACTCTTCGCCGCGCCCTGTCCGCTGCGGCACCTAGGTGTGTGGTGGCAAACCAAGGAAGGCGGGCGGCATGGCGGTACGTGTGCTACTTACACTCCACATCGCCGGCCCGGCCCCCGGCCCGGGCACCAGGATGACTGTTCCAGCTGGAGCTGGGGTTGGGGCTGGAGCTGGAGCTGGAGATTCGGTCCGGTCCGGTCCGGTCCGGTCCGGTCCGGTCCGGTCCGGTCCGGGGCTAGTCGGGAGTAAAAAGAGGGCGTCGTATTCTGTCACTGTCGCTCTATTCTGTGTCACCACCCCTTTGCGCGCGACAGTGGCCATGATCACTCAGGCGACAAGTTCAGAGAATCGCGCTCTTCTTTTGGCCCAGAAAATTGATTCTGCGCGTGATTCAAGGACGATGGGAGGCGTCTTATACATCGGGCAGCAACGACAGGGTCGAGCATACTTTGTGTTAAACGTGCCAATATTAAGCCAGCCATAGCGGGAGAAGGGGTGGAAACGAACGCGCCTGACAGCTCGGGGGTAGGCAACTCCCACTCCACTGTGCTGTCAATTCCTCCGCAAACAGACGTGGAGCTTTGTCTGTGTACAGGTGGCCTTGTTATAGACCGGTCCATTGTACGGCCAGCTTACGTTAGCGTCAGTTTATGTAACGACTGGAACAGAGAGGCAGACAGACACAAATACACGTGCATAAAGTCGCGACGACACGGCAATTATAATTGTCATTTCGTGATAAGTTTTAAATTGCTCTGTCTTGTTGGTTTTATTTGAACAAGGGCTTCTGATTGCTTCGTGTCAGAAATACGCTTGCATGCCGGATGGGGAGGTAAAAAGGAGAATGCCCCCTGTGAGATTTGAACTCACGACCCCTGGTTTACAAGACCAGTGCTCTAACCCCTGAGCTAAGGAGGCGACTTAGGTCGACAAGGCCGTGAGATGCGTACTGGCTGCGCTCCCCCCACTCCTCCTGACAGCTCGGCGCCGCGGCAGGGCGGCGTCTGCTAGAGGCCGCCATCACAGTTTTATAGTTGAGCCCGCTTGCCAAAAGCCAGAGAAAAGCCAATAATAATCGCATGCTTGCGAAGTGGGGGTGGACTGCGTGGGCAGAGGCGAAAGAGTGACCTCTGAGCGACCCTGTGCCGAGGTGAAAAAGTCCTGGCAAGCTGTGGGGAAGTCTAGAGACGCTCTTCGACAGTCCGAGCGATAGGAGTGCAAAGGACATAACCTTATCTCTGCGTCAGTCTAGCGGACGGAGCAAGTTTTCGGGCAGCAAAATGGCAGAGGTGAGTGTCTCCCGAAATATTTTTAGCCACCGGAATCCGACATGGCCCAAATATCTGGACTTTGGTTCAGACTTGACCGCGACGCGCATGTTTGGCGCCAAACTAAATATACTCCCGCCCCCGAGGATGGCTTCTGCTTGACTTTTAGCCTGAACCTTCAGAGTCTGGGGTCACTTTCGAATTTTGTGTATTCAAATGCTTACTTCCGTCGTGGTTTTCACTCTGATAGTTTTATGCTTTGCGAGGGACAGTAGGCGCCGAGCCAGTAGTGCAGAACAGTTTGTCACTTCTGATGAAGTTTCTGGATATCTTTCAGCCTGTCATCAATGGGAGGTAGCTGAGTTGTGTTTTTGTCCTTTGCTTGGTTTCCATTTTTTCCTTTATTTGTTTTTTCAATGTGATTTGTGTGTGTTTGAGCTGTCAGAATTCTCTTTTAAGTACAGGGTTCAAATGTTTTTAAGTATATTTATTTAATATTTTTCTCTGTTTTACTTTGTTTTAGGTTCCAAGGCTCAACTTAGATATGACACCTTTCAAGGAGGCAAAGCTCCCAATAATCTGGGTGCTTGGTAGGTGTTCATAATGCACTGTTAGATAACTCATTCTTTCATTGTGTGCAAAGGAATGTCTTCATGTTTATTGATCACATATTTAGGTGGCCCAGGATCCGGCAAGGGAACCCAGTGCGTGAAAATTGTGGAGAAGTTTGGATACACCCATATCTCATCAGGAGACCTTCTGAGAGCTGAGGTTGCCTCAGGGTCAGATCTTGGCAAGTCTTGTGAAACTATCATGAAGTCCGGAAGTTTGGTGCCAACGGTTTGTCATACATACTATTCTTTTTTTCAATTTTTCTTTGACAATATGGTTCTTTCTCACACCAGTTTTGCATGCTTAGGGTGTCATAATGGACCTCATGAAGAAGGCTATCCTGGAGGCTGTCCCAACATCAAAAGGTTACCTTATTGATGGTCTGCCTCGAGAACTGGGGCAAGCAAAAATATTTGAAGAGGAGGTAGGATCTCTGGAGTTTTTCTTTTACTGCCGGTGAAAAGACTGTGGCTTTATATGGCTATTTTTTCCACAGATATCTCCATGCGCCCTGGTTTTGAACTTTGAAGTGTCAGACGAGACTCTTAAGTCTCGCCTTCTTGAAAGAGGAAAAGGTTCTGGCCGTGTTGATGACCAAAACATTGAAACCATCCTAGCTCGCATTGAAACTTTCCACCAGATCTCTGAGCCCGTCATCAAACAATATGCCAGTTTATGCAAAACAGTAAGTTTGAACAGATGAAGCAGACATGTGCCTAGCTTGTGGGGTACTTCTATTATCAAAATACCTAATTGTTTCCTAACTAAACTTCTGTCATACAATTTTCAGATTAATGCTGAACGAGCTGTTGATGAGGTGTTTGCAGATGTGGAGAAGGCTCTGAGTTCACTAGCATAGAGGACATTTGTTACCATTTCCACTTTTTCACGTTGTTTGTCTGAGGCTCAAAACTTTTTAAATTTTCAGTGTCAGAGTGTTTTAAATTCTCGGAGAAAGTAGTGCAACTCTGAATTAATTAGTAGAAAATTGCATTTCTCATAACTGCCACTTGTTAGAACCTTTGGTTTGATTTTATTATTTCACTCACTTTTCCTATAATGATTTTCATTATATGTGTGATTTGCTTTAAAAGCACATTCATGCAGCTGTTTTTACCAAGCCTTGAGGAAGTCAAATACTCTGGGAAATCAAGCGTTTCTAACTTCACCAGTATTTTCACTTTTTTTTTGTACCTGAATAAGAATCAACTTTTGTTGCTATTGTTCAAGATTTTGCCAAAGAAAAAATAAAATTTGTCATTATGTCTAGTCATACAATAGTAATGCAAATTTTCATGACAATACTGTATTTTAATTGACTAAAATGTGAGGAAGAGAGATTATTTTTTTGTGCAGAGGCAGATCACAGTATTATTTTGCCTTAAATTATCATGTACTTCTAACTTTTTGCATATATATATAAAATATCATGTTTGATTTTTCCCTGTTCTGTTGACAATGTATGTTATACCTTGCCTTGCCAATTGAAAGATAATTTTGGGAATACTGTTTAAAGTGATATTTAAAATTATAATCACCTTTCACTTAGTGTTACCATCCAGCAAAAAGCTGTGGCTCTAAATTTTATTCTTGTTGATATTGGTTTTGTTATGCTCAATTTTAAATAATTTCACAAATGTTTTTGTGCTCACAATCATTACAAAAAATTGCTCATGAAATGCTTGCCGTTTCTTTCCTTTCTGTTCCTGTATTGTGGGGAGACTGATGAAGTGAGATGAAGGACAATTACCTATACTTCCTGCTGCGAAGAGAAAACAGACGGCGAATGTTGCTTACATTTAATCAACGAGTCTGCTACTACAACACCAGTTCATTTCATGTTTCATTGTCATTATAGTTAATTTTTGGGGGGGATTTTTTTCTCATTTTTTTTTTAAAGTTCATTATTCAACGTGTTGCCTGGAAGATGAAGGATGTGTGTGCTAGCAGGCCCTTATTGAACATGTCTGCTTCACACACACACACACACGCACACTCCTGTGTCTTCCCTTCAGAACTGCAGCTGCTGCCCGGCCCTGCCCGGCCTGGCCGGTGGCCCGTCTCGTCTCCGCCCTGCGACGTGGATGTGACGGAACTCTCCCCATTATCCCATCAGGCGCGGTTAGCCACTATGGCAGGCCCCATGGTCCTATGGGGCGGCTGCTGCTGGCCGTCATGTGCTCATGAAGGCGGCTGCTGGACGGGGGCGGGGCGGGGCGGGGGGCTGGACTCCCCAGAAGCGAAGACTCTTCTCCGCGAGCACTGCCCCGCCCCGCCCCGCCCCACCTCACCCCACCTCACCCCGCCCTTTGACCCGCAACCCCTTGGCCCGGTCCGCTCGCAGAAGCGGCGGGGCGGGGCGGGGCGGCGTCTGCCGAGAGTGTCCCGAGGTGCCTCTGGTCAGCCTGGTCAGCGCAGCGCTGTCTGGGAGGCGCGGCTTCACGTCGACACGGGGATCGTCCGGGACCGGGCGTGGCCGGGCCGGGCAGGATCAGTGCGAGCGAGGCGAGGACGAACTTGACCTGCTCCACCAGTGCAGCGCGCAGCGCCCCGAGGTGAGTTGAGGGCTGGTGGTGGTGAGGGGGAGTGTCCGCGGCGGGGTGTGTCCGTCCACGGCAGGGCTGTTGGGCTGCCTGCTGTACTTCAGGTGCCACGATGCCTTACTGCTTGAGCAGGTCGGCGACGCGGAATACGGAATTTCGCGAACATCGGCGGAGGCCACCACCTTGCTTGGCAGGTATGCCAGTAAAGTTAAAGTTAGGCAAAAAAAAATAAAAAAAAATTCAAACAAACAGCGCACGCCTGTGCGCTGCTGGTGCGGTATCGCCGCCTGCCTACTAGGCAATATCTGTACGCACGTGAGAAGGGGCTGCCTAGAAGGCAGGCTGCAATACTACCAGCATCGCACAGGTGAGCGCGTGTGCTTTTTTTGCCTAATTTTACTGGCATCCCTGTATGCTTCCGAACCTGCAACGGATTACAATGGGTAGGAGTACAGAACAACATGTTCACAGCATTCCAGGAGTGGTGCTCCCCTCGGGCTGGGGCTGAAAGGGGTGGGCGTGGAGGGGGTGGCAATACGACGGTTTTACCTACCCTTGGAGTAGCCTACCCGGCGCGTCTGTGCTATCGAGGATAGGCAACCCCGTTCACCCTGCCTGCACGCTCTGCACCGCCCTTGTCACGCGTGACAGCGACCATGTGCGCACGTCCCAGTAACGCTGCTCTCGCTTGTATCACTTTTCGAGGAGATGGTCACGCTATTAGTGCAAACGCGCCATTTCCGGCCGGGGCAGGGCAGGGCAGGTCGAGCCGGTCCTACGCGGCGGGCCGGGCGCGTGGGTGGCCGTTTGGAGCCGTGCTAACGCTAACGCTAGCGCGGCCGGGCCGCAGTGCGTGCGGCGCGCGCATAGAGCGGTCACGAGCCAGAGGCTCTGTCACGTTTCGTCGGTGCGAAACGGCCCCTCGGTCCCTTTAGAGAGCCCCTGTACTCTGTGCGCGTCTTACAGCCTACCCAAGGGTGAGCCCTGGTTGCCATAGCATAATGCGTCAAAGTGGTCCTTAAACTTAAATTGAAATCGTCGAAAATTGAATAACTTGGTTACGTCGCGTTACTATGCCCGCGACCCTGTAGTATCATGCGCGGGCCGTAAGCAGCGCGGGCCGGGCCCTACTATACAGATTTCAGTTCTGCCCTCCCTCCCCCCGCCGGACCGACTGGTGCTGGTACTTCCCCCTCCTTTCCCTCTCGAAGCTGCGAAGGCCGCGAAGGCGACGAGGCGGCCAAAACACAAACACTGGAACCTCCGGGCCACGCCGCGCCGCGCCGCGCGCCAACCCAACCGCCCGGTCTGGACTCCAGGGACTCCGGTCCTGCAGACACCTGGCAGGCATGCGGGCGGGGGGGCTGGACCTGGAGCGGGACCCGGAAGCCCGGGCCGGCCGGCCGGCCGGGTGTTAGTCTCGCTGCAGGCCCCGCCAAAAGTCGTCATTCATTGTTGGCGCTTCCGGCGATGCGAGTGTTTCTTGGAATGCGTTTCAGTGTTGCGGGATTGCATACTCGCCAGGGCTTCAGGGGCCATGGCACCTAACGGGCGAGTGGGGTAGGCAAACCCGCAACACCGTACGCATTTAAATAAACAGCCGGTACAGTGCTGCAGGGTTCACTGTCTGATAATGTTCGCCCTCAAGCCGACTGCTAATATTGTCTGCACGTGTTCGCATCCTGACGACACCTTGGGGCACGCACGACCACGCCACGCCACGCGCCGCGGCCGTGAACGTCGGACACGCCCCCCTCCCCCTCCCCCCTGGCGCGGATAGGAAGGCCGCCAAGCCCAGCCGGCCCAGCCCAAGCCTCGGCCTCGGCTAGGCTCGGTTCAAACCCAAAGTGTCGGCCCGAAGTGCCGAGCCGAAGCGCTTTCGGAACGCTCGGCGGCCGGCTCGGCTCGGCTCTCGCGGCTCTTCCCTAGTGGCCTTTCCCTTGTTTTGTACCGAGCCGAGCCGAGCCGAGCCGGGCCGAGCCGAGCCGACATTCGGGAGGGAGAGGAGCATTGGCCCATGGTGGCCCGGCCGGGCCCGGCGCAACACGCCCCGAACAAAGAGAGAAGCAACAGCCTCCTCAACCTCCGCTCCCAACCGGACCAGAGTCTGGTCACCAGACCCACCCGAGGAGAGGACTGGGATGAAAGGGAAGGCTGACGAAGGTGGGAAGACGTTGTAGGGGGTCTCTCTCACGACCTCTCACTCACTGACTGTCCAACTAACAAACCAAGTTACTGACTGACTACCTGACTAAATAACTAACTCCTCCCACTGAGGGGAGAGGTAGGGGGTAGCTCTCCACCCTTTCCTCCTTTCACCGTCACTATTATGTTCGCGCGAAAGAGCGGTACGGTTCGCCCGGCTTAACATTACCATACTTTCGTCATACACTCTCCACATAATTTTATTTTGGAGCGACACACACGCACGCACGCACACACAGAGGGGAAGGGTGCGGGCGGGGGCAGCCAGCTGTGCTGTGTTTTGGTTCGTCGGGCGGCGTGGCCTGGCGTAGCGCGGCGGGGCGGGGCGGGGCGGGGCGGGGCGCGGCGGGCCGCAGCCGCACCCACCGCTGTTGAACCGAGCCGCCGAGCCTGGCAGGCAGCCGCAGTCCGCAGTCAGCGGCGAGCCGGAGGCGTGATTGGACGCCGTCCTGCGCTGCGCCGAGCCGAACAGCACCGGCTGCCCAGCCGCGCAGCCGCGCGCAGACTGAACAACTGAACGGCGCGGAGCAGAACCGACTGCACTGCGCGTGCGTGTGTGTGTGTGTGTGTTTGGCTTTGTTGAGGACTGCGGCTGCCCCGCCGCCTCCCCCTCCCCCGCGGGCCGGGCGGCGGCATGGACATCGTGCGCGGACGTGCTAGGTGCAGCTTGCTGATCCGGACCGGCCGCGCTCACCCCAGATCAGCCCGTCTCTGGCGAGGAGGTGAGTCCCGGTCACGTGACCGATCCGATCTGCTGCAGGCACGCGCGCGCGCTGCCGCACGAGGAACGCGACACGGCGCGGCACGGCACGGCACGCCGGCGGCTTGGATCCGGGCCAGCAGCAGGGCGCCGTCGCCGTCGTCGACGGCCTCGATGTTGACGGTGTCGACGGCGTCGACGAGCCGGGCTCGGCCGCCACACACTCTCGCTGGACACCTTTGTACGGGACAGTCTGACAGTCCTTGGTGTACAGTGTGATCAGAGCGTCCCACGCCTTTCGGTGTGAGGTGAGGAGGTGGGCGTCGGCTATGACGGCACACCCGAGGTTCACGAAGACCGTCTTGAAGTTGATGTGCGTCCTTCACTTTTCTTTTCGGGTGTGAGGCGCAAAGTGTCCATCATGTTGACAGCACTTGACAGCTCACTTATTCGGCCAGAAAAGTGTTGGATTGCCTCACACGAATGAGGTGTCCAGAGCGTCTTGAACGAGCGTCGTGGAGATGAGCGTGCGTGCAGTAGTATGCGCGCGCGCGCGTGTGTGTGTGTGTGCTCGAGCAGCCTGCACCATGCTGCCACACGGCCCATGCGGCTGAGACGTGGAGCCAGCCTCCAGGGGCGAGGGCGGTGGGGGGGGGGGGGGGGGCAAGCAGTATCTAGGATGGAGTAGCGGGGACGCCCCCCCCCCTCCCCCCTGCTCCCCCTGATCCCGGTGGTGTGGTGATCCCTCCCGCCCCGGCCAGCCCAGACCGGTCCTCCGGTGTGAGTGTGGGCTCCAGGTGTGCCGGTCCGGTCTGCCCGGCTGCCCTGGGCTCTCCCCCGCGCCGCGCCGTACCGCGCCGAGGCTCCGCAGAGGGAAGTCCCTCGCGCATGTATGGTCGTCCCACCGAAAGAATAGACTATCTATCTCTCTCGCACTCATGGGAAATCGTATTCTTCTCACTCATTTGGTGTACTAAACTCTCGGCAGTTCCACTATACTGGGCGAGTGTCGAGTGCTTCTGCAGGTGCGCTGCTCGAACTTTTCCGCCGCCGTCGGACATCCCACTTGCCCGCCGCGTCTGCTGACTGACTTTGCTGGGGTAATTGCTCAGTTCGCGAGAGGATCGATAAACGTTTTCCCATGAATTGCATCCCGTCCCACTAACGATAGAACCTGGACAAGACGTATTTTTTTTGTCTCGTGTTATTTCAACTTTTTCTTTGCACCCCCTCCCCTCCTTTCCCCCTCGGACCAATAGTTGACGCCTGTTCTTGACGTCATACACGGATCTTTACCATGTTTATCAACGTTGAAACCGGTCTTTGAGTGTTGGTCATGGAGAACAGAGACGCACCAAAGCTTTGAATCGCAGTTCTTCCTTATCCCCCCCCCCTCAAGAAGGGTGAGATTTTTTTTCACACGTGCAGAATGAGGCTCAGTGACCCGCCGTGATACCGGCCGGCCGTCGGCCCCGGCGGGGCGGGGCGGGGTACACAGTCGAGTCGACGGCGTCCACTCTTCGGCCCTTTGCCAACGAGGAACCGCACTTCCACCTCCGCCTGCTTGACCGGTTGGAGAGGGGTGGGAGGGGAGGGGAGGGGGGTGTCACCGCCTTCGTCGTTTGGAAGGTCGGGCCAAGCCGTTATTGTTGAACGCGGCCCCCGCGGCCGTCGCGGCCGCGCCCCTCCGCGACCAGAGCAGACCAGAGCCGCGTCGCGCCGCCGCCGTGGCGTGGCGTGATAACCGCGAGGAGGGAGAGGAGAGGAGACTGCGCGCAACATGGTTTCTGCCCCATCCCGCGCCACCCCACCCGGCCGCCCCGCCCCGCCCCGCCCCGCCCCGCCCCGCCCCGCCCCGCCCCGCCCCGCCCCGCCCGGCCCGACGGTCCGCTCTATCTCTCCGACTCCGCTACATAGCGACCCCGCGCCCGCGCGCGCCCCGCGACCCTTTGACGGATTGGGGGACGCCACAGCTGCCGCGGCCGCATCACCCCTTCAAAGAAGCTCCCGGTGGTCAATCCGCCCCGCCGCCGCCGCGCCCTGTCGCCGCACCCTGCCCCGCCGCACCCCACCCCGCCCCGCCCCGCCCGGCGCCTGTGCTGCTGCAAGCATACGCACAGCCGGTCTGTGAAGATCACCGCGGCGCGGCGGACCGTCCCAAGGACCCCGGAAGGACACTCACCCCGCCCCGCCCCACCACCCCACCCCACCACGCCTCACTACAAAGGACGCCCGCGTTCCGAAGGAATATTCGCGGTCCTCGCCGTGCCCATTGTCGCGGTACTCGCGGAAATCCGAGACTCTTCCTGCCGCACTCGGAAAGATACCATAGGTGCGAAATTTTCTCTTGACAACTCGAAATTCTAAAATTTTCAAGCATCACGTAATATTGACTTGGAATTCATTCTTACAAACAGCAAATTACAAAATCTGCTGTTGATCTACGAGAATATTTTTCACAGTGCGTGGCGGCGTCCTCCTCATGATCATATCCATCGTTATTTTCTCGATCTCTCTGGTCCGCCTGCCGAGTCGAGCGTAGGCAACCCGCCCGACTGCTGTGTCCACGTCCACCCTGTTGTACCGGGTGTTTCAGAGAAGACGCAGGTGCGGGCGGGTTCGCCTATCCAAGGGGCTATGGCGCCCACGGGCAGAGCGTCTTCTCTGAAACTCCCGGTATGCTCGGTTCCGCCCACGCCGTTCTAGTGTACTGAGCCGCCCCGCCCCGCCCCGCCCCGCCCCGCCCCGCCCCGCCCCGCCCCGCCCCGCATGTTTTCGTTGAAAGCGAAAGGACGCGTTCTTTGCGTCCACATTTGTTGTGACGGTGCTGTTGCCCTGGCGACGCGACGCAAGGCCTCATAAAACTGTCACTGTGAGATACAGTGATTCACCCTGATTCACTGTAGAAGCTTACAGTGAAAATTCACCGTAAGCTACAGTGCTGCAGGGTTCACTGTGGCAGGAGTGCTGTTATGGTCGACACCGGGTTCCCGCTAATATTACCGTAATAATTCGCTTGAGGCAAGTTGTAAAACGTTTGCATGACAAATCCGCTCGGCTCTGTTTTTTTGGGTGTTTGGCCTCTGACTTTTAGGCTACGAGACACACTTGGCATTTAGAATTCAACTTGCCGCTCAGCCTTGGCGTTTGAATGTTGAACGATGAAACATCATAACGCTGTACACAGTCATAAACGCATTTTACTTTGTAACGCTTCACAACCACGGACACGGCGTACCTCGGCGTACCTCTTATGGCGCCCCCACAATGGACGTTATGGAGCTAATGTGAGCGCCTGCGACACACTGGGTAGGCCAGCCCGCCAAGCACTCGTGTGAAGGTGGTGGCCTACCCGGATAGCTCAGGCGCAGGGGGAGGCAGGAATTAAATTCCAGGTACCGAAATTTTCGTGCCGTCACCTCCCGAAGAGTTCATTGTGGAGGCGCCTTTACTTTGAATGCTCGCTGTTGGATTTTCAGTGTATCGTTCAAGCATTTGAAAACTTTGGAACGTATTCGACGACCTTGACTAATAGCGTTGGTGGTGGGCTCGTCGCTTGGGGCCGCCGCCGGGGTCGCAAACCTGACAGACTGGCATGCGCAGTGTCGTTTTATTGGTTGGCGTCGTGGTACCGACTTCTTCGGCGCCTTCCTGAACCATTTAGAATAAATTTCCACGAGTATAGCCACCGCGTATAGTCATCTCGATTATATGGTAAAGACTTTTCCAATCTGCACACAAAAACTTTGTCAATTTTAATTTTTGTAGAACTTGGGCACCTTTACAAGGTGAATCACACCTTTGTCGTCTTCCCATGCCTTTCCGCTGCACAGTCCAAAGACTTGGCAGCGGCGGCTGGATTTTTGGCAAAGCTTTTGTCTTATCTTCTGCTGCGCGCATGCAGCAGATACAAACAGCACGTGCAGGCGCGGTGCACCGAGTCCCCCTGACTCACTCGTCCCGAGTTGGGGCCGGGGCGCGGGCGGGCGTGTCGGGCGTGTCTTCTCCAGCCTAGTCCAGGCCACGGGCGGCACGTGGCCGCCGGCTGGCCCCCCGCCGGCTCTCGCTCTCTCGCTCACTCCTCCACTCTCCTCAGCCGGAGTCCGGAGTCCCCCGCCACGCCATGGGTCCAGTGTGTGGCGTATCTGCACTTACCGCCGCGGCGCAGTGAGTCAGAGAAAGACAAGCACAGCACAGCGCATCGGCCGGCCGGCCGGCATGTTGATAGTGCACTCCAAACTCTGCCGTGTTTTCTTTTTTTCGAAATTATTTCTACTTTTGCCGAAATTTTTTCCGGTTTTCCTCTTTTAATTTTTATTTTGAACACTTGCAACACTTGCACACAGCTGCTTCAAATTTTTTTTAAGGGCTTTTGTTGCCTTGAAAATTTGAAAATATTGACTGAGGGGAGACCGGAAAAACCTTTGATGACTAGGCTCTCTAAAGCAGCCACTGTTTTCCTCGTACACCGCGCCCTGCACTGTACACTAATCGTCCTTTGTTTCTTGTTCCGCGCGACAAGCACATGGCGCTCCCCGCCCGTCTTAATCATAAGTTACACTCAAGTGCGTGTATTTACATGCTAAATAATTTGGACAGTGTAGCCGCGCCCGCCCCGCCCCGCCCCGCCCGCACTCTTATCGCGGCCCAGTCCAGACTAAACAAGGCTGTACGGTTACCGCGCCTCTCGCCCGCTCCGTATCTTCTCCCCCTGCCTTGACCGGCTTGATTTCCGATTGGGCAGGAGCAAGAGGTCACCCCGTTGTGTGGAAGGCGCTTGACCCTGTGACTGTGCGAGAGTGTGACTTTGTAAGCGCGCAAGTGTGACTTTTGTAAGCGCGCAAGTGTGACTTTTGTAAGCGCGCGAGTGTGACTTTTGTAAGCGCGAGAGTGTGACTGTCAGCGCGAGTGAGAGCGAGGGAATACGCAACCAGCCCCGGTCTTCGGCCTCAGCAGGTCAGGCGCGGGGGCGGGGTCGCGGTGGCCGCGGGGCGGGCGCGGGCGGGTGTTACCCCAGTCGGGTTGAGCCATGAGCTACACCAAGCCTGCGCCCGCCCGCCCGCCCGCCCTCCCGCCTGTCCGTCTGTCGGCGTGTTCGGCGGGCTGGGCCGGGCCGGGCCGGGCCGGTCAGGGATCGTAGGGCGCGCGGTATCGCTCGGTATCAGTAAGCCCCTCGGGCCGGTCTCTCGGCCCGGCTGCGTGCTCGTGCACGCTGTCCGCCCGCCCCGCCCCGCCCCGCCCCGCTGGGACACCTGCACCTCCTAGATTGGCTCGTCTAGGACTCTTCACTTTGCCGCGGTCCCCGCTTGCACCTGACGCCCCGCCCGCCCCGCCCCGCCCCGCCGCGCTGCGCCGCGCCGCGGCCGTTTACCTGACTGGGCTTCGCGTGGCCTCGAGTGCCCACCCACCAGGAGGACCGGCAGGGCCGGATCCTGGCTGTCCGACATGTCGGAAATTTGCGGTAACGAATAGCCAACTGAAAAGTGATCATACTGAGCGACTAAGTCGCAGTATTCAGGCCATTCAGGCAACTCTCTTCACAGTCGGCAGTTATCGCTGGCTATCAGTCTGCAATATCGTCTCCACCCCGCCTACTTTCGCACGCTTAGCACGGGCCCAGGTGGTGTGCCCGAGGGTGTGCCTCTGCCCCACCCGCGAGTCATAAACAACTCAGCTTTATTATTACGTGATTTTATTTTTCTAAATTGTACTGTTACTTTATTTTTATGTTTTGTTCTTAATTAGTTTTTGTGCTAGACTGCCTTGAATTTTTCTCATTTTTTTTAAAGTTTTGATTTTTTAATTTATTTTTCTTAACCTGTCATTTTGACGACTCTGTTGGGACTTCCCTCTTCCCTCCCAATCTCATTCTCGGCTTTTCCGTCAGCGCGTGCTGGCACCGCCTTGTGGAGTTGCGTAGATTCGGCCTCTTCTACCCCTTCTCTCTCTACCTTCATTTTGACTTTCGATTTCGATCTGTGTTCACAATTGTTCGGAAGGTTGTTGCCGAGGAGGGTGCCATTAAAATGATGTCGGGCGGGGCGCGGGGCGCGGGGCGGGCGACGCGGGAGGTATCGGTCGCTGATGTCGGTTATGTTTGTTCCGCCCGCAGGGTGAGGAGGAGGAAGAGGAGGAGGATGACGGCAGATAGCAAGAAGGTGAAGAAGGGCAGCCCGTGGCCGCACCTCCGCTACAGCCGGGCGGCGCGCCGCGGCCGCGGCACCGCGGACCTCAACGAGACCTGCGCCGCCGAGGCCTGCACCGGCGCCGAGGCCTGCGCCGCCGACCTCAACGGGCCCAAGGGCGGGGACCGGCCGCGGCGGCGCGGGCGCTGCCGGCCCTGCAAGCTGACCTGTGGTGCGTACCGGAACCCCTTCTTGAAAATGCCGAGTAATTTTTTTTCTGCATCCGACATCTTACGCGTGCGAGTTTTCTCCGCAGGACTCCTGCTGGGCCTGCTGGTGGGCATCCTGCTGACGGGCTCCATCCTGCTGAACCTGACGGACTTCTTCGAGACGATGGTGCGCAAGGTGGGTGCCCCGGCGACAGCAGGACGGTAGCAGCAGGACTGTGCAGGCTGTGCAGTAACTGTCCTGTTGTGCTCTCCTGCAGGGGCTGGTGTTCCAGGAGGGCAGCCCGCTCTTCACCGGCTGGAGGGCGCCGCCCATGCGCCCGCTGGTCAAGGTGCACATCTACAACTACACCAACACGGAGGACTTCCTGGACGGGCAGGCGGACAAGCTCCGCGTCCAGGAGCTTGGACCTTACGTCTACAGGTAACCCTCCCCCGAGTATTTAAACTATTCCCGCGGTGTTACTCCCCACGAAGCGCTGACCGTGTCCTCAGCAGCGCTGGTCTCCGTCGTGACTAGTTTAACTCTGCCACTACACGTGCACGTGCACCTGGTTATTAACCCGAAGCGACTAATCGTGCTCAGTTCTTACACGCGCGGGTCGCGGCTCCTCGACTCGCATTATTTTTCTATTTTTATCTTTTCTCTCCGCAGGGAGACTCTAGAGCGGATCAACGTGCGCTTCCACGACAACGGCACCATGTCGTACAACGAGCGGCGCAGCCACGTGTTCGAGCCGCCGGAGGGAAGCACCTGGAGGGAGGACGACGTCGTGGTGGTGCCCAACCTGCCGCTCATCGTAGGTGTCGTCGTGGTGCCGTGCTGGTGACATCCGTGGCGTGGTGGCCACCCCGAGGGGGAACGACTCTGAATCGAAACATCTTGTAATTTTTTTTTTAATCAGAAAAATTCAGTGAAAATTTAAGCAAAAACTGAAAAAAAAATCAGTAAAAGTTTACAAAAAATCAGGAAAAGTTTACAAAAAATCAGGAAAAGTTTACAAAAAATCAGGAAAAGTTTACAAAAAATCAGGAAAAGTTTACAAAAAATCAGGAAAAGTTTACAAAAAATCAGGAAAAGTTTACAAAAAATCAGGAAAAGTTTACAAAAAATCAGGAAAAGTTTACAAAAAATCAGGAAAATTCGCGACATTTGTACACCAAAATTGTGAATTGTTTCCCCGTGCCCTCGTGCAGCCGGTCCCAGCCCGCTCACGCTCTTGTCCACCTGTCGCAGGGCGCCGTGGCGCGGAGCCGCCAGGAGGGCCTCGCCGTGCAGACCGGCCTCAACGTCGCCCTCTTCTTCAACCCGCCGGGGGAGTTCGAGACCCTGCGCGCGCGCGACTTCCTGTTCGGCTACGACAACTCGGTGTACAGCATGCTGAAGGGCGTGTCGGCGCTGGCGGGCCGCGACCCGCTGCCCAAGCTGGGGCTGCTTGCCACGGTGAGTGCGCTCAAACCTTTGCGGCACTCTTTCCTCCGGACACTCTTCCCGGAACTCTTGTGACACCTGTTGTTCCTGTGGGTCCCGCAGCGCTCCGGCGTGAGCAACGACACGTACACGGTGTGGACGGGCCGCGGCGACGTCTCTCGGCTGGACGTGGTGTCCCGGTTCAACGGGCGGCCCTCGCTGTCCGCCTGGGAGAGCGCCGACTGCAACCGCATTGACGGCTCGGAGGGCGCCTTCTTCAACCTGGACGCGCTGCGCCACCGCCGCCCCGTGCACCTGTTCAACGCGGGCATCTGCCGCCGGCTCGCGCTCGAGTTCAAGGCCGAGACCACCGTCATGGACGGCATCCCGGCCCTGCGCTACGGGCCCCCCGAGGACTTCTTCCACAACGGCCTGGACAACGCGGACAACATGTGCTACCGCCACTCGAGCTTCGGCACCCACCTCCCGTCCGGCGTGTTCAACAACTCGCCCTGCTCCTACGGTAGGTACCACTCACCCACTGCCTCTGCACCCCCTCCCCCACCTACCCCGAATCCTCAAACTTCACCCTACGTTTCAGGTTCTCCCACATTTTTGTCCTTTCCACATTTCTACCTGGGCGACCCGTCCCTGAGGGAGGCTGTCGACGGTATGGCACCGCCGGATCCCAGCAAGCACGAGATGTATTTCACCATACATCCGGTGCGTTTCTCTAGTACTATTTTCTATCAGGAATCTTGTGCCTAGAATATTCTCTATATTTCATTTGTTTGTTATTTTCATTTTTTAAATTAATTTTAGGAATTGGGTATGAATTTGGGAGCAGTGACACGGGTCCAAATTAATATTATGATACAACAGGCCCCCTTATTGTCTCAATACAAGTCTTTTCAAGATGGAATTATTCTACCTGTTGCCTGGATTGAGACGGTAAGCTTGTGCTTAATAAATAAAATTAAAAATTTATTTTACTTTTGTGAGATTAAATTTTTTTTTTTTGTCTATAATTTACTTGCAGAATGCTGTCCAGTTTCCAGCAGAAACAAAAAGAACTGTGTACCATGCTACCTTCACTTTGCGAGCTGTGGAGCAGGGAATGATGTATGCCTTTCCTCTGCTTACTGTTGTCTTTGCTCTCATTTTAGCCTGTATAGTCATACCGTGTGGGAGGAAACCCCCCAAAGAGCCTCCAATACAAGTTATCAAAATGGCTTTAAGTGTGTGACACTAGTTTCATATGGAATTAGATGTGATGCATCTATGAAGTGATTCAAACTGTTACCAGAAAGGTATTTATGTGGCTAACTGCTTAAATCAGTAATATTGACTACACTTTCTGAGAACACCCCTGATTTGTCATGTATAGTAGTATTGGTGCTATTCCCCAAAAGTTCTAAACAACTCAAAAATTTTAACATTCTTTCAGATAAGAATGGTAGAATTGATATTAATGCTCATTTGTTTGGTGAAAATAACCAAAGAAATTATTTACTTATTGCATATGTGTTCTTTATTAGGCCTTCTTAAATGGCCTATTTTGCATTCCATACAAAAGAACTGACTGAGTATAGATTTCTAATGTTAACTTGAAAATAAGTGAAAGTATTTATGGAGTATATGAGAATTCAACAAATAAGTATTTGTTGTTATTCTTTCAAAAGGAGGAAGAACCCTATTTGAGGGACCAAAAGTAGTCTTACTTAAACTCTGTTACTATGTAACAAGTTTTGAAATGATATTTTGTTACTGTTTTGTACCTTACTTACAATATGTTGATATTGTGATAAAGGTTTGAATTAAGAAGTCATATTTTAATTGTGGACAGCAAAACTGTTATTGCATGTTAAAACACTATCTAGAATTAGTAAGTTACCATCTAGTTAGCTAAAAGATGTGTGATATCAAGGAAATCAAAACTTACTGCTAGTAAATGTAGTTAAAGGTTGTGAATTTGGCTAATAGGAGAGTATTTTTTATACTGTCTAGTTTTAAGATAATTCACCCCCTTTGATCTCCTTTCTTTAAATATATTCTGGGAGAAAAAAGTATGAAGCATGATTTTAAATTGTACCTTCTCTTGGACTGTGAACAATGAAACTACTTTTGTCAACTTTAGAATGACTGTAACTACTGTATAATTGATTAACTTGCATCATGTGCCATAGTGGGAGACGACATTATTCACTGTGATAGATTACTGTAATAGGGTTAGTACCCAAAGTTCCATTCCAATGGCCATGAGCAGGCTTACCTGTTCTATTTGCGTTAGTGTGTGTTGTGATCAAATCTGTATAGATAGCGCTCACCCATCTTTGATGATAATCTCACCTATCTTTTTTATTACAACAGGGTGCAGAGCTACCATGTACTGGAATGGCTTGCTATTTATGTGCCATGTTATTTACTTGTAAAAAAAACAGCTAACGACCAGCTTTCATATATTTGTTTAACAAAGTTTATGATTTAAAAAATTCATGAATTTTATGAATATAATTTTTGTTATATATCGGATGTTGAAAAAGTAAAATTTTCTGTTCCTACTTGTGCATATTAAAGTACAAAGTTATGATGTCATTTTTTGATTTTTTATTTAAAATTTTATTGACCACCTTCACCTCGGCGTAGGCGGACTCATTTCGGTATGAATCGCATGAAAAAGTCTAGAACTACAGTTCTAGAAAAAGTATCTCCACGCTACACGGTCCGGTTTGTAGTGAGTAGTGCGCGCGCGCGCTCGACCTCGGCCAGGCCGACCCCGCTGACCCTCTCAAACCAAACCGGCAACTTGATATCTCATGCCTCCTGAACGTGGAACAATATTGAAATATGTTACCGATTTAGAAGGCAAAGAAAAACTTTTATTAACATCAGTCGTAGTGGACAGACTGCGGCGAACCCGGGCGAACCACATACATAGCGAGGCGAGTGTAGTTGCAGTGGTGGTGGTTGTGGTGGTACAAGTGGTACACCGGCACTGACCGGCACACCGTCGTCTGCCGCTCTGCTCTGTTGGTGTGTGTAGGGCAGTGTAGGGTAGGAAGTGGACAAGCTGGACTTAGTATCGAAGATTTTTAGAGGTTTGTCACAATTTTGGGTGGTATTGCAAACAAGTAAAATCGTGTGATCCATAAATTTGATTCGCTTCACAAATCAACCAACGGTTAATCCGAAGTTGAACCATTGTTATTGGTTCAATCGTAGGTTATGGTACATTGTGATGGATGCTGTGTGTTTACTCAACATTATTCAACAGTATCCTCGATAAGAATTATTATTCAAAACGAGTTATGCTGGTATTTTGTTGAGGCACTGGCGGGGTACTTCTGCTTTCACTGATATTTTATCAAATGTTATTAAATTTTCAGTCATGGAACCTGCTTTGAAAACTGCCCGACAAACACTTCAGATTGGAACCCATGATGGTGTCTTTCACTGCGATGAAGTCTTGGCATGTTTTTTGCTAAAACAATTACCAAAGTTCAAAAATTATGAAATTATCAGGTAAAGAATACATACATATTCTATCAGTAGTCACAATAAAAATTGAGTGTATATTTATTGTCAATACGTCAATCCAGATCTCGGGATAATTCAGTTTTGGATAAATGTGACATAGTTGTTGATGTAGGTGGGAAGTATGATCCAAGCATTCATCGTTATGACCACCATCAAAGGTAATTATATTCACTATAAAGGCTTTTAATTTATACTTGTACAAATTTTATCAATACTTTGGCTTTAATGTTTGTGTCTCTTTAGAGGGTTTGAAGAAACTGGATCAACTGTTGTACCTGGTAAACCTTGGACTATAAAGCTGAGTAGTGCAGGCCTAGTGTACTGTCACTTTGGGAGAGAAATTATTCATGAGCTGGCACCAGATTTAAGTGAAAAGGATATTGAATCAGTATTCAACTATGTTTATGAAAAATTTGTTATAGAGATTGATGCTATTGACAATGGTGTACCTATTTGTGAAGGAGAGCCCAGGTAAAAAGGAGCTTGGCAAAGCTGTTAGTTATTGCTAAAACTAAAAGTAATTTTAAAACAAAACAGTTACTTTTTTTTTTAATGTTTTACATTAGGTACAAAATTTCAACAAATTTAAGTGCAAGAGTCAGTTACCTCAATCCTCCCTGGAATGCACCGCCTGAAGACCCTCAGAGCATGGACAGATTTGAGAAGGCCATGGCTCTTGTAGGAAGTGAATTTGTAGATAGAGTGCTTTATGCAGCGAAAGCATGGTGGCCTGCAAGGAAATATGTCCTCGATGCTATCAATGGTCGCTTTAAGGTTTGAGACAGACTTCAAATATCATTAAAAATTTTGAGTGATACATCTTAGACATTTTACAATTATCTTGAAAATTACTTCTTACCAAGGTCCATGAATCAGGAAATATAATGGAGCTGAACACCTTTTGTCCATGGAAGGAACACTTCTTTGATCTTACAAAAGAGTTGGGCATTGATTCAAGTAGCATAAATTTTGTTTTATTCACTGATGCCAAAGGAAGCTGGAGGGTTCAAGGAGTTCCTGAAGATGCTACAAGTTTTGTTGGAAAGTATGTAAAAATTACCATAACAATTACACAACTTTTGGATGTATTCTCTCTCATGACTTGCTTTCCTCATTAGGATATTTTTGCATCCTGCCTGGAGGGGCTTACGCGATGAAGAGCTGAGCAAAGTTTCTGGTATCGATGGATGCATCTTTGCCCATGCAAGTGGATTTATTGGTGGAAATTTAACAAGAGATGGAGCATTAGCAATGGCTGTTAAAAGTCTAGATCAAACAGTTTAAAAACGGAAGGGCTCTGGTAATGGTTAATATTTTAAGTTTTATATACAGTCTGTTAAGTCTGGTCATCAGTTGTGAAAAGTTTTCTTGCTGCTCCTTCAAATGTGATGGTCAGAAATTTGTATTGTGGTATCTACTCACTGTTTTGTTTTTTAACAGCAATATAATAGTTCGACTAATAAACTTTGGTTTAAAAGAAATAAAGTAACTAAGTTCTTGTAGATATTTTGAAATCCAATCCTTATCATTATTTTTCTTTACCCTGATGATGGATGGGAAGAGAGGCATGCACTGGAAAAACCAAGGTATGAATTACCTCCTTTACAGGGTGCTAAAAATTATTACTATGCCTCTACGAAGGCCCGAAATGCAGTATTTCTGATGCGCATAACGAGTCCGGCGAGGATTCTTAGGGGCCGATTTTCTCACAAAAAAAAGTCCGGTATCGAGCTCCTTGAACTTTCTACATGTTTTTTAGACCCAGAAGGAGGTCCCCTGTAAGTTGAGTCGAAATCGGAGACAATCTTATTTCGGCCAAAAATCGCAAAAATACGCAAAGGCCCTTGCATTTTTACGATTTTCGGCCGACAATTAATATTCTCCGAAATGATGGGGGTTGTGCAGGGGGACTCTAACGTACCCCTAGACCAACCCCCAAGGGTCTGTTCGTCCGAAAACCCGGTCTGTCTGCGAGGAAATGCAGTATTCCTGATATCACGCAAAGTGTTCGGGAGAGGTGGCTTAGGGGCCTATTTTCTCACTAACGAAGTCCGGTATAGGACTCTTAGGACTTGCTATGTGTTTTTTAGTCCCAGAAGAAGGTAACCTGTGAGTTTGGTCGAAATCGGAGACAATTTGTTTCTGTCCGAAAATCGCAAAAACGCAAAGGCTATAGCCTTTGCATTTTTACGATTTTCGGCCGAAAATTAATATTCTCCGAAATGACGGGGGTTGTGCAGGGGGACCCTAACGTACCCCTAGACCGACCCCCAAGTGTCAGTTCGTCCGAAAACCCGGTTTGCCTGCGAGGAAATGCAGTATTCCTGATAGCGCGCAATGTGTTCGGGCGAAGTGGCTTAGGGGCCTATTTTCACGTGCCTGTTTGTGGCCACAAAGTTGTGGCTACAACAGGCGCCCGAACTGGTAGCTTATTCCGAACCGACTATGTAGGATGAGGAGGTCAGCGAGGAAGGAAGGAAAGCCGCGCTGGTTGAACGTCGCGCACGTTCGGCCTCGCCCCGCTCACGCCCGGAACTTGTGGGGAATGGAAGCAGTGGGAGCGGGGAGGGAAAGGGAAGTCACTGTGGTTGAACGTGCCGCTTGCCACTTTCGCGCCTGAGAGGTAGGCAGACCATTTGACGCTTCGACCAGACGAAAACCGAGGTGTTTGGAGTTTGGAGGCAGCGCCCTCTGCCCTCTACGGCTCTACGGCGTGCATCGAGGAAAGACGTGAAGTCGGAGGTGATATCCCGAATTTGTTAAGTGTAATTGTGAGGTTTTAAATTTGTTTTCCATGTGATATCGTGTTAATCACTTATTGGGAGAAGAAGGATTTGTTTTATTTATTGTGTAAATGTCATACATTTACATTTTATTTTGCTCGCGCTCGCGAGTACAAATTGAACGCCCTTTCTTCCTACATGTTCTTCATTTTCCTGAGAGCTTTGAATTAATCGACAGTTTTGGGTGTAACTCTTTAATGGAATTAATGGAATCGACATTTTATAATTTCCTTAAAACAGTAGACGGTGGTGGCCAATAGTGGCTTAGCGTAATGCAAAGCTAAACCAAACGACATAACCTGATCGTGTAACCCTCCCATAAGTAAAAGGTTTCTGAGTTCTTATCGAATACATTTCCGTTGATTGCACGCATATTGTAAGATTAAAATTAGTTTACATTTTACTTCTTCGAATGTAAACGAAATTTTTCCATGCAGCTTTCTGCTTTGTTGTGTAAATTTCATGTTTACCGCCTGATTTTCTATTTCTCTTTGTTTCTTTGCATAAAATAACTTTTGATACAGTGTGTTGTAATTTTTGATCGACTTTGTCCTGCTTGCTTGTTTGAAGTAGTGTCAAGTTGTGAACCAACACATTTCTTTTTTCTTCCCAGTTGTAAATGCTGTCTGTATTATGCGCACTTCTGTGAGAGAAAAATATGGTTACGGATCCTTCAAAGTTTTCACCTTTTTTCTTTTATTTTGTTTCTGTTTCAGATTCTACTGAAAGAGTATTTGAGGGAAAATCCACTTGCTACTCGAGCTACCAAGTTATTGCCTCACCTCCACCAGTATATGAATCTCGATGGATCCCTTCCCCTTCCACCTTCTGCGGTAAGTTTACATTAGTAATTATTTAATTAGTCAACTGTGCTTTCTTCTTCTCACACATGTCTTTATATATTAGTTGTTCTTGATTTTACAGTGTGAATCCAAACAGGAAACCCAATTGCTTCTTCAGTGGCCAAGTGGAAAATCTTAATTCCTCAATAACAACCAGGTTTGTGTGATCATTGTTGACTGTTTATTTTTAGACTGGTAATATCATAATATATAATTCCATAAGTCACATTTTGCTAATAAATCAATCTTTATAACCCCAGATTTTGCTGAGTCAGTCTGGAAGGGAAAATCCAGTTGGCGCCACACCTTCTATTTTTCCTCAAGATGTGACTTTTCAATCTCAACTCTGCATCAGGTATGTTTGCTGAGCACAATTCGAGAGAGAGAGATCTAGTTTTGTCCTTGCCTCTTCCTAGCTGAAGTGAGCCGGGCAGTTTAAGTGTCAATTAGTATGGAAATTAAAAGGGATTTAAGATTTTAACTGTGATCATGTCAGTTGCTTCAAGCCAATAGTACTTTGATGTTCTGTGAGTAGCCAGGTACTATATGTAACTACTATATGTATCTGCACTTGGTATGGTTTGAGTCCTATTGTACTATTGTCACTTATAGAAGGGGATGAAAAAAAATCTTGCAAAGATTAAGTGGGTATTGCCTTAATAATAAACATTCAACTCTGGTCTTTGAGATAAAATAAATAAGTATTGTATTATCAACCTTTGTGTCAAAAATTCATATTGAAGCCAACAGTACAGAAATTGGAAGGTACAAATATAAGGAAGAAAGAAACTGTTTGAGTATCACACATAAATGGTATTTTTCTTGCTGGAGTTAAAAGCAGGCTTGTTACAGTAGCTCTTCCTGTGTACTAAGCCTCATAAGAAGTATGTTGACTTGAGCCAACCATGGAGACAAATTGCTTCATTCACGAATACCGATTATTTACTATCAATTAACTGTCCTGTGATGTATCACAGACTTTCTGTCCTCAAAATTCTTCCCGTTCAGTGAAACCCTTGTGTAGCCTATTGATCTGAGAAGTGGTAGAGGGCAGTTTTGATAACTCATCACTTTGAAACCTTGCATATCTTTGAGGGTTAGCCTTTCCCTGTGAAACATGTCTGCCATCTGTTCACGTGAAACTCAGGGTGCTGCTATTCAGGGCAGAGCAGCGAAGAGCGAGTTCAGATGCTCGTATGTGTCCAAAACGACAGGCGAGAGTGAGAGGGAGCCATGTTCTAGTTTGAACATCTCACTCTTACCTGTCGTTTTTGGACGCTTGCAAACTGAGCTCGCTCTCTTGGCTGCTCTGATTCAGGGTTCCAACTATGAGACCTTTGAAGTGTACTATGCATGTGCATATGTCGGGACATGTTCCTGAGAGTTTAGCAACACCTCTGACTTTGAGGAGTTACAAGGATTATTTATGGAAACATGCGGTTTCAGAGGTGGTACAAGTTCTCTTTATTGATACGAATCTATACAACTATTCAGCTGCGTGACACTACCCACAACATTACTCACATGGTCCGAAATAACAGCAATGGGAAGAACTGTGCCATCTCAAAGACTGCTCTGCTCCAAACGTACCCTCTGTTGAGCTCTTGTGGTGTCCAGCTGACCTGGAACATCGAAGTAAGAAATTACATTTTGTTGCAGATCATCCTCGGCAATGAACAAGTTTGAGGACAAAGCCAACTGAATTCAGCCACACATCCAAACAAAAGCTATATGCTCCTGATTGTTGCCATTAGGTAAGAAACAATCCTGAATATCCTGTTCATTTCTATCACTTTTCTTGGTTCTCCCCTCGGCATAATACAGTTCTAACCCTTCCAACACGCGGCTAGCAGACACGTGCTGCCATTTCCGCGTGGCTTGGCACATTTCTAACCCTGCCAACACGTGGCCGGCGATTAAGAAAGGACAACTCTGAACAAATTACTTACCTCTGCTTGATTCCTGTTGCCCGCAGCACGACGTCGTTCTCGTCAGCATCCAGAAACGTGCAATGGGGCCCGACAACAAGTGCATGACGCCCAAGGGAGTGAAACACTACAATATCCAAGATTTAGTGCTACAAACGAGTGGCACGACCTGGCGATGGGCGACACAGAACGACAGCAGGACAAAACGTACGTACCTTGTTTACTGGACGATCGCTGAGGTGCTTTGCTGGGCTGGCCCTTCTGGTTGATAGTGCGGTCGATGGCGAGGAGGCTAAAGCTAGGACAATGCTGAAAGAAAAGCCAGGCTGGAAATTTACCTTTTTCTAAAAAATTTGTGGTTGGCGATGCGGGGCGAGGCGGGCGGGCGGGACAGGCAGCGACGGGCAGCAGCGGGCGCGCACGCCGCGGCGCCAGCACCGGCACCGAAGACGACACGACCTGCGCTCACGGTCCGCCCGGAGCGGCACTGACGCTCCGGCCGGGCGGTGAGCAGGAAGGTCGTCTTGTCTGGTGCCGGTGCTGGTCGCCGCCGCCGCGTGCACCCGCTGCCCGTCCGCTGCCCCACGCCCGCCCCGCCTCGCCCCGCATCGCCAACCACAAATGCTTTTAAAAAAGGTAAATTTCACGCCTGGCTTTTCTTTTCAGCATTGTCCTAGCTTTGAAATATTCCTCTATCATATTAATAACAAATTAATAGCTTCTCTTGCCCGATATTCTGCTGCACATTATTTTTGTCAATGTTAGCACATGTTTACTCTAACCTAATGTTTGCTTTAGGTTACCGAGATCATAATACTCCTGGTACAGTATCAACATGGGAGGTCCTCTTGAGTTGAATGGTCAGAAAAGAAGCTTCTGCCCTCAGTTGTCCTTGGACGTACCAGCCTTCAAAAGTGTACCGTGTAAGTTATTTCTCTAACAATTTACGAGTCTCTTTCAGTTTTGTGTGCAAACATTACATATTCTTTTCTTTTCCAGCTGGTTCTGTTCATGCGACGACTGTCCTGCTTACTGGAGATGGATATAGAAACCTGGTCTACGAGATTCCTCAGGTATGTCATGTTGTTCAATATTTATAAATTTCACATTCCATGGCATCAAAAAATAATGAGACATTTGATACTGCTGGTCAAAGATTCACTCTTATTTTTATTTTATTTTTTATTCAGGAGTGCTGCAATGCTTTGAGACCCGTCACCAGCCAGAATGGAGTGCTCCTCGATGTTTCAAGAACATTTCATAGCAGAAGCCCTTGTCACTGCAAAAGGAAACTGGTGTGCATAGGGCGTATAAAGATTTAGTCCACCTGAAGCGTGGTTTTGCTAATTGCAGACCTGTGGAAATCACCCAACTGTTCACGCAGTAAGTTATACCTCTGTCATCTTAGAACTGTAATTCAATGCATAATCAGATGTTAATTGATAATATTTCCCCACTGGGGTATGGCATTAGTCTGTTCAGACTGTCCCAGTAGATTTCTGTTATTGAACAGCTGTGGTTGAGAGGACCCTATGAGCAATGCGATGATGCTTTTGTGAATTGAAATAGTGTCTGCCTTTTTGCTTTTGTGTATTTTTCCTATTTTGATATGGGGCTTGAATTTACTGTGTTGCTAAAATTGTTGAGATGGAAAGTTTGATTGGCTAACTGAAATATTGCTTTCTGCTATTTTAAACACAATGTTTGTTTTCTCTTTTATGGCTTGAATAATCTAAAAAGCCCAAATTACATGGGCTGGCCTGCTAGTTTGTGTGAGTAGTGTTAAACAGGAAGCTCGCCTCTATCATTGTTAATATCAGAAAAATAGCAGGCAAAGTGGTGCACACTTGATGGGACATATGATGAATCTGCTGGCAGGCATAGTATTTTGTAACTATTTTGTAATGAGTGGCTCAATGTAGGGAACTGAATGAAATTGGCGAGGTGCACAAGTTGTTGGGCACAAGAATCTAAAAGAAAGTGTTGAGTCTTTTCCATGGTTACACTGTTTATCATTTATCTACTCTTATGACGCTTGTCCCACTATTCATGGTAAGATTCTATGAAGGACTTTTAACTTGTTATTTTGTATGTAATTTTAAGTAGCCATTTCAAAACACTGCCTTTTATTATATAGTGTATTTTAAATTGATCACTTAAGTGGTAATTTTGTGCCATATGATTACTGTCTTGTGCTTAAAATTATTATTGTTGTTATTACTACTGACGAGTCTATCAGATGTCTGTGCCTTCAATTTTTCGGCCTTGTCCTAAGTGGTGCTAAATGTTTTCACTCTAGGTTTGTCATGATTAGTAATAAGCCCAGCTTACTTTGCTATTTTTAATTATTGTGAGTCTTTTACAAATTACAAAGACCTTCATGTCATTTATGATTAACATTTCCTTATATAATCCTAACAAGAATTTGCATTCAGTCAATCACAATTATTCTCTAAACATTATCTGTACCATTTCTTTACCCATCTTGTCAATGTTCTCTCACCCATAATCAAGGTAGCCGTATGCTTTCTCCCACAAAGATGATGAAAATAGTTCATGTATTTAATAGGTAAGAATATGGACTTGTAATATTTTTGCCATGAATAAATGTGAACAATTCTATAAACTTCTTTGCGTCTTCTTGATGAATACCCGACGCGACGGCCCTTTTGCCACACCAACTCCAGTTGAGTCTAGGGATACATTAGAGAGCCCCTGCCCACCCCAGTCATATCGTAAGAGTAAAAAAAAAAAAAAAAAAAGAAAGCGGGCGAGACTTGAACCTGCAAAACGTCTCGCCAGCCGAGATGATTTGGGACGGGGGGAAGGTGCGTTAACCATCTCGGCTGGCGGGACGCACACCGTTCGGCGGTGCGAACTGGAATCCCTATCTACCACATGGACGGGGCCAGCAGAGGCGACCTCCGCTCCGACTCCGTTCTTGCCTCTTGGCGCTGAAAATGGCCGGTAGATAGATTCCAGTTCGCACCGCCGAACGGTGTGCGTCCCGCCAGCCGAGATGGTTAACGCACCTTCCCGTCCCAAATCATCTCGGCTGGCGAGACGTTTTGCAGGTTCAAGTCCCGGCCGAATTTTTTTTTTTTTACTCCTCTAATTGCACATTTGAAAATTGGCGGGCCGGAACCGGAAATGGCAACACTAGTTCCAACTTTCGCCGCCTCCCGAAGCAGCACCGTCGCAAAACCTTCGAAAAACGCACAAAACGAGCATTTGGCGACGGTGCTGCTTCGGGGGGCGGCGAAAGTTGGAACTAGTGTTGCCATTTCCGGTTCCGGCCCGCCAATTTTCAAATGTGCAATTCGTCACTTTAGTTCCGACTTTCGCCGCCACCGAAGCAGCACCGTCGCAAAACCTTCGAAAAACGCAAAAATCGAACATTTGGCGACGGTGCTGCTTCGGGGGCGGCCAAAGTCAGAACTATTGTTGCCATTTCCGTTTCCGCCCCGCCAATTTTCAAATGTGTGTCCGACAGCCGAGATGATTAACGCACCTTCCCCCCCGTGTCCCAAATAATCTCACCTGGCGAGACGTTGTGCTGGTTAGGTTAAGTCCCAACCGAGTATATTTTTCTTAAGTCCCGATCATTAGGGAACAACATATTATCGAAGACTAATTAAAGTATTCAGTTTACAATGTGGAGAAGGCTATTTATTTTTATTATTTTCATCAGGATAAAATTCAGACGGTTTATCAGATCACACCATTGTACAGGTTACAGCCGCAAACAAAATATTTTCAATTCTTAAATCTAAATACATAAGGATTACTTCAGACCATAATTTTACTAGCAGAAGCTAGAAATTATGTACCGAACTAGTTGCCATTAGAAGAAGTTGATGAGAAACAAAACATGATGGAAAAATTAACATGGTTGTTGTTTTGTCAACGTCATAACCGGAAAGGCAGTGTTTTGAAATGGCTACTTAAAATTAGATACAAAATAACAAGTTAAAAAGTCCTTCATAGAATCTTACCATGAATAGTGGGACAAGCGTCATAAGAGTAGATAAATGATAAACAGTGTAACCATGGAAAAGACTCAACACTTTCTTTTTTAGATTCTTGTGCCCAACAACTTGTGCACCTCGCCAATTTCATTCAGTTCCCTACATTGAGCCACTCATTACAAAATAGTTACAAAATACTATGCCTGCCAGCAGATTCATCATATGTCCCATCAAGTGTGCACCACTTTGCCTGCTATTTTTCTGATATTAACAATGATAGAGGCGAGCTTCCTGTTTAACACTACTCACACAAACTAGCAGGCCAGCCCATGTAATTTGGGCTTTTTAGATTATTCAAGCCATAAAAGAGAAAACAGACATTGCGTTTAAAATAGCACAAAGCAATATTTCAGTTAGCCAATCAAACTTTCCATCTCAACAATTTTGGCAACACAGTAAATTCAAGCCCCATATCAAAATAGGAAAAATACACAAAAGCAAAAAGGCAGACACTATTTCAATTCACAAAAGCATCATCCATCGCTCATAGGGTCCTCACAACCACAGCTGTTCAATAACAGAAATCTACTGGGACAGTCTGAACAGACTAATGCCATACCCCAGTGGGGAAATATTATCAATTAACATCTGATTATGCATTGAATTACAGTTCTAAGATGACAGAGATATAACTTACTGCGTGAACAGTTGGGTGATTTCCACAGGTCTGCAATTAGCACAAGCACGCTTCATGTGGACTTAATCTTTATACGCCCTATGCACACCAGTTTCTTTTTGCAATGACAAGGGCTTCTGCTATGAAATGTTCTTGAAACAACGAGGAGCACTCCATTCTGGCTGGTGACGGGTCTCAAAGCATTGCAGCACTCCTGAATAAGAAAGAAAATAAAAATAAGAGTGAATCTTTGACCAGCAGTATCAAATGTCTCATTATTTTTTGATGCCATGGAATGTGAAATTTAGAAATATTGAACAACATGACATACCTGAGGAATCTCGTAGACCAGGTTTCTATATCCATCTCCAGTAAGCAGGACAGTCGTCGCATGAACACAACCAGCTGGAAAAGAAAAGAATATGTAAAGTTTGCACAGGAAAATGAAAGAGACTCGTAAATTGTTAGAGAAATAACTTACACGGTACACTTTTGAAGGCTGGTACGTCCAAGGACAACTGATAAAACACTGAGGGCAGAAGCTTCTTTCCTGACCATTCAACTCAAGAGGACCTCCCATGTTGATACTGTACCAGGAGTATTATGATCTCGGTAACCTAAAGCAAACATTAGGTTAGAGTAAACATGTGCTAACATTGACAAAAAATATGTGCAGCAGAATATCGGGCAAGAGAAGCTGTTAATTTGTTATATTTAATATGATAGAGGGAAATATTTCAAGCCAGGACAATGCTGAAAAGAAAAGCTAGGCGTGAAATTTACCTTTTTCTATAAATTTGTGGACGACGGCGCGGGGCGAGGCGAGGTGGAGCGGACGGGCAGCGGGTGCACGCGGCGGCGGCGACCAGTACCACCGGCAACAGCACAAGACAGACACGACCTGCGCGGGTCACGGTCCGGCCCGGAGCGGCAGTGGAGGCGGACCGTGACCCGAGCAGGTCGTGTCGTCTTGGTGCTGTTGCCGTGGTGCTGGTCGCCGCCGCCCGCGGCGTGCACCCGCTGCCCGTCCGCTAGCCCGTCGCTGCGGCTCGCCCCGCCCGCCTGCCTCGCCCCGCATCGCCAACCACAAATGTTTTTAAAAAAGGTAAATTTCACGCCTAGCTTTTCTTTTCAGCATTGTCCTAGCTTTAGCCTTGCTCCTCGCCATCGACCGCACTATCAACCAGAAGGGCCAGCCCAGCAAAGCACCTCAGCGATCGTCCAGTAAACAAGGTACGTACGTTTTGTCCTGCTGTCGTTCTGTGACGCCCATCGCCAGGTCGCGCCACTCGTAGCTCTAAATCTTGGCTATTGCAGGATTTCACACGCTTGGGCGCCATGCACTTGTTGTCGGGCCCCCATTGCACGTTTCTGGATGCTGACGAGAACGACGTCGTGCTGCGGGCAACAGGAATCAAGCAGAGGTAAGTAATTTGTTCAGAGTTGTCCTTTTCTTAATCGCCGGCCACGTGTTGGCAGGGTTAGAAATGGGCCAAGCCACGCGGAAATGGCAGCACGTGTCTGCTAGCCACGTGTTGGAAGGGTTAGAACTGTATTATGCCGAGGGGAGAACCAAGAAAAGTGATAGAAATGAACAGGATATTCAGGATTGTTTCTTACCTAATAGCAACAATCAGGAGCATATAGCTTTTGTTTGGATGTGTGGCTGAATTCAGTTGGCTTTGTCCTCAAACTTGTTCATTGCCGAGGATGATCTGCAACAAAATGTAATTTCTTACTTCGATGTTCCAGGTCAGCTGGACACCACAAGAGCTCAACAGAGGGTACGTTTGGAGCAGAGCAGTCTTTGAGATGGCACAGTTCTTCCCATTGCTGTTATTTCGGACCATGTGAGTAATGTTGTGGGTAGTGTCACGCAGCTGAATAGTTGTATAGATTCGTATCAATAAAGAGAACTTGTACCACCTCTGAAACCGCATGTTTCCATAAATAATCCTTGTAACTCCTCAAAGTCAGAGGTGTTGCTAAACTCTCAGGAACATGTCCCGACATATGCACATGCATAGTACACTTCAAAGGTCTCATAGTTGGAACCCTGAATCAGAGCAGCCAAGAGAGCGAGCTCAGTTTGCAAGCGTCCAAAAACGACAGGTAAGAGTGAGATGTTCAAACTAGAACATGGCTCCTCTCTCACTCTCGCCTGTCGTTTTGGACACATACGAGCATCTGAACTCGCTCTTCGCTGCTCTGCCCTGAATAGCAGCACCCTGAGTTTCACGTGAACAGATGGCAGACATGTTTCACAGGAAAGGCTAACCCTCAAAGATATGCAAGGTTTCAAAGTGATGAGTTATCAAAACTGCCCTCTACCACTTCTCAGATCAATAGGCTACACAAGGGTTTCACTGAACGGGAAGAATTTTGAGGACAGAAAGTCTGTGATACATCACAGGACAGTTAATTGATAGTAAATAATCGGTATTCGTGAATGAAGCAATTTGTCTCCATGGTTGGCTCAAGTCAACATACTTCTTATGAGGCTTAGTACACAGGAAGAGCTACTGTAACAAGCCTGCTTTTAACTCCAGCAAGAAAAATACCATTTATGTGTGATACTCAAACAGTTTCTTTCTTCCTTATATTTGTACCTTCCAATTTCTGTACTGTTGGCTTCAATATGAATTTTTGACACAAAGGTTGATAATACAATACTTATTTATTTTATCTCAAAGACCAGAGTTGAATGTTTATTATTGTTAAGGCAATACCCACTTATCTTTGCAAGATTTTTTTTCATCCCCTTCTATAAGTGACAATAGTACAATAGGACTCAAACCATACCAAGTGCAGATACATATAGTAGTTACATATAGTACCTGGCTACTCACAGAACATCAAAGTACTATTGGCTTGAAGCAACTGACATGATCACAGTTAAAATCTTAAATCCCTTTTAATTTCCATACTAATTGACACTTAAACTGCCCGGCTCACTTCAGCTAGGAAGAGGCAAGGACAAAACTAGATCTCTCTCTCTCGAATTGTGCTCAGCAAACATACCTGATGCAGAGTTGAGATTGAAAAGTCACATCTTGAGGAAAAATAGAAGGTGTGGCGCCAACTGGATTTTCCCTTCCAGACTGACTCAGCAAAATCTGGGGTTATAAAGATTGATTTATTAGCAAAATGTGACTTATGGAATTATATATTATGATATTACCAGTCTAAAAATAAACAGTCAACAATGATCACACAAACCTGGTTGTTATTGAGGAATTAAGATTTTCCACTTGGCCACTGAAGAAGCAATTGGGTTTCCTGTTTGGATTCACACTGTAAAATCAAGAACAACTAATATATAAAGACATGTGTGAGAAGAAGAAAGCACAGTTGACTAATTAAATAATTACTAATGTAAACTTACCGCAGAAGGTGGAAGGGGAAGGGATCCATCGAGATTCATATACTGGTGGAGGTGAGGCAATAACTTGGTAGCTCGAGTAGCAAGTGGATTTTCCCTCAAATACTCTTTCAGTAGAATCTGAAACAGAAACAAAATAAAAGAAACAAGAAGTAAAGGCAAAAGTGAAAAAAGAAAGCCTTATTAACATCAAATGTGTTTGATATTAAAATCTACAACTCGTTCTTTACATTGTTGTGGGGGTTCATCTCAATACAGTACTGAAGCGTAAAGAAGAGGAGGAGAAAGACACCATTTCATAATACTTTTATCATAAACGTTGAAATCTTTTTTTGCAAAATTTGATTACTAATATGTGAGCTTTAAATGTATTATGAACATTTCAATATTAAGGGATTTGTATAATAGGTATCCTAACCTATAACCTTTAACCTTAAATCGTTATTTTCCCAAAATTTTAAATAGAAAGTCGAAAAAAGTTCAAAGTATTTCTACTCAGTTTTTAATGATCTTTTTAAATATCACATTGGTTTTTATGTAGGTATTGTACATTTGGAGATGAACCTTATCACACGATTACAGTGCTGAGCACAATACTCGTTCTGAACACAGTAGCTTTTAAAAGTTAGTGTGTAAAGAACGAGTAAAAAGGTGAAAACTTTGAAGGATCCGTAACCATATTTTTCTCTCACAGAAGTGCGCATAATACAGACAGCATTTACAACTGGGAAGAAAAAAGAAATGTGTTGGTTCACAACTTGACACTACTTCAAACAAGCAAGCAGGACAAAGCCGATCAAAAATTACAACACACTGTATCAAAAGTTATTTTATACAAAGAAACAAAGAGAAATAGAAAATCAGGCGGTAAACATGAAATTTACACAACAAAGCAGAAAGCTGCATGGAAAAATTTCGTTTACATTCGAAGACGTATATTTTAAATTAATTTTAATCTTACAATATGCGTGCAATCAACGGAAATGTATTCGATAAGAACTCAGAAACCTTTTACTTATGGGAGGGTTACACGATCAGGTTATGTCGTTTGGTTTAGCTTTGCATTACGCTAAGCCACTATTGGCCACCACCGTCTACTGTTTTAAGGAAATTATAAAATGTCGATTCCATTAATTCCATTAAAGAGTTACACCCAAAACTGTCGATTAATTCAAAGCTCTCAGGAAAATGAAGAACATGTAGGAAGAAAGGGCGTTCAATTTGTACTCGCGAGCGCGAGCAAAATAAAATGTAAATGTATGACATTTACACAATAAATAAAACAAATCCTTCTTCTCCCAATAAGTGATTTACACGATATCACATGGAAAACAAATTTAAAAACTCACAAATACACTTACGAATTCGGAATATCACCTCCGACTTCACGCACGCGTTACCTCGATGCACGCCGTAGAGGGCAGAGGGCGCTGCCTCCAAACTCCAAACACCTCGGTTTTCGTCTGGTCGAAGCGTCAAATGGTCTGCCTACCTCTCAGGCGCGAAAGTGGCAAGCGGCACGTTCAACCACCGTGACTTCCCTTTCCCTCCCCGCTCCCACTGCTTCCATTCCTCACAAGTTCCGGGCGTGAGCGGGGCGAGGCCGAACGTGCGCGACGTTCAACCAGCGCGGCTTTCCTTCCTTCCTCGCTGACCTCCTCATCCTACATAGTCGGTTCGGAATAAGCTACCAGTTCGGGCGCCTGTTGTAGCCACAACTTTGTGGCCACAAACAGGCACGTCCCGATACCGGACTTCGTTTGGGAATAAAAAGGAGGGATCCGCCCTGGGCTTTGAACCCAGGCTCCCGGCACACCCCGGTCGCCGCCCTGCTCCACGAACTCGTTGGCCTGCAGCGGAGCGCGAACCGAATAGGGAAGTACAGTATGTGTTTCTGCGGGGTTGTCTTTGGCGCGGTCGGCCCTGGCGCCGGCGCCTGTGGGCGGAGCGGGACGGGATCGCGCGTATGTTGTAGGGTAGGGTGACCACCACATGCGCCCCCGGTCGCCGTCTTGCACCAGGCACTCGTTGGCCTGTATATATGTAGAAATTTGTATCCTGTTATTCCTTGCAACACTATTCGGGTCAAGTCTACTCTAGACGGCCGCCTCCTTGTGCGATCGCTTCGCATTTTTAATTGGATATAGCACAGTAGTACGATGCCGTCAGTTCCGCATCTAGGTGACGGTACTTATGAGCAGATTGAGGTACTGGTACCACGTTTTGATCACGTGGTAGGCCCCTGCGCGAGTGAAGCCCCCGAGGCCCCGGACCGCAAAGGGCGCCCGCCGATCGCAGCTCTGCATGATTAGCATCCGGAGGCGGCGGACAAACGGTTCCTCTTCAGTCCAGGACCCGGAGTAAGCCGCCAAGCTCACCTGCACAGGGGGACAAAGAAAGAGTCGACCAGAGTCGAAAATAACTCCGACATGAGGCCTGGGCGGTGGCTGACCTGCTCGCAGCCCAGGGACAGGCGGTCCCCCAGCAGCGACATGGACCCGTAGACGAGCGGCAGGGTGGAGAGCGTGAGCGCCGAGAACATGGTCCGCGGCCCGAACATGAGCTGGTAGGTGTTGATGAGCGGGACCAGGAGCGCGCCCATGAGCATGTGCAGGACCCCCTGCACACCAGGACAAACAGTGTATCCAACAGCAGGGAAGGCTTGCAAGGAGACGCAACAAATTGACTGGCAACTCTTAAAGAAAATTTACAAAAGCGCTTTAAAAAAAAAAAAAAAAAAAAAAAACTTTTTCTCACATATCGGAAAAAGTGTTAGACTGCCTCACACCAAGGATTCCAGGGTAAGCTTACGACGAAAAAGACGTCCTGCATGTCCTTCTCCAGCTGCAGCACCTCGGTGAGCCACTCGGCGCAGGCGACCACCTCGCGCCGGCCCCGCGCGGTCCTGAGGCGCGCGCTCAGCAGCGCGTACTGCGTCTCCATGGCCATGAGCAGCGAGAGGATGAGCAGCCACATGCTGAAGAAGTACGTGGCCCCGCAGCTCCACTTGACGGACTCGACGGTGCAGGTGAGGATCCTGCGACCAGACCGACGACCAACGCCCCGCGGACTTTAGGCCATTGACGCCGTGGTGGTGGCCACGAAGGCCGTCGGGTCGGACTGCAGGCGCACCTGACGATGCTGGAGCCGCCCTCGCCGACCTGGAGGCAGGGCGGGATGGCCGGGGACTTGGAGAACTGCTCGAGCGTGGCGAGCGCCGAGCCCACCTTGATGTAGACGAAGCCGTTGATCCGCACGCGCTTCATCCAGCGCCCGGCCGCCTAGCTCCCGGTGCATTGCAACATCGCAGCTTTTAGTCAGCTCTGTACGCCCTTACGCGAGCAGTAAAGGCTCGCCGTCACTGTGAGCTACGGCGTTGCGCCCTTTGGTTCACCGGAGCTTTCATACAGTGACATGCACTACCCAGCGACGCCAGATAAGTAGGCAAAACTTCCCACACGAGTACACTGGTGTGAGGCAGACGGGTATCTCCTCCTGCCTACTAGGACTAGGCCTACTAGTTCGCCGAGTAGGCAGGCGGGCGGAGATTCCCGTCTGCCTCACACCGGTGTATTCGTGGGCCATTCTGCCTGCGTATCTTGCAACACCGGCCCTACCTTAAAGGTCTTGAGGGCCTCGTCCGAGTCGTCGCAGACGTCCTCGTCCAGGACGCCGGGTGGCTGGTGGCTCACGACCAGGTACCGTGCTCGCCGTATCACGCCCAGCAGCTGCCCCCTCCGAAAGGCGTAGAGGAAGGCGGCCGCGCCGGACGAGTACAGCGCGAACATGCCGCACACGCTGCGCAGGGCGTCGGGGACGCCCTCGGCCAGGGCGGCGCGCGCCCCGGAGCACAGCAGGAAGGCGGGGTAGAGCCACACGAACTGCGGCAGGCCAGGCAGGCAGGGCAGATCAAAACCTAATGCACACCCAATTTGGCTGGGAAACTTGCCCGGGCTCGTTGCGCGCTATCAGGAATACTGAATTTTTCGCAGTAAACACCGGTTTTCGGACAGCCCAACGGCTAAGTTAGACGCACTTTTATCTCACCGTGTCAAAGAGGAGCATCAGGAGAAAGTGCCGCAGGCCCACGCCACTCAGGATGTCGTCCCACATCTTGAGCTCCGAGCTGACGGTCGGGGGGGAGGCGCTCCGCCGAGGCATCGCCCTGGCTCCTGAAAGTTCTTTGGTCGGTTCGCTTATTTGAGGGCAAAAGTCAGCGCGTCCTCTGGCAGCAGAGCGCAGCGCTGTAATAATTGAAGAGTCGGCCAGAAACTTTGGTATGGCACAATTCCTAATAAGAGGATTGCGGCGCATCCCCCACAGCTGAGGTCAGACATATGCTATGCATGCAGCAAACTCCGAAGAAAATTAGGGGGTCGTGGAAGATGTCTTGCATCTCCCATACCAGCTGAGGTCAGACATATGCATGCTGCAAACTTCTATGTAATTATGATTGACCGCTATTAGAACATACCACAACTTGGAAACGGCGCATCCGTCGTCTTCTGTTGCGGCAAAACCGAAGCAAAAAGCGTATTCCTATTGAAGCCGCAGGCTTCCGCCATTTTCGGGATGAGGCAACTAGGAACGACGACGCGGCAAGCAGACCTACCCCGTGTGTGTCCGCCCGTCCCGGCCGGCATCTCGCTAAAATATGTATAAAATAATTTCGCGAAAGTTTTCCGATCAGTTGAGCCGAGTCAATTGACTTCCCCTCGTAATCAACGCGTGGGACGCATCAACTCTTGCCTTCATAAAGTATTTACCCACGGAGAGATGTCTCTCACAGGAAGGGATTGAATATTGAGAGCGCGCGCGGCGCGACGGCCTCGCCTCGCGTCCTCGATCGACTCCACTTTCAAAGTTTTTGAGTCACGTCATTTCCGTTCCGTGCTAGTCGAGCCAATCTAGAATTCTAAAATGAAAAAGAAGTAGCGCCAAAGGAACTTTACTGATGCGCGGTGATTTTAATTTATAGCGCCACGAGCGCCACTTGTGCTGGGACGACTGCGCCAACTCCACAACCTGCAACACAGTCATTAAAGTCAAAAGACTGGAATGCACTTAAACATGAAATTTAAAATTTACCGTCGCCGCCTCTTATAACAGTCATACATCACTGAAAACTCGAAAACGTACATATTTAATTTCGTATTTTCAGTTACTTTGCGAGGTTTTCGGTTTTCACGTTGGTACGAGGTGCATGACGTACCTGCCTGTATTGCGGTATTGCCATTGCCAGAAGTCTTCAGCAGAAGGATTGGGAGGGGAGAATAAGACACCGAACAGACACGGCATTCTCTTGAAATTTATTTACGTCCAAGTGTTGGGTTTAGTCGTTTAGTCCTTCGAGATCACGATGGCTGCTGACAACGCTGGTCTAGAAGATGACAAGATGTGGGACGACGAGGAGGTACTTTTAGTTGATTTTGCAGTTTTGGTGTCCTGTCAAATCATTTCCTAACCTCAGAAATTCTTATGACTTGACACATAAAACTTGTTTCATTCGCCGAATGAACTACCTTTCCCTACTCCGACATTCAAGTATCACCAAAACTGTTTTTTTGGAAGGAAAATTTTTAATTCATTACTTATTTTCTCACGAATCAATCAATGTTGTGTTTGTTGTGTTTATCATCTTGCAGACTGCTCACAGTCTTCGTTCATTGTTTATCCCACATCTTTTTTTCAGGATGCACTTGCCGAGGAAGTCTTGCGAATGTCCACTGATGAAATTGTTTCAAGAACAAGGCTACTTGACAATGAGGTCAAAATTATGAAAAGTGAAGTCATGCGCATATCGCATGAACTTCAGGCACAAACAGACAAAATCAAAGAAAATACAGAGAAAATTAAGGTTAACAAAACTCTCCCCTATCTGGTTTCCAATGTTATTGAGGTTTGTATCATTCCAAAACTTACTTGTGTCGGTAGGTTGTATCTTGTTTTACTATATTAACTATTATTTTCTATCTTGAACTAGCTTCTAGATGTTGATCCCGAAGAGACTGAAGAGGAAGGAGCTGTTGTAGATTTAGATTCTCAGCGCAAAGGTAAATGTGCTGTAATCAAGACATCAACCAGACAAGTGAGTTTCAATTTGTATTTTTAAAAGATTCTTGCTATTTTATTTTTTTCAATTACCATTTGTCAACTATTTTTTTTATTTTTAATTGCTGTAGACATACTTCTTACCTGTCATTGGCTTGGTGGATGCCGAGAAGCTGAAACCCGGAGATTTGGTGGGAGTTAATAAAGACTCCTACCTTATATTAGAAACTTTACCAGCTGAATATGATGCTCGAGTCAAAGCTATGGAAGTTGATGAGAGACCTACAGAGCAGTACTCTGACATTGGTGGACTTGACAAGCAAATTCAAGAGGTTTGTTTAATTAAAATGTTTTTAGTTCTCTTTGAAATTATGTCCTCTATGTATAAAGTTGCTGCTCTTTCATACTCCAGTTAATTGAGGCAGTAGTCTTGCCCATGACACACAAGGAGAAATTTGTAAATTTGGGGATTCATCCACCCAAAGGTGTTCTTCTCTATGGTCCCCCAGGAACAGGTATGCACATCTAAAAACCTTCCAAAAAGTTTTTTTTTCTTTTTTTCAAGAAACTACACTAGATTTTCTACTTTGAATCACACCATTACCTTTAAAAAAATATTAATATTAATTTTTGTTCTGTAAATCAGGAAAAACATTATTAGCCCGAGCATGTGCTGCCCAGACAAAGTCAACATTTTTGAAGCTAGCTGGCCCCCAACTTGTGCAAATGTTTATTGGAGATGGAGCCAAACTTGTTCGGGATGCTTTTGCTTTGGCAAAAGAAAAGTCACCAGCTATTGTTTTCATTGATGAGTTAGATGCTATTGGTACCAAACGATTTGACTCTGAGAAAGCAGGAGACCGTGAGGTACAGAGAACTATGTTAGAGCTGCTCAACCAGCTGGACGGTTTCAGTTCTACTGCAGATATTAAAGTAAGTATAGTTGCAGAAACATCATAAGTACCTTCCCAGCGTTTAGGTTGAGTGCCGATTTAAAGCCAACCCAAGCAAAGCTTGAAGCCAGTTGGTTAAAGACATTGATAATATTTCCTTTTTTTAAAAAATTTTAAGGTTATTGCTGCAACAAACAGAGTGGACATTCTTGATCCAGCATTACTTCGGTCTGGTCGTCTAGATCGTAAAATCGAATTTCCTCATCCAAATGAAGAAGCTAGAGCAAGAATTATGCAAATTCACTCAAGAAAAATGAATGTTTCTCCAGATGTGAACTTTGAAGAACTGTCACGGACTACTGATGACTTCAATGGAGCACAGTGTAAAGCTGTCTGTGTTGAAGCTGTAAGTTTTCTAGGCTGCAATCCATGTTTTATTTCTTAATTTTGATAAATTTCCACACTAACTTAATGGTCCACTCTTACAGGGCATGATTGCACTACGTCGAAGTGCATCTATTGTCACTCATGAAGACTTTATGGATGCTATTATGGAAGTTCAAGCCAAGAAAAAAGCAAATTTGAATTACTATGCTTAAACTCTAACAAATTTGTGTAACACTTACAAATATGAATGAAAGTGATGTGTTTGATCTCTCACACAGACACACAGGCTGTATGAAATTTCATTAGTGGCAGTTACAATTTTATATTCATCTAATCCGGCATTGAAACAATGATTTTATAAAATTATGAAATAAAAATGCTGATTTTGAAATTGGTTTTCTTTTGGTTGAGTTCACATCATAAAACATATGACATTGAAAAACAGGAGTGATATCTTTTGATCTAAAATTTTGTAAAATTGTTTTATACTAATAATACATTTAAAAAGAATAATAAATACAACAAGAGTTAAGAACAAGTACAAACAAAGAACATGGTTCAACTTAAATTTTAAATAAAAGTATAACAAGTAATAAATAACATCTCTCAAGTAAGCCAATGTTAAAGTAGTCAAAATATTAAGGGTGAAAAAAAGAATAAAAAGAAATAAACATTTGGAGTCAAATAACAAAATGAGAATAGATAACACAATGAGAATAGATAACATGAGATTAACTTTGTACTATATCTCAATCAAAAGTATGTTCTTTAGATCACGCACTTTGGTATCGATATTTGTCAACAGCTGACATTTGGTAACGTGTCATAATACCAGACCTATTAGGAATTGGATACTGTAGGAATGAAAACAAGCAAAATAAAACGGAGGGGGGTCCACAGTCAAATCTAATATGTACAATTCATGGCCCCATCATGGAGTGCTGGGACATCATGGCTCCTGGACCCATGTTCCCCATGTGACTGCCCATTGGACCACCCATGGTCCCTCCCATAGGTCCCATTGGACCCATAGGCCCTCCCATGGGGCTCACATGAGGTCCGCCCATGGCCCCCATGGGACTTCCCATTTGCCCGGCCATCGGTCCCCCAAAAGGGCCACACATGGCTCCAGCCGGTCCCATCGGCCCCACCTGCCCGCCCATGGCCCCGTGTCCTGGCCCCACCCCACCTGGGCCCATCATTCCCATGGGCATTCCCGTCCCCATGCCGCCCATGCCCATGGGCCCCATACCGGGCCCCATGCCCATCCCCGACGCCATTGGTCCCATCATGGGCCCCATCCCTACCATTGGCCCGGGCCCCGGCACCATCCCGCCCATGTGCCCCATGTGCATGCCATGAGCTCCCGCTCCCATGGGCACGCCCATGCCGTGCGAGTGCATGCCCATGCCATGACCGTGAACACCCATGCCTCCCATCCCCAGGGGAGAGTGGCAGCTGTTGGGCCCAACAACTAGGCCCGCAACCTAGAAAATAGAAAGCTCTTGGTCAGACAGTTTCTAATTGATTAAGTGATTTATCAATAAAATTATGCGTTTGACTACTCGCCTGTGATATGTCTGTGGGGAGATTGAGGTTCATTAAAAGGTCACGCACAGCCAGCAACAACATGGACTCTTGACCAACATGGGAACTAGCTGAGTACTCAGCAAAACGCTTGAGTTGTATATTTGCAGCTGCAACAGCTAAGGCAGGCCCAGGTTCTCTCTTTTCTGCTACTTGTGTATTTCTGAGGGCAACATCATACATAAGGGGGAGAACTACCGATGCTCCTTCGCCGGGACCAATACAAATTCTAGACAGCTGAATCTGAAAATATGAAAAGTAAATTCAGTAAAAATTTAAAAAATGCTCGAATTATAAAGTAACAGGAAGAAGACCACAGAGACTTACAAAGCAGACAATTTTGTTGCGAAATAACAAAACGCCAGGTTGCCCTGTAGGAACAATTGGTGCAACAGAAGCAGGTGGTACTCTGAGGCAAAGCTGTACACTCCACTTGAAGTTTGCCTGCTGAGCCAGATTTGGCATCTAGAAGTGACATAAAATTTAGACAAATTGATTAAAGGTTATTCAACTTAAAATGTTCATAAAGCAAAAGGTGAAAAACACTTTACCAAATCAAACTTCATAATTTGAATGAAGTCTTTAAGAACGTACAAAGGGGTGCAAAGAATTCGTGCCAGGCCTAAAAGAGAGTTAGGCTTGTATGGGGGGCAGGCTACCCTCATTTCAAAAAACTTTTCAATTATCTACAAAAAGAAAGATCATACATGGGATTTTAAGTTTAGTAGTCTCGCAATTGATAAAAAAGGACACATGACAAGCCCTTTACCTGCATTTCTTCTAAAGTCATCTGATCTTTATACTCTGGAAGAGGGGCCACCTTCAGGTGAATGGATTGAGAATGATATGGATTAAGGATGAGGCGGCACTGGAGACATTCTGTCTTAAAGCCAGGCTCCACAGTTCTAAGGTCTATGAGCTTAGAACAGAGACAAAACAGGTATCAGTAAGTCAGCATATCAGAAACCAACGCAGACCATGATAAAAAGAAATATTCACCATTTCCTCTGATTGAATAAAACGATGCATTTGACGCCTCATGTACACACAACCAAGAAATCGCTCCAGAGGACACAAGTCTGGTGTCCCCAGTGGGACTTGGGGTGGCGGCAGATTGGGAGCAGGAGGTGGAAGTGGACTTGGTGTGCACAACAGGTCCAGAGACTGGTAAGTCATCAGAGTGGGGAGGGCAGCCCACGATCGTAGAGTGCTGGCCCTTGGCAGTGGCTGCTCCGCAGCGCCAGGGCTCAAACCTGGGCCTGGGCTCAGCCCAGAGCGCCCTGGTGATGCACGAGGGGTTGCTGGAGAGTTAGGCCAGTTTGAGGCTACAGGTGAGGCCATTGAAGGGAAAGGACTGCCGTCTTGATGACCTGTCAACCAAGCACCTTGTGAGTACGCTGTGAAAGGTGTAAGTTGGGCGACTCACAAATGAAGCACCTCTTACCTCCCAAAAATGAGTTGGCAGGGGAGTGACCAATCATGGAGGGCTGAGGGGACGCACTAGGCATCTGGAGTGGACTGGGTAAGGATAGTGGATTTGGAGAGTTTGATGACATGAGCCCTACACCAGGAGAAGCGGAGATGGAAGGTGGTGAGGCCAGATTAAAGGAAGTTGCTGGAGATGAGCCAAAGTTCTGCTGGTGCTGGTTGTTCTGTAAGAACCAAATGAAGTTAACCTGAATGCGTAATTTTCAATTATACAAGAAAAGCTTAAAATAAAATGAATGAGCACAAACCTGAATACTAGACATATGAGGACTAGCTGGTGTGTGTGGGTTACTTCCCAGTGGAGGGGTGAGTGGGGCATGGAAGCGAAGTCCATCTTTTGGATTGGCTGGAGAATTGGGACCACGACCAATGCCGTGACTGTTTGCATCGGAATCAAATGTTGTTGGTGACTGCTGAATGTCATCATCTGACGAATGTGTTTGGCTTCCAGATGGGGGATTATCAATGGCATATTTACTAAGATAGCTCTAAAAACACAGTTTAGGACAAGTTAGTATAACATATATGGGTGTGTACTACTGAGACTTTTAGACAACTTATTGTATTAATGAGCTTGAATACGTACAGTCAAACCTTGGGCCGTAATAAGATCAGGGACTAGAGAAGAACCAAATGAAGAATAAACCCCATCCCTCAGAGATACGCAATTGCTTCCTTTAATCCTCACCTCAATACAAAAGGTGCCTTTGTACACAAGACGAAGTGTGGTAGGGGTTTGGGCTGACATGTTCCAAGTTTGAATAGGAATGGCCGGTCTCTGAAATGAGGGAATTTACAAGATGCCTTCACTCTGAATGTAGCAATGAAATTTACCAATAAGGAAGATTTACTTACGGTACTAATCACACCAAACTGTGGTACAGAGGAGAGTTTACAAATTGATGCAAGGGGTTCATATGTTTCATTAAGCACTTGAACCAGGAGAACTGAACTTCTGTTCTGATTTAAGAAAGCTTCCAGCTGAGGACGAACAAGAGCATGAGCTGCAGTTGCTTTCCCTGAAATACCTGAAATGAACAAAGACAGTTAAATAACGAAACACAATGTGTCAAAACTTATGGTAACCTTCCCAATAAGTACCAAATAGAAGGCAAAAAGCATTTTTTTCTGTATCCCATCCAATAGTAACAATAGCCTCTTTATTTGGGCCATATCCTATGATGAAGTGCAGATAATTGTAGGACTTTATGACACATAGTTCAGCCATGTGGTATTTACTACATTTTAAGCCGTCAGAGAGCTCTTCAGCCAGCTGAGGATAAAGCAGAAAATATCAATAAATTAAAAATATGCCAAAACTAAATTAAAAATGTAGTACAATGTAAATTTATACCATGTAGAGTTGTGTAATGTATGTCCAATCGGCTAGGACTAAATCGACTGTTTTGGATATATCATCTTCACTCAACATATCATAATGAAGAAACAGTGGGTGTCGATTTCCCTGTTCTTTAGGATGTGTGGACTGAAGAGGAGACCCCGCAAAAACCTAATAGTAGTAGTAAAATGGAGAAACAATTGAGACAAAATTACATACAGAGTGCATTACATTTCTAATTTCCAAAGCAACCCATAAAACTTACCAATTCCAAAATCCAAACTCTCCCTTGATTCCTTGTGGAGGACCTGACTGACACAGACAACAATCTTTGCAGAAGAGCAACATAGTATGGATCTGAGGGTGATACTCTGTGTGGAGGTGGTAGCGTTAATATACGGAGAACAAGGCCATTGCCTTCAGCTTCAACCTTAAAAGTTTACAAAAAAATTATTGTTTCTGTTAAAGAGGATGTAAAACAAATTGTTTCAATTTAATTTTGCGACGCACTTGTATTCCTTGATGAGAAATTTCCCTCTTTGTCAATTCATGACACAAGCTGACAAATGGTATTCTCTCTTCGCACATGGACACAACATGGGCCAATTCAGGGATAAAGTAAGCTGGATGCTTACTTCGTATGTGTGATTCACGGTCGGACACTAGATGTTTCTTGCGTTTCCCAAATGACTGGGATTCATCAATACTTGTACATGGACCATGAGTGGCAACAAAAGTATCCAACTCAATCAGTGTAAGAACCTAACACATCAAAAAATAGAAATTAATAAAAAATTAAAATTTTAAAAAAGAAAAGAAAAAAAAGAAAGAAATAGCATGAAGAGTAAGAGTAAAATTTGCCACCAAAATCTCACACCAATAGCCCAGTTATTAAGAATATTAACATTACCTTGAGATATGGCTTGGGCATTTCATTATCAGCATCCTCTGCAGATTGTTCTTCTTCCTGTATTGAGACTGGTCTAACAGATGCTAAATAAAAAGCGCACATTATGTCTAAAAGAGAGCCTTTATTTTCTTGAAGATCAATGATGAGGATAAATGTTCTGTGGTGATTGAACTGGACAAGCATGTGATGTCTCCCTAATCTGAAAATCCAAAATAAAACTTAAGCCTTTTAACTTTTCAAAACGGAAGAGTGGTCTAAAATCACAACAACTGGTTGGGAAATAAATACCTTGAGGCAAGTGGGCTTTCCTTAAGAGAGAGGAGAGGCAAGTAATCTTTAACAGTGACAGGTAAATGCATTAGTGACTTTTCACATCTTCTTTTCATAACCCAAAATCGGAGCTCAGACAATAAAGTAGGTAGCTTGGATCTGTCTCCATTCAGGGCAACCTCAATTCCTTCAGTCAGTGATGTTTCATATTGTGGAACACAGCATTGGATAATACCAGTATATGTATCAATCTAGAAATAAAAAATTGATCTAGAGTAATTGTCAAAATCAACAATATTATATACAACTACACAGATTTAATCAGGATACAAACAGTGACAAGCATCTGTTCAGCACGCTGACATGGTCGCAAAAGAGGCACATAAAGGATTGTTGGCACTCCACTGACAGCACATTCCACACCAGGCAGCAATGACTGTATTTCAGATTTTAAATCCAATAACCGGGCTCTTGTTCGGACATGGACAGTATGAACAAGTAACCTCTCAAGAGATAATTCAGCAGAATGAATGGCCTTCTCAGCAATTTCTGCAATTTCAGTCTGAAAAAATAAAATATAAGAAAAATCTGGTTTGTCATGACTATAAGGAATTGATGGAATTTGGCACACACCTCTGATTGGCCTAAATAGGGATGGTGAACGACAGCAAGGGGTTTGGCGCTATCTCTTTCATTAACCCGAACACTGAACTTATAACCTAATTCAGGATGTGGCTCCTTTTTTGACTGCTCAACCCAATATGAAAGTGTTAGGTGATTTCCTGGTTCATAACTATGGACTTGAACATACTCTCCAAGTCGTTCCTTTTTCAAACGAATGACTTGAGAGTACAGAATTTCCAGTTGAAGTGATTGGGCAAAAAAATGAAGAATATTATAAACCTGTAAAGAAAAGAAAAAAAGATTTTTATTTTTAAAATTATTAGTTGAAGTAGGACTTTATCTGATGATCCTATTTAACAGGAAAACATCCACTTATTTGTTTGTGTGGTTGGTGTGGCTCACCTCATTGAGTGAGTTGTGGTTGTCTGCCAGTCTAGCCTGAATGAGATCCTGCACATATTCCACCTGTAAGGGATGAACTAATGGTTGCCCCCCTAACACAGGAAGAGAGGGGGGGAAAAAAAAGGAGAAAAAAATATGTTAATATGGTGTATTGAATTTTCTAGTTTACTCTTTTTCTTAAAAAATATAGACTTCTTCAAGTAATAGAATAAATTAAAATAGTAATTTCAGCTCTTACCTCCAATTTCCTTATTTTCAACCAGTATTTCCACATCAAGAAGTCGCCATGGAATGTTTGGACCGTCACCCATTACTGTGAGTGAGACCTTGAATTCATGTTTCACATGGAATGTAGCCCTTCCACCCTCAATCTAATAAAAATAAAAAATAAACGGACATTTGATAAAAGGTCTGTACTTTTGAATGGCTTGTACTAAGCTTGGAGTGCATGAACCTTTTACAGCACTATGACTTCTGTTACTCACAGTGACATTTTTCATCTGCGGTAAAACATTGCTTGTGACAAGACGATGTTGAATAACTTGATTCAAACGAAGAAGTGTATTTTCCTTTTCAGTCTTAGTAATTGGCTCTGGAGGAACGATACGATCCTATGATTTTAAAAAAAAAATCTTGTTTAGAACGAAAATTAGGACATTATAGAAATCCTGTTATTCATTTATTAATCAATAATTAATAGTAAATAAAATTTGTAAAATTACTTGAATGCACTGAGGTAAGCGTCCATAAGTTCCGGTCGTCAGAATTTCAACAGCTGCAGGAATATGGAAATCTGGTAGGCAAGCATTCACAAGAGTTTCTCTAGACATCCTTGCTAGCATGTCAGCAGTGTCTACAAACAGTAATGACTGTTTTTCAAGAAAGGCCATGATGTGGGCTGACTTGTCAACTTTAGAAACAGAGCTGGCCCATTTAACCAGTGCAAGGAGGCGTACGAAAAGTTGACGAGTTCTTGCAGCAAAATTATAAATTTCAATTTTCCTCTCCATATCAGACTTTTTTGGAAGACTGTACAGAAAATTTGTTGAAGGCAATTAAAAATGAAAATCTTTCAAAACAAAAATAAAACATGGAAATACAAAATTTACTTACAGTTCTGCAAGTACTGTGAGTTCATGATATGTTCTCTGTACAATGTAATCAATGAGGGTAGCAAGACTGACAGTTCCACCACGTTGCCCATCTGACATGGAATGGGGTAACAGTAATTGTTCCTGTTCTGGGTGTTGATGAAATTCCTCATGTAAGTGTGGGGGCTGCGGAGGCTGAGGCTGGGGCTGAGGCTGTGGTGATTGCATCTGCTGCTGGGGTACTTGCTGCAGAAGTTGTTGTAGCTGTTGATGCTGTTGAGGCTGTTGTTGAAGCAGCTGTTGGCCTTCCAAGGGGACAGGTGACATGTCTTCGAAATCCAGCTTGACTAGGATATGCTGAGATGTTTCTGTAAACCAAACATGACATTATTCCTTGAACCATTGAAAACTATACTTCAGAAGTATAAGATAAGATAAATAAGAGTAGTAGACAAGTAAACATTTCATACCAAATCCCCATTAAAAAATTAAAAACAAGATGAAATTTTTATCTGCACTGGCAGACCCACTTCTACAGCCCCTTCAAAAATAAACAGTATTAAATAACAGGCCAACTTGTCACAATATTTATGATACATGAAGTGATAAATTTCACAAACTTGTGATACTTGCAACAAATCACGTAAAATCGTGAAAGTCCAATAGAGTAAAATAACCGTCTGAATAAGTTGCAGAAAACATCAATGACAGGGCAGGGCCGGATAAATAAACAAGTGGTGTGATGTGTTGATCACTTACCAGCGGCCGGGCCGGGCCGGAATACTGAAATGTGATGGGCGCTTGGGCCTCACCCTCTAGTCTCACTGCCGCACTACACCATTTTAGAGCAGATATTGTGATTCCTTAAGAGAGAACAGGACGAGAAGAGACCCATGAATCAACCAGCCGGCCATTTTCACTACACATATCAATCACTGAGAAAAGGGGAAACAAAAAAAAAACCACCTGCGAAATCGTACAAGCTACTTATGACAATTTCAGCGGTAGACTTTCACACGGCCGCTCCACTGAAGAGCCCATTGAGATCGTGCTGTTGTAAAACCGTACTTACGTAATGTGTAAGTAGTGGTAGAGTTGTACGTTCATTGAAAATAATGACATTTTTTTTTCACTTAGCTTGATCGGCTCTTTCTTTTTATTGGCTCCATGTCGACTGCTGCAGCTAAAATTTTCATCTTAGGTAGGCTGGGGGCACTGGGCTTCAAATAACTTTTTTCTCTTCTGCAAGCGGCTCAGCCAACAAAACAACATGGCTGACCAAAGTAAACTCAAAGTACGTCGTGGAATAAATTTTGCTTAAATACATAGCCGTTGTACTTGTTTTCGATGCCAAATTGCAGTCGTTGGGTCCAGGAGTTGTTAGTGATAGTTGTCATTGCCCTTGCAAAGTTATATAATTAATTTCTGACGCGTGACAAAGGACAAACTATGTCGACGTTTGTACCGGGGACAGCTGCCCAACCCACCTCTGAAGTTGAATTGACAATATCATGCAGGTGAGGGGAATTCCCCGTCGTTTGAACATTTTTTTTTCGGCATGAATAGTTCGGTTGGAATTATCCTGCCTCTGGTATACTGACAATATACCAGTTAGATTGCCTTTAATTACATTTTTTTACTGTTTCTGGTTCACTGTAATCTTAGGTCTCTGAAAGGAAAAGATCTACTTTCAAAATCAGACCCTATGTGTGTTGCGTACATCCAACCATTTGGTCAAAAGCGGTGGGTTGAGATCTATCGTTCTGAGGTGATAAGTAACAATCATGATCCTGATTTTGCAAAGAAAGTACATTTGCCCTATCGGTTTGAAGAGCAGCAAAATCTAAAGTTTGACATCTATGATGTAGACTCCAACAGTTCAGACCTGCAAGATCATGACTTTCTTGGAGCAGCATCTTGTTCATTAGGACAGATCATATCTAATGGAAAGGTATTGTCCGGTAATCTTGTAGAAATATTTATTCCTAGGTCTTCCTTTTAATTCCTCCTTTCACTTACCTCTAACAAGATAAATATGATACATATTCACAGGTAAAATTGCCCTTACTGAAGAAAGAATCTGATTCAAGTGCTGATAGAGGTTTCATTGTTCTCACTGCTGAAGAACTTTCTGCACTAAAAGATGAAGTTACAATTCAATTCAGTGGCCATAAATTAGATAAAAAAGATTTTTTTGGGAAATCTGATCCTTTTCTTGTTATCGCAAAATCACAAGAATCAGGTGACTACAGCATTGTCCACAAAACAGAGGTAAATATTGGGCCAAAGAGAAGCCTATAAAAGTTTATATTTGACTTTAACCTATATAACATGATAACAGAAAGTATGAGTTATATATGTCTTTGAATGATTTGCAGGAAATCAAGTGTACATTGAATCCAAAATGGTCAAGATTCACTATACCTGTTCGTACCTTGTGCAATGGTGACTACGATCGCAATTTAAAAATTTCATGTTACGACTGGAATGCTAGTGGGAACCACAGCTTCATTGGTGCATTCTATGCTACCCTCAAGGAACTTGGCCATGTTACAAACTCATTTCCATGTATCAATGAAGAAAAGAAGGTTGTCAAAATTTTAATGCAAATTTCTTATTTGCTCTATCAGTACTTTTCAGCACCTTCATGAAACACTGACCATGTCTGTGTGGATGATCTCAACAATCCAACACTACAAACAGTATTTTGTGATAATCCAGACTATTTTTCAAAGTCCTTACATTCTGTTTTCCATTTCAGAAAAGAAAGGGTGATGCCTATACTCATTCTGGGACAATTAAGGTGGATTTCTTTCAAATTAATAAAATCAATTCCTTTATGGATTACATAAAGGGAGGGGTGCAACTTCACTGTTCTATTGCTATTGACTTTACAGGTAATTCACTTGCAGTTATTTTTAGAAACTTGTAAATCTTTGAGCAAAATAACTCAAACACATTCATGTGCCAATTTTTACTTTTTGTTTTTTCTCTTTTTGTCGTCTTTAAGGTTCAAATGGTGACCCTTCCACACCTCAATCTCTGCATTATGTTAGCAGTGTTCCCAATTCTTATGAGCTTGCAATTCGTTCAGTTGGACAAATCATTCAAGATTACGATTCGGACAAACAGTTTCCAGTGTTAGGATTTGGAGCCCGCCTTCCTCCTGATGGCCGTGTCTCACATGAATTCTTTGTCAACATGCACCCTGATAATCCATATTGTTCTGGAGTAGATGGTAATTAAATCAATACTATGTTGAACATGATTGGACATGAAATAGTTTCTTTTAGTTTAAGTAACCTAAAGTATTTTATTTTTAGGCGTTTTGGCTGCATACCACAACTGCATTCGGCAGGTACAATTATATGGCCCAACCAATTTTGCTCCAGTAATCAACCATGTTGCAAGATTTGCCAGTGTTTACAAGGATGGCTCCAACTATTTTATTCTCCTTATTTTAACTGATGGAGTGATCACAGATATGCCTCAGACAGTTCAGGTTTGTGTTGAATTAATTTCTGTTCAAGTAGTAATTGGTAAAACCTGTGACAATTTTGAAGTTTTCTCTTTCATTTCAGGCTATTGTTTCTGCTTCTTTCCTGCCAATGTCAATTATAATTGTTGGGATTGGCAATGCAGACTTTTCAGCAATGGAAACTCTCGATGCAGATACTGTTGCATTGCAGAGTGGGAAACAGCGGGCTGCTCGAGATATTGTTCAGTTTGTACCCTTCAACAAGTTCATGACATCAGGTGACCCGCAAACAGCTAGACTGCGACTGGCGAGGGAAGTTCTGGCTGAGATACCCACTCAATTTTTGGGATTCATGAAATCTCATAACATTTTTCCAAAAGCATCTGCAAATCAGGCTGAGGTGCTACTGCCTCCTGATCCAGAGGCTCTAGCCCTTCAATAGGGCTTGCAAACATTACACGATGCCTGATTTTAAAATATTTCTGTGCTATGTGTACACTACATTGCGTCACATAATCCTTGTTTTAGCTTCTCTTTCCATCAATTTTGCAATCTTAAAAATATTGATGCAATTTCATTCTTGTAAGTACAAAGCTCTGGTACCTACTGTGATATACAGTACTGATATGTAGTGGACATCATCAAATTTGTTATGCCCTCCTTACCTTCATCCTTATTCATTCTTGCCTAAGAACACCCCTTTTCTTGAAACTCATACAAATATTGCCCAAGACATTTCTTCTCGCTCAAATTCCATTGTTATTTCCAATGTATATTTGTGTTTTTACATTGACTTTTTAATAATCAGTCTTTTTTTGCTAATGAAGAAGAATCCAAAAAAGTTCTTCAGAATTGTAATTTTTATATATTTCCATTTTAAATGATCAAAAAATGTGTTTAAAATAATTTTATATAAGTTATATGCCAGCACGGACTATTTCACTGAAAACAAATATTTTGTTTTCTATTTGAGTATTCTTTGAATGTGTAAAATCATATTCAACTTTACTGAGTGTTTTACTTGTCTATTGACATAGATTATTATTGGTGCCATTTTATCTGTGATTTATTGTTCTTTCCTCTCTTGCTTTATGAAGTGTATACCTAGTACAAAGTGCCTATGATATGACGTACAGTAAAATCTGGATAGTAAGAATTGCTTGGGACCCAGGTCGAAGTATGTTATTCTTTGCAACAAGGTTATAATACAACAAATCTGACTTGGGTCCTTGGAAAAGTTACTTTAGAAGACGGTATTCTTACTATCCAGGTTCCACTGTATGTGACAACTACTTACACATAAAAGTCCTTGCACGTACCTCCTTTCTTCCTCTTACTGAGACATGTGACTTGTTCTCAAAAGCCAAATCCACCTCACCTTTGCAGTTTCCAGCTGTTTGATGAGTCATCTTTTTCATGAACTGTTTGGAGGAATCATTGCACAAACACTTATACATTTTAAAGTTGCCTTTTGCTGATATTGTAAGCTAATAGCATTTTGCCTGACCACTTTTGTTCACTTTGGTCTCTAACATGCTTTAGCAATTTTCCTTTGAACTGATTTGCAGATCAGTTGATTGGAGTAAAGAGTTAAATAAAGCTATTTGTTTTCAATATATTATGTATATTCAAATCCTAGCCAATGCTTCAATTTATGAGACTTTTTAATAAAAGTACTAGACAAAACATTCCACGATAGTTCAGCAGGGCTATTACCACATATGTCTGTCTTACCATACATAGTGTGGAAGTCCAGCAAACTCAACAGTTTAGATTTCGTAGTCGTCTGGGTGGTACAATTCACTTAAAAGACGATACACATATGAAGGTGCATGACCTCCTCTGAAAGAAAAAAAAATGAACAAATCAACATAAGGTTAACTTATGTTTTAAAATAAGAAAAAGAAAAAGGAAAAAAAAACTCACGTGTTGGAAATGAAGAGAGTGATAAGTTCAGGAGGTACATAGTCAAAAGCAGGGCAATAGCGCTTGATTTGAGAGAGTGTAGGATGATCTGAAAAATCTAAAACTCCATCAGGTGCAGTATAGCTGTTAAAAGCATCCTGATCATATGAGCACAAATATTGAGGGGTAAGCTTATACAGAGGGGCCAACACAATGACCTGAAAAATCAAGTAACAGTCAGTACCTGCGAAACCCACAATATTATAACATAAAATACTAATTTGTTTTACTTACTGGGACTGAGCAGTGTTTTGCTGCTAATGCAACAGCATGACAGGACGAAATCGCTCTGAGGCCACCATTGGCCATCACCGTGTGCGTTCCAATAATAACTTTATTCACCCGGGACATTATAGCCCAAACGGCTCTTTCTAGAATCACCGTAGTATTTATTTTGCTTTTACCTAAATTTACAGCAAGTTGCTGTCCCTAGAATATTGATTGAAGTTACAATCAAGTTTCGTTAAAAATTAAATTTGGCTAATTTTACGTGTTATACCTTTCTTGTAGGACCACAATCAACAACAATAACAGCAAATTTTCTATGAGCAGCTGCCTTCCGTAGAAATGACTCGACAACATGAGACATGCCAAGAGTTAAGATTATTTCATTTGAATGGATGTGTTCCTGGGCCTGTTGAGCTATGTTGTCTATACTACAGGAGGAAGAGGAATGTAATTAAAAAGACTCATTTAAGGCTTTGAGCTATGATTTTGATGTACAAACCTTGTTTCCAATTCCATTTCAAATTCTGAAATGTGCTCTATTACACCAGATTTTAAGTCAGGAACATGACTGCTGTAATCTTCACCACTGTCTACTGATGTGATAATTTTGTGGAGGGATTCTTGAGGATCAACTTCATCAGATTTATTCTATAAGATAGGAAATGTCTTAGCAAAAAAGTTTTAACCTTTAGATCCTTTGAGAAAGATTAGAAGGTAAGATTCTTACTTTAATGATCTTACTGCCAGCAGCATACTCCTCTCTTACAATCTTTAAAACTCTTCGGGCCATGTTAGCTACAGATGCATATGAGGGCAAGGCTTTGTGGAGAAAGCGCCCATGAGCTCTGATTGTATCCATCATTTCCCTAAAATTAAAAAGTTCCTTGAATTAGGAATGAATTTTACCTCAACTCCATGAAACCACCCTTAACTTACTGTGCATTTGAAAATTCTCCATCAGCAATCAGCTGCTTCAACAAATCTAATGTTTTGCTTGTAATTTCTGAAGACCCAACACATTTCCTGCAAAATTAGGTAATTAATTCACATGTCATAACAATATTTTCATAAAATGGCGCGTATGTGAGCAGCACTTGGGAAAGAGCTACAGTTGATGAGAATAAAAACAGCTTATTTAGTGAGCCTTAATGTATGATACATAAAGAAAATTAATCAAAGAATTTGATAGCACGTAGAGAAACTTTTAAAGGTATGGAACACTTCAATGCTGTGAAACATGACCAACAACCAATGAAAAGAATTGATACCGACGTCACGAAATTTCAATGAAACAATCAACCTTGAAAACGGACAAACCAAGATCATACCTACTCCTGATCATGGAAAATATGTAAGATTACATTTGGTGTGAAAGGACCTAACCTAAGGCATGCGCAAAAGAAATGGAGTTATGTAAGTTAATTTCATTACCCTTGTTTGACATCGGTTACGAATCGGAGGAAGTGCGGGTGGACTTCACCTTTCCAATTTTCAACCTTCATTATTCCTAACTTTAATGTTGCGTAAGCGTAACTGAAAACAGAAATTCACGGCACTACCTCTACCTGCCACAACACAAGACCAATATAAACAATGAATGGGGGTCTCTTGTCCATGTCGATTAAACCTTACCAACAAATACCAACCATCCAGAAATGATAACTTTCTAAGTACATACACAAAATAAAATAAAAAAAACATCAAATACATTTTGCTGCATTTATTTAAAAAATATGAACGGAAATCTTTTCTTTAGAACGTTAAAGTGTAAGTTGTACAACATAACTTATTCATTCTGGAATTAACTTTTGTTCTGTTCTGTTACCTAAACTTCTATACCACACGTGGGGTCGTATTCATACTGATGAGAAATTTATTTTCCGGTGTCAGGGTGTTTTCTGCTCCCGTTTATCCGTGCGGTTTTATTCTGTAGCAAACAAATTCTTCAAAATGGATACGACAAAAGAAGAAGATACTGATGTGCCGAAAAAGATAATGTCGAAACAGAGGAAGGCAATCAACAACATTTCTGCTGATTCTAAAATGACTTTGGGTGTTGAGCCTACAAAGGTACCTCTTCATGTTATTGTTTTGACCATGCTGGCTTTTTGTTAAGAATTTTGGAGGCTTGAGGAGAAGTTTATGTTACTCTATGTCTATTCTTTTTAAGCACATAGTTATCTGTAATTCTGGACTCTCTCTTGGGTTGCTGGAAGAAGACGTAATAAATATTTTTGCACCCTATGGACCTATAGAGGCAGTTGTCATGTTGCCTGACAAAACATACTGTTTTATGACTTTCCATACAAAAGAGGATGCTTTTCAGGCATATAAATGCTTACATGGGAAATGTACATTTCCTCGATCGGATAACCTTATGGTGTTGGCATTTGCCATGGGGGGTAAGTAAATTATAATAATCAATATTTCAATGCACTGTCAATCCGTTTCTAAAATTGACATGACAGCTTAATTTTATAAATCTTAGTTCCTAGAGTCACAAACCTTTGGGCTACACTTCCCAGAGAAGGGCCACCTGGTTTAATTGTTCTCGAAGACTTTATAACTCCAGATGAAGAAGAAATGTTAGTAAAATTACTTTCATGGGATGACCCAGTGCAAGGTAATAATAAGAAGTTCTCTCTTTTTCTTTGGTTCATTCTTTGATCACATTGCTAAGACAACATTTTAAAAGCAAACAATTCCAGGGCAACAACTGAAACAACGACAGGTACAACACTTTGGTTTTGAATTTCGTTATGGATCAAATGATGTTGACAAAGAGAAGCCTCTCGAGCAAAAGATTCCTGATCAATGCAATTTTTTACAAGACCGATTGAATAAACGGGGGTTTTCAAAATGGAATTTTTATCCTGATCAGCTGACAGTCAACCGATACTTGCCTGGTCAAGGTTTGTTGGGACCAAAAGATATAGTCTCTTTGACTTTAAATCAGGTGTGGAAATTCACTTGATTATGATTTGCTGATGATTTGCAAATGCCTTGCAGGTATTCCTCCACATGTTGACACCCACAGTGTTTTTGAAGACCCAATTCTTTCTTTATCATTACTATCAGATGTTGTTATGGACTTCAGAGATGCTACTGGTCAAAAATTACCTGTATTCCTACCGCGGCGATCCCTCACTGTCATGTCAGGAGAGTCAAGGTGAGTGGAGCACAATGTCACAATTTGGGACTATGTGCATAATTTATTTATGGAATTATTAAATCTTTTCACAGATTTGGGTGGACCCATGGCATTGCATCACGCTTACACGATGTAATTTGCACTGACAATAAGAAGGGACTCACATTATTACCCCGTAAAGAAAGAATTTCATTTACATTTCGGCTACTGAGGCTCAAAAAGGAGTGCTTTTGCTCTTATGCCTGGCTCTGTGACAATCAGAAACAGAATCTGTATCAGCAACAACTAGACGCAATACAATTAGAAAAGCTCTATGTCCGTGAGGTGAGTATTTTACGCCCACTACTTTCTCGATGTTTTTTATATGTCTTTCTTACAAAATTTAATATGTAGGTGTATGAAGAAATTAGTAGCCACTTTAGTGAAACAAGACACACACCTTGGCCAAATATTGTTGAGTTCTGCAAAACCTTTAAAACTGGTCAAATTCTATTAGATGTTGGATGTGGCAATGGGAAATACTTTGGCAATCAGGCAGAAAATGTATCCTTGTTTGAGGTATGTAACAAGATTCCTCTGCTTTTTAAACCAACTAATTGTATTTTAAAATAAAAATCTTACCCTTTAGATTGGCTTGGATGCTAGTGCTCATCTTGCAGACATGTGTACAAAAAGAGGAGTTGAAGTATTGAATGGTAACTGCTTAAACCTACCATTTAGATCAGGTATTGCTGATGGAGTTTTGTGTATTGCTGTTATTCACCACTTGGCAACACATGTAAGCATATTAGATTTTCTCATGCTTTTGCAATTTTATCTTTGAATATTTAAAAGTAAATTTTGACAAAAATTTAATATGTTAAATAGGAAAGACGACGCAGAGCTGTTCAAGAAATTGCGAGAGTTCTTTCCAAAGGTGGACGAGCACTTATTTACGTCTGGGCTCGCGATCAAAGGCTCCAGGACAAAATGTCAACTTATTTGAAACAAAACCGTAAAAATAGACAAAATAATAGTAATTTATGTACATCCTCAGGAGATGAAAATGAAAGAAGCCAACCTGAAAACACATTGTGTGCCCCTAGTGACTCTGATAATTGTGAATACAGAGGAAATTTACCTTTACCTGTTCACATAAATCGTACAAACTTTAAGCACAGTGACGTTCTTGTACCTTGGAAGCTAAAGGAAAAGCACCGACAAGGTAGTGATGCATGTCAACAACAAACATTTTACAGATACTATCATGTGTTTGAAGCAGATGAGCTTCAGCAAATGTGCGTTGAAATTCCCCAGATTCAAGTGTTGGAAACCAAGTATGATCAAGGAAATTGGTCAGTGCTTTTGAGAAAATTGCCATAAACTTTATTCAGATTTTTACTTTGTGGGGAGATTAAACAGCACTGATAGTAAATTGTTCTTTCATTATAATTAGTTAATAAGTATGACATAAAGTGATTACAAAGCCCAAATTTTAAATAAATTTTGTAATTTTTTTTTTTATTTTTTTTTATTTCTTGTTTACTAATTTTATTTTTGTTTAGGTGAAGTATTTCATGTAAAATTTCTACTAGCCAAGGGTCATTAGATGCTACCTTTTTATTTCGCTCTTCTGTAATTTCCTGTGTGTACAAGCGAATAAAAGCGAATGTGTCCAGATCATATGGCTTGTTGTGCTGCTCTGGAGGGTCCGGGAAGGAGGAGGAGGAGGCAGCCCCGTCCCCTGGTCCTGGTGTAGGCCCTGGCAGCCCCCGCCCCGCCCACGCCCCCGGCGCAGACCAGAGCCTCGGCCCTCCCCGTGGTATTGATCGCCCACGCGAGGGGCGGGGCAGGGGGAGCATGGGCTGCTCCCGCGCAGACCTGTGCCCGCCCCGCCCCGCTGCAGCGGCTGCAGCTGCTTCAGCATTTCAGCATCCCCTCCCCGACCCGCGGGAACTGCGCGTTGCGCCCCAGCCGAGCCCAGCCCCCTAGCACCTGGAGGCGTTGCGCTGACCCAGTTCAGTTCAGTCCCGCCCCTGGGCCTCGGCTGCACTGCGCGACACAGTCTCCCGCGGTGGACCTAGAAGGACCCCAGGCCGCAGGCGAGGGAGGCCCTAGGCGAGCCCTGAGCCCTGTTGCGCCTGAGCGAGCCCGCCCCGGCCCGCCCCGCCCCGGCCCTCACGTGTTGCGTGTTGCCTGCCCGCAGCCCGCTCACAGCCACAGCTCACAGTGTGGGGGGCTGCCTGCACCTGCACCCTGAACAGGTACAGTAGGGTCACCGTGTGAACGGAATCAGGAAGGAGGGACTTGGCGGCTTTGCTAGTACACTCCAAAGAAAATGATAACTTTTTTGATTTTAATTTTATTTTAATTTTTTAGATGGACTCAAATCAATACAAGCATGCGGGGCAGGAATATGAACCAAGAGTGATGGATATTCAGGTAAGTCAGAAGATGCTTTGATGCAGTTTGCTATGGACGCAAACAATATTTTATCTTTGTTTCAGGTGGTGCAAAATCAAGATCATGATTATTTGGGTCCCCAGGGCAATCCTCATGAAGCGCATCCTCCAGTGATTCAGTATCAAAATAACAATAATGCTGGAGCACATCATCATGATATTGCTGAGCACAATATTGATGACCTGAATTTAGGCCAGAACCCTGTCAATATGTGCGAGCAAATAAATGCAACAAGGCAGCCAGTTGTTGTGAGAAACATGTTTGGAGTTAACTATTCTCTTGAGGATATTTTTGGAAATGAAGAAGTTCCACTGGTTCCTGAAGGACATGGTTCTAAGGAAAGTTTTGATTCTGAGGAGATGGAGAACGAGTATAAATTCCCTATAGCAGTGGATGATAATTACCATCCAGGACATGTGCTGAATGCTGCACTCAATGCACTGATGAATGCCAATCGAAGAAATGATCTGTTTGAAAAATTGTCAGATCGCATCACTTTTACATTGCCACATTTGACAGCAGCACAGCGGTTACGCCTTGAAAAGCTAAAACACCAGTACAATAATATCGAAGCAATACTTGAGGGTAAATCTGAGAGAGAAAAGGAGGTGTACACCTGTATCAAGTGCAACAAAACTATTCATGGGCTAACAGCTTTAAAACATCATGGTCGTTGCTGCATTGGATTTAATGCAACACCACATTGGATGAGAGGGAAATTTATCTATTTCCACCGCCCATCTAATAAAAAGCCACATCCACCTTTGTCTGGTAAGCCCAAGTGTCCACTGTGCAGAAGAGTTTATCCATCTGCAATCCTTTTAAAAGCACACATGCAAACCTATGGCATAAATTTTTGCCCAATCCTTGGTTGCGGTAAGAAATTTGCAACATACAGCAAGCATAATATTCATTTGGGCTTGAAACATTCATTAAATATTGATTTTGTGTTGTACAAGTGCCCTGTATGCACGAAGCGATTTCTAACAGTAGAGAGACTAACAGCCCACTGTATTGCTCATTTAAAGAAGAAGTATCATTGTCCACATTCACCATGCACTGAGGTGTACCCAAGTGTGGAGATGATGATGACTCATCTAAAATCTCATCATCCTTATATCTGTGAAACTTGTAAAAGAGTATTTGATGATCTTCTCAGCTATGTTTGCCATCGGCGGAGTCATACAGCATTCCATTGTAATTTTTGTAACAAGAAGTTTGTCTCATACTTTCACCTCAAGAAACACAAAAGATTGTGTAAATCTATAAAGAGAGGTCAGAGTATTTTGGGTTTCCATACAAATAGCTATGAAATGTACCACTCCCTTATCAGAGGAGTGCCTTTGGAAAATCAGCATGGTATTGCCTCAGCAGAATGTGCGGTGTGCTTCTACGTGTCCAACAACCCATACTCTGTAATTGTGGGAAGCTGCTTGAATGGTCAGCACAGTGCATCAGCTGGCTAGCACTAAACTACCGGGGGTTTCCAGCTCAAGAGCTCCATTAGAAAACCTCGGTTAATTTGCATTCTCTGAGAACTTTTGGTTGTGAGTGAAAAGACTTATAGGAGAACTTTCCCTTTTCTGAAATTAAACTTTTTAGTTGAACAATTATGCAGTGCATACATCAATAGGGCTCATTTATCATGTCAACAAAGTTTTCTATTCCTGAGAGAAAATGTGAGTTGAAGTCCAACATTAATAATAATATTTTAAAGCCTATGTCCTTCATGAACATATTAGAACTAAAACATGTTCCAATTCTTAATCTTTTTAACATGCCATAAAGAAAAAAATTTAAGAAAAAAGAAAAACAATCATCAGTTTTGTTGAAGTCTTCAAAATGCTTTTGTATACATATATGTGTTAAACTTTATAAGACGGTGCACTATTTGTAGTAAATGCAGAGTCTCTCTACATTTGTTGGTAAATAAAAACCACATGCACTATTCGTTATTTGTTGAAACAGTCTTGAGTGTTTTACAGGACTCATTGTATGTGTGTCAATGTTCATGTGCTGGATTTTGTGTGTTTAATGGATTAGTTACTCTCAGTATCAAGGAAACTGAATGCATGGTTTTTTTAAAAGACTTGTCTGTGTAAACAGTAGTTGTAAAAAAAAATTAATTGAGTCTTTCATTATTCTATTTATTTATTGATCTTAAACATATCTGTGATTATTAAAATTGCTGGCCCTGTAACTGTTTGTGGATTTTCTTTCTTGAGAAAAATAAGCAAAAAAAAAATTAATTTTCTTAACTCCTGTTCATTTTATTATCCACCTTGCAACACTAATTTTTGCAATTACAACAATTGACTTTTCATGTCCCTCTTGATGTAATGTTCATCTTGATGTGAATAAACGTGTGAACTGAAAAACTCGTGCTACGGCCATTATTTGTGATGTCTAGGTGGGAGGCGCACACCCGTATCCTCACCGGGGGCGATGACCTGACTTGAGCTGTTCTAGCAGAGTGTTTACAGGGCCGCACGCTTCCTCCTGGTGCTGGCTGTCCCAGGCCTGGCCTACATGCAAGCCTAGAAAATTTCGAGTCCCTAATAAAACAAATACTCATTCAGTTGCGGGGTATTTTCATCCCCTTTTATTTAATATGGGAGCGTGACCACATTGTGGTCATACCACACTGTCACGGTGATAATAGGTGGTGGGACGTCCCTCCGAAAAGAAATAAAATAAGGGGCCTTCCCCCTTTCCACCCCCGCGCTGAGCTCTGCCTTGGGAAAATGTGTTCTCCCTTTGACACAATTTTGCAGCGTTTAGGCGCCAGGGAGGAGTTTTGACCAGAATGACCAACGATTTCCCAAAGTTTCATTGAACTCGGAAATTTACACTTGGCGTCAGGCGACTAGTGGGGCGGGGCGGGGCGGGGCGAGGCTAGGCGAGGTGAGGCTAGGCGGGGCGAGGCTAGGCGAGGTGAGGCTAGGCGGGGTGCGGTGGGCTCGGGCTAGGTAGCAGGGTCGCGCTATGGCACTACAATTACCATTCGTAATCAATCCTTTCTGTTCCGGGGAGAGGGTGAGCTACACGCGGGCGTGGCGGGGCGGGGCGGGGCGGGGCGGGGCGGGCTAGCGGCGCACGCTTCCTCGTAGGCTCTGCACTCTTGAGCACTCTTGAGCTGCACCGCACTGCAGGCCGTACGCTCGAGACGAGCAGGCCCGAGCAGCACCCCGAGCAGCACCCCGAGAGCACCCCCAGCACCGGCAGGATGGATCACCAGGACAAGGAGTGCGTCGTGGTGTCCGGCGTCGGCGGCCACTACCCGGAATGCAACAACCTGGAAGAGTTCGGCGATGCGCTTATGAACGGCACTGACGTCATCACTGACAGCTACGAGCGGTGGAAGCCCGGTGAGCCCCCCCATCCCATACAGTGCCCCGGGCGCGCTATTATGCCCCCGTGTCACGTGGCGGGGCGGGCGCTGGACCACCCCGTTGTGTAACCAGTCCGGGCCGGGGGCGAGTGGACGCGGCAGGCGGCAGGCGCGCTATAGTCCTTCCGTCCTTGTCGCACTCTCGGCGCCGCCCCATGTCGGGCATGGCGGTGCCCCGTGAGTGCGACAAGGACAGAGCTAAAAAGAGCGACCCTCTGCTGCTAGCACTCGCGCGAAAAATGAAATGACCGGGAGAAAGTCCGTCCGAGTAGGAGTAGGGTCTTACTCTCGAGGGAAGGCCGTCCGCTGAGGCCGCCTAGAGTCCCAGAGTCCTGGAGTCCTAGAGTCCTAGAGTCCAGGACTCTTAATTCGCCCTCCCCGCGCGGCGCACAGGAAGAGTTGTGGGACACACTTCAGGGAGTAACCCTGAGTGACCGTATTTCGTGCGCAGGTCGCCTCGGGCTCGTGGGCCAGACGGGCAAGGTGTCCGGAATCGACAAGTTCGACGCCGTGTTCTTCGGCATGCACCGCAAGCTGACGGACGCCACGGACCCGCTGTCCAGGGTTCTGATGGAGCGCGTGTTCGAGGCCATCGTGGACGCGGGTAAGACTCCTCCTGCAGCCCGCCCGCCCGACACGCGCGCGCGCGCACCGCGTGGCCTGGCCTACCCAGCGTGCTCACCGCTGATCTCTCCCGCAGGGATCAACCCCACCCGGCTCCGCGGCACGCGCACGGCCGTGTTCATGGGCACGGCGCTCAGCGAGTCCGAGAACATCTTCATCCAGACCACGGCCGAGGACGGCTTCGGCATCATGGGCCACAACCGCTCCATGATGGCCAACCGCGTGTCGTACTACTTCGACTTCAAGGGCCCCAGCTTCGCGCTCGACACCAGCTTCTGCAGCGGGCTGAGCGCGCTCGAGCTGGGCAAGCGCGCCATCGACACCGGCGAGTGCGACTACGCCATCGTGGGCACGGCCACGCTGTCGTTCCACCCGGAGGTCACGCAGCACTTCCACGACCTGACGATGGCGTGTCCTGACGGCGTGACCAAGCCCTTCCACAAGGACGGTAGGTGGACGGTGCGCTTGCGCGCGGCGCAGATGGCGAGGCAGATGGTGTCTGACCGTGTCCTCCTGGTCCCGCAGCCAACGGCTGGGTGCGCTCCGAGAGCGCCATCTGTATGCTGCTGCAGCGCCGGAGCACGGCCCGCCGCGTGTACGCCTCCGTGGAGCACGTCAAGGTGAAGAAGTTCAGCAAGGACCACCGCGCGCCGCTGCTCGACCTGGACGCGCGTCACATGAGCCAGCACCTCACCGAGTTCTACCAGGAGCTGGAGGACATGTCGGGCATCACGCCGGACGACATCGACTACCTGGAGGCGGAGGGCGCGGGCTGGAAGCACTACGACGAGATTGAGGTGGCCGCCGTGGACGAGGTCCTGTGCGCGCGCCGCACCAGGCCGCTGCTCATGGGCTCCACCATGGGCCAGATGGGCCACGCCGAGTCGTCGTCGGCGCTCGTGGCGCTCAGCAAGGTCCTCGTCGCTATGGAGCGCGGCGTGATCCCGGCCACGGTCCACGTGGACCAGGAAAGCATCAACCCCGCGCTGCGCGCCGTCAAGGAGGGCCGTCTGCAGCTGGTCACCGAGCACACCCCGCACCGGGGCGCGCTGTTCGCCATCAACAACTTCGGCCTCGCCAACCTCTTCGCTCACGCCGTGCTCCGCGCCAACCCCAAGACCAAGGCGCCAGCCATGCACCAGGCCATGGAGGTCCTCAACGTTGGCGGCGCTGGCTCGAACGCGGACGGCGGGCTCCTGCTCCTCAAGCCCGTCCCCAAGATGGTGCTGGTGTCCGCGCGTAACGAGGACCGCATGGCCGGCGTGCTGGAGCGGGTGAGTCCTGGGAGACGGTGTGCTTCGTGACGCCTGGCGCGCGGCCCGGACCCGGAGCTGACCGCAGATGTGTTTCAGCTGCACGCGCTCGCCGAGGACGACGCGGAGTACGCGGCCCTGCTGCACGAGGTGTACTCCATGCACATCTACGGCCACCTGCAGCGCGCCTACACGTTCATACCGCACGGCGAGGGCGACGCGGCGCTGCCCCACGAGCAGGCGGTAGGTCCCGCTGTCCTGCTGCTGCAGCGCCCTGTTGTCCTGCTGCCCCTCGGGCCTCACCCTGTCGCCCTGTTGTCCTGCTGCAGCCGGCGCACGGCGCGCGCCGCCCGGTGTGGTTCGTGTTCTCCGGCATGGGCAGCCAGTGGCCGGGCATGGCGCGCCAGCTGCTGCGGGTGCCCGTGTTCCGGCGCGCCGTGCAGCGCTGTCACGACGCGCTGCGCCCGCACGGCGTCAACCTGCTGCACATCATCACCACCGAGGACCCCAACATCTTCGACAACATCCTCCACTCGTTCGTGGGCATTGCTGCCGTGCAGGTTCGTGGCCATTTCAAATTTCCGGAAAAGTCGATGTTTTCCTGGGAAACGTTTTTATACCTTCTGTGTTGCGAAAAAAAAAATGTCGTAACTTTTGGAAAACCTGGAAGAAAAAGAGTTTTTCGTTTTTCTCCCTCCACGGTACAGGTGGGGCTGACGGACGTGCTGACGGCCATCGGGATCAAGCCCGACGGCATCATCGGGCACTCGGTGGGCGAGCTGGGCTGCGCCTACGCGGACGGCTGCTTCACGGCGGAGCAGATGGTGCTGGCTGCGCACGCGCGCGGCCGCGCCTCCGTCGAGACCGTCCTCATCCAGGGCACCATGGCGGCCGTCGGGCTGGGCTACGAGGAGGTCAAGGACATGCTGCCGCCGACCATCGAGGTGGCGTGCCACAACTCCAAGACCAGCAGCACCATCTCGGGCCCGGCCGAGGACATGCAGCGCTTCGTGGCGCAGCTCAAGGACAAGGAGGTGTTCGCCAAGGCCGTGAACGTGTCCAACATCGCGTACCACTCGCGGTACATCGCGCCGGCGGGGCCCAAGCTGCTGTCGCTGCTGCAGGCCGTGGTGCCCGAGCCCAAGCCGCGCTCCGAGCGCTGGGTGTCGACGAGCGTGCTCGAGGAGCGCTGGGGCGAGCCGCTGGCGCAGACCTCCTCCGCGGAGTACCACACCAACAACCTGCTCAGCCCCGTGTTCTTCGAGGAGGGCTCGCGCAAGATCCCCAAGGACGCCATTGCCATCGAGATCGCGCCCCACGGCCTGCTGCAGGCCATCCTGCGCCGCTCGCTGGACCAGGGCGTCACCAACGTGCCCCTGACCAGGAGGGACGCTCCCGACGGCGCCCTGTTCCTGATGGAGGCCATCGGCAAGTGCGTGTCGGTCCCTCCCATCCCCGCAGCACCGCCGCCCGGCCCGCCCCCGCCTCACCGCCGCCCTGTCGCCCTCTGTTGCAGACTGTACCTGGCCGGGCTCAACCCGCTGGTCCAGAACCTGTACGACCCGGTGGACTTCCCCGTGTCCAGGGGCACGGCGCCGCTCAGCCCGCTCGTGGCGTGGGACCACACGGAGAGCTGGTACACGGGCCGCTACTCGCAGCAGGACAACTTCGTCCCCGGCGAGAAGCACACGCCCGTGCGCGCGCTGGACGCCGACTACGCGCCGTACCGGGACTACGTCTGGCAGGGCCGGGTCATCCTGACCCCCGGCGTCGTCCTGGTGGGTACCCCGCCCTAGGGCACGAGCTCTCCGGGAGTCGAGGGCTGGTCTGACTCGCTTGTCTGCGCAGGAAAAAGTTGTCGAGGCCATTCATCGCATCCACGACGAGGAGGTGCCAGTCGTGCTCGAGGACGTCCACTTCTACGAGATCATGGACATGCCGTTGGTCGGTGAGTACCGCGTGCACCGAGTGCTTGACCACGGGGACCCTGAGGCTCGCGCTCACGCTCTGCTGCTCCGCAGAGGAGGCCATGGTGTACGTCATGTACCAGCGCGGCAGCGGCCACTTCGAGGTGTCGGTGGACCTGCACGTCATGGCGCGCGGGCGCGCCTACACGCCGTGGGACGGCGCCAAGGGCGTGAGGAAGCTGTGGGGCCGGCAGCCCGCGGGTCAGGACGAGGGGCACGTCCTGTCCTCCCAGGACGACGTGTACGACGAGCTCTGGCGCCGCGGGGTGGGCGTGGGCGGCAAGCTCAGGGCCATCAGGACGCTCGCCACGTCACCGTCGGACGTGCAGGGCCGCGTGGCCAACCTGGACAACGCCATGCTGCAGCTGGACGCGCTGCTGCAGGTGTACACGCTGCTGGACTCGGAGGCGTGCGCCGAGCTGCGCGTGCCGCACCGCATCCAGCGCGTCATCCTGGACTCGGACCGCACCCTGCTGCACGAGGACGGTCCCCCCGAGGAAGAGCAGGAGCAGCAGGAACAGCAGGAACAGCAGGGCGCCAAGAAGGTCAAGAAGGAGATCGACCGGCCGTTGCTCGGGGAGCTCGTGTTCCGGCTGCACCGCCCCAGCGGCACGCTCCGCTGCGCCAACATCGAGATCGTGGGCGTGTCGACGAGGCCGTTCCCCGCGCAGGACGACCGCCACCGCCTCGCTGTCGACCTGGAGAAGTTCGTGGTACACGGCGACCAGCCTGGCGACATGCAGGTACCAATACGAACTCGAATATTTCCAGGATATGAACATAAACTTCCACCTAATGCTGAGAATACTGGCACTATGACGTAAGCCGTGGCTGTTTCCTTGTTGGCAGAGCTCCGAGGCGCTGGTGTCGGCGGCCGTGCAACTCGCCAGCCAACAGGTGGCGCTGCAGCCGCTGGCCCGGCAGAGCACCGAGACCGTGGTGGGGGTCCTGGAGGGCACCAGCTCCGCCCTGGAGCAGCAGCTGCGCGGCCTGGCGCAGCGCTCGGGCGGGGTCCTGGTGCGGCGCCTGGGCCTGCAGGAGGCTGAGCAGGAGGCCGCCCACTGCGACCTGCTGGTGCGGGCGGGCCCTGTGGGCCCCGCGGGCGCCCTGCTGGCGCCACACGCCCTCCTGCTGGCCGAGCTGCCGGCGGGGCAGCAGGTCGCCGCCGTCCCCGAGGCCGCCATCCTGTTGCAGCACGTGCAGGGCGCGCGCCGCCTGGTGCTGTACAAGCGGGTGAGTGACCCTGCCGGAATCACTTACGGCGCTGCTGGGAATGAATGGCGCCGTAAAGTAAAGTACTTAATGAATGGGATGCAGGGGGTGGGGGGAGGGAGGGGGCCATTGTAACCTGCGACACTGCTAATGTTACGTGTTCTCTGGACGCAGACGCTGCCGCTGCAGCAGGCCCACAAGGTCGTGGAGGTGGAGAACAGCGCGCAGGTGGCGGGGCTCCGGGTGGCGGGCGCGGGCGTCACGTTCGTGGTGTGGCGGTCGCTGCCGGAGCGGGGCATCCCCGCGCTGCTCCGGGACGTGGTCCGCACGCTGCCCGGCGCGCACCGCGTCCGCTCCGTGTTCCTGCTCGACCCCACGGCGCCGCGCTTCTCGCCCACGCACCCGTTCTACGCGGCGCAGGTGCGCCTCGGGCTGGCCGTCAACGTCCTGCAGAACGGCGCCTGGGGCAACCTGTACCTGCAGCCGCGGCCGGCGGCGGCGGCCGGGCGCGCGCCGGGCGCCAAGGAGCTGGTCCTCAACAGGCTCTCCAACGTCCAGAACCTGAGCATCGAGTACCTGGGGCTGAACGGGGACGTGATGGAGCCCACCAACCTGGAGGTCCGCGACGGCCACATCCTGGACATCGCGTGGCCGGTGGCGGGGCAGCAGCCGCGGGGCGCGGGGCTGCTGGACTACGCGGGCAGGGGCGCGGGCGGCGCCGTCATGGGCGTGATGGACGCCGAGACCATGACGGTGGACCCGCTGCTGCAGTGGGCGGTGCCCGCGGGCTGGAGCCTGGAGGACGCCGCCACCGCGCCCTACGCCTACGCCATGGCCTACATGGCGCTGGAGCACACGGCGCGCCTGCTGCGCGGCGAGCGCGTGCTCGTGCACGACGGCTGGTCCGCCATCGGCCAGGCCGCCCTGGACGTGGCGCTGGCCATCGGCGCCGACGTGTACACCACGTACCGCGTCCCGGAGGAGCGCGACCTCATCCTCAGGCGCTTCCCGGGCCTCGCGCCCGACCACGTCATGGACCTCCAGCGCGAGAAGTTCGAGCTCAAGCTCAGCATGGAGTGGCGCACGGAGGACCGGCAGCGGCGCGGCTACCGGGTGCTGCTGAGCACGCTGAGCGGCGAGGGGCTGTGGGCCTCGCTGCGCCGCATGTCCCTGTACGCGCGCGTCGTGCAGATCAACGGCCCCGACGTCGCCAACGGCACGCGCATGGGTACGTGAGTCGGTGATCCTGCTGCGCTGCGGCCCGGCTGCGTTTCCGGGCACGTTTCCGGATGCGTTTCCGGGTGCGTTTCCGGGCACGTATCCCGACACGTTTCCGGACACGTTTCCGGGTACGTTTCCGGGCGCGTTTCCGGGTACGTTTCCGGGCACGTACCTCTACGGTTTTGGGTACGTCTGGTCAGCTCAGGGTTGTTAACGCTAACAACAATTGTTAGCGCGCTAGCGCTAACGCTAATCAAAAGGACGTTAGCGCTAGCGCGCTAACGCTAATGGCTTCCGAAAAAATTAGCGCGCTAACGCTAATCCAAAAAGTTAGCGCCGCTAGCGCTAACTTTTTTTAAATTGATACTATTTTTTGGCGCTATCCCGACTTCTAGCAGTAAGGGAAATAATTTTTAAAATTTTAGAATTCAAACGTAAAAATGTAGTTAGACAAAGACTAGGTCTAGTGAGTGACTAGTACTTTAGACTAGTGAATTAACAATAAAAGAAACAATATTTAGGCCCATAAATATTAAAAAAGTAGCAAAGAATCGCATTCAAAGAACTATCACCAGAAACGTTTCTTCAGGGCGAGGATTGATTCTCTTTCGAGAGTTGCGTCACCGAGAAGATTTTGTTTCTTTGGTTCAATGTTAAGTGATTATATAGAATGTCATTAACGTTAGCGCCGCTAACGCGCTAACGGTCCACGTTAGCGCCGCTTGTCGATAACGCTAACCGCCAGAAAAATTAGCGCGCTAACGCTAGCGCTAAGGAAAAATCGCGTTAGCGCCGTTAGCGCCGCTAACGCGCTAATTAGCGTTAACAACCCTGGGTCAGCTCACCCTGACTCGTTTCCTCGCCAGGCCTGAGCTTGTTCATCAAGAGCACGTCGTTCTACGGCGTGGATCCCACGTGCCTGGTGCACCTGCCCGACCACGTGCGGCGCTGCGTGCACGACATGGTGCAGGCCGGGCTGGACGCGGGCGTGGTGCGCCCCCTGGACAGGACCGTGCTGCCCGCCTCGCACGCCATGCAGGCCCTGAGGTAGGTACCTCTAGCGCACTATACCTCGAGCTCAGCTCGAGGACCGCGGGTCCTGGCTAGTTTATAACTAATTTTTGTCCTTCAGTTACCTTGACGGGGACTGCACGGACAAGGTGATCCTGGAGATGGGTCCCTCCAAGACCGTCGTGCCCACCGGCGGCTTCCACTGCGACCAGAAGGCTTCGTACATCGTTGTGGGTAAGGCGGCGGCGGCGGTGGAAAATAAGGGCCTGAAAAATGCAAACAAGCAAGAGTTCACGGATTTCACCCAAGTTCCTGAACTTGAGCAGAAGCTCGTGGAAGTCCTCCCTCCCTCCAGCAGTTGTCTGGTGCTGCAGGCGGCTGCCGCTCCGAGGCGCTGCACACGGTGGACTGGCTGCTGTCCCGGGGCGCGCGCTGCGTGCTGCTGGCCGGCCTCCAGGACGCGGCGCTCTCCCAGGTCACGCTGCGCCGCCTCGCCCTGATGCGCGCGCGCTGGGGCGCCCACGTGACCACGGTGCCCGGGGTGCGCGCCGACACCCCGCAGGGCGCGGCCACGCTCGTCGGCAGGGCGGCCAACATGGCGCCGCTGCACACCGTCCTCGTCCTGCCCTCCGTGAGTCACGCGAGGAGGACACAGGGACCCTGACGTGAGCCGGGCCGAGTACAAGACCCCTCTGCCTCTGCCCCGCAGGTGTCCTCGCGCCAGGACGAGGTCGTGCAGGCGCTGGACGGCGTGCTCCGCGGCCCGGGGCGCGAGTCGGTCCTGCTCGTGGCGGTGGAGACGTCCTCGCCGAGCGGGCGGCTGGTGCAGGCCTGCGCGGCCCGGAGGCGCGCGGCCGGCCGTGCCGCCCTGGTCGCCCTGGACGTGGCCGCCCCGCACCTGCGCGTGCTGGCGCTCGACAGCGCGCTCGCCGACCCGCAGCCCGTCCTGCACGTCGGGCTCGTGCACGGCGGCGGCACGCAGGCCAGTGAGTACCTCGGGGAGGACAGGGGTTGTTCTGTAGCGCGAGAGGGGGGCTGAACTGTTCGCCGACGGGGCGGGGGCGGGGCGCCCCTCAGGGGAGTTGTGGCGTAGGCTACTGCGAACGCAGGTGGAAGGTATTTCCACAGCCTGGAGTAGACTGGTGGTTGGAGGTGGGGGGGGGGGGGGTCTGCATCTGCCTGCATCTCGGCATTGATCACCTGGGTCGGGCTGCATAGACACGTAGGCGGCCCTGGTCTGTCTGGGGCGGGGCGGACGGGGCGGGGGCGGGGCGGGGGCGGGGCGGGGCGGGGGCGGGGCGGGGGCGGGGCGGGGGAGGCGCTCAAAGAGAATGGGAGGTGGGCGCCGCGCCGCGCCCCCGCCTCCTCTAGCGTCTGCCCCACTGCGCTCGCGAGCGCCCCAAAGTGTCTCTTTTACTGGAGTTGTCTCGCTAACCTGTCCGCCTGGTCCTTCCTCAGCCCACCAGGAGCGGCTGTGCGAGCTGCTGCCGCAGTCCCAGGCCGCGCTGGTGGGCCTGGCTAACGCCACCACGCCCACCACCTGGAGCGCGACGCTCACCTCCTCCTTCGGCGGCTCCAACGCCAAGTCCTACGAGATGCACCCCGTGTTCCTGGTGGCCGGCCTCGGCGACTCCCCCGCCGCGCAGATGCAGCCGCTCGCCCGCCTGCTGATGGCCAACGCCGTGCTGCTGGTGCCGGGCGCGGAGCACGACGAGGTCCCCGCCATGGCGGCCGCTCTGGTGGAGGCCATGCGCGCCCAGCAGCCCGCCGGGCCGTACACGCTGGTGGCGCGCGGCTGGGGCGGCTGCCTGGGGCTGGAGGTGGCTCGCCAGCTGGAGGAGCGCGGCGAGCGCGTCGCCCTGGTGCTCATGGACTGCGCGCCGCAGGACCTGCAGGCCAGCGTGCAGGGCCTGGAGCAGGCCCGGGGCCAGGCGCACGCCCAGGACCGCGCCCAGGACCGCGGCCACACCGCCAGCGCCGCCCCGCTGCAGGCCTGGCTGCTGTGCACCCTGCTGCACCTCGAGCCCGCGGTACGCACTGTGCATTCAGAGAACTCAAGTTGAATGAAATGTCCGAGCTCTAACCCTCCCCCTCTGCTCCCGCAGCACTACGACGTGCTGGAGGCGCTGCCGTCCTGGCCGGCGCGCCTGGACCGCGCCCTGGACGTGGCGCTGGACGGCTCGCCGCAGCGCGCCGTGGTCGCCAAGGCCCTGGACCTGGTGTGCCGCCGGCTGCGCGCGCTCGCCGGCTACAGCGCCGACCTGCAGCTCAAGAAGACCGTGGTCACGCTGCTCAGGCCGGCCGGCAGCGAGCCCGACGACTTCCGCGGCCTGGACGCGCTGCACGTGACGGTGCACGTGGTGCAGCCGCCGCTCGGCACGGACGCGTACTGGACCGAGGCCGCCAGGATCGTGAGCCAGGACGCCTACGTCGGGCTCAAGCCCATGTACCAGGGCGTCATGGGCAAGACGACCACTCACGAGACCCTGTGGCAGCGCCTGCGGTAGGGGCGGCGGCCGAGGGGATCGACATTCTGACTGAAATGTTACTCTTTCACTGCTACCAATAAAAACCCTAACACAATCTAAAAATGTTTATCTCCATGTCTCTATGATAACACAACAAGTATCAAAGTATCACGTAAGAAAGTCCGCCACGCCTCTTAAAAATTTAAAAAGGGGAGCGGCAAATACAGTCCCCTCCACTACCAACAGGTAAAAACTAGATGATGACCAGATTGTCGAGCGTCTTCAGAAAGAAAATAGAAACAGTGAAAATTAAAATATAATGCACTATTTCAAATTAATTCAAGTTAGCTGTGAAGTGCAAAACGACGTGTAACACTTTTTAAAGTCAAACAACCTTCAGATGTTCTTTATTACAGTTGGTGGTGGCAGTGTCCTGATTCACACCGCCTTTACTAACTGCCTCCAAGTGTAACGCGAATGATGGAAGCTAAGCTTGGAGAAATCTGACAAGGCTGTGAAATTAGCCGCTCGGGGGTTTGGTCGTGGAGGTATTGTTATGCTTTCTAAAATTTTAACTTTTTGACATTGGGAAAATTTTCCATGCAACCCTCGAAGTCAGTGAAAAGGCCATTTAACAAACAAAGTCGTGCGTCTTGTAAAATTACTGATTTGGTTTTACCACTGCTGCTGTTTTAATATGAGCAGAGCCTAATCGGCATTCAGCGAACAGCCTCAAAAAAAAACTTTCTCCCAAGTAAGGTTTGTTGTGAAGGTAACCAATTGTTCATTGAGCAAGGAGAGAAACAACACGAATTATGTTGACGTTTCGCACGTCAAGTTCATAAGGTACAGATTTTGATTCTGGCGTGTAATCTCATTAGTAGAGTGCGGTTTTCCAGTTGCTAGACGCCTCTCGACCGCAATAATTAGAGTGCATGAATTGTTGGCATTTTGAGATTATTGTAAAACTTTATTTTATTTTTGTATGACTTTCTTTGGTCTGCTTGAATTCCCTCGAGACCACCCACATCTGTGGGCCTAAATGTAAACTAAATCTTATTTTTTCTTCACTGAGACATGAATGTTGCCTCATGGTTATGAATTAATCAAATTATAATTAAATTCATAGTTTTTGTATGTTTTATATTTGTATTTGAATATTTTAGTTTGTATCTATGTATAGTATTGGTGTATTTGTTGCTCTCTTTGCATGACTTTAATTTATGATTCTTAAGTATATGTAAATAAATGAATTGTGATAATGTACTTTTTTTTCAATGAATCTGCAGGATGGAACCCTTCGAGGGCCAACCAGAAGATGGGCTCATTGGGAAGCAAGAGCATCTTGAAAATAGCTCTAACGGGAACTTAAATGATGACAATGTGGACGGATTAGACCATAGTGATCCAAATTTATTGGATCCAAACCATCATGAAGATGAGTCTATGTTACCTACAGACTGTCTCAATGGAGAAGAAAGGGCACCCACATTGGATGGCATTGGTCTGTTCATAAGGGTTGCATGTTTATAATTTTTTTTACAAAATATTATAGTGAGTAATTGAAATGTGTAATTTGCAGATCAAGATGCTCCAGGAAGTCCAACAACTGGAGCGGAAGCACCTAGTGCTAATACATGGTCTAACATAAAATGTGTGTATTGTGAAACTGTTTTAACACTAAATGACCAACCAAGACTTCTAGAGTGCTTACACACATCATGCATGTCATGTATTACTTCCAAGTTGAATGAACCTAATCAAGAAACGGGAGATGTTGTTGGTGAGTGCTAACCCTTCCTTAAATAGAATCACATTCAAGTTTTACAACCCTAAAAGAGGAAATCCATCAAATTTTCAAATTACATGAAGAACTTAAGAATAATTTAGGTCATATTTTCTTCACAGTTGAAGTTAATAGCATTGCTTGCCCAGAGTGTTCTGTGAGCAGCACTATTAATGCTATCATCGACAACCAGTTTTTATTGGAATTGTGTATGGAGAGTGAAATGGGAACAAATCCTGATCTAAACAAGTCACTCTCGGACTTAAAGTGCTCAAGCTGTCAAGATAGTGCTCCAGCTACAAGCTGGTGTGTAGATTGTGCCGAGTTCATCTGTGACGATTGTGTTCAGGTACTTATTTTAAAAAAAGAAAAAGAAAAAGAAAAGAAAAAAGAAGAAAAAAATATATACATATATACATTTTTTTAGTTAATTGTTAGAGAAATTTAAATTTGACATTTTCTGTTTTTCAGGCTCATCAAAGATTAAAAATCACAAAAGATCACACAATAAAACCCAAAGAGGAGGGGGATTTAGAGAATCATACATTAGCAAATACTGTGACTTCTAAAAATTTCTTTTGTAACATTCATCCGCAGGTCAGTGTTCACACTTTTTCTTACACCTCTCTTACCGTCTCAATTTAAAACTAAATTTGGCTAATCTTTTCATTTTAGGAGCAACTTACTTTGTTTTGTGAAACCTGCGACAGACTCACTTGCAGAGACTGTCAGTTGACAGATCATCGTGACCATAAGTATAAGTTCAGCCATGAAATTGCCTCAGAGTCAAGAGGGATGATAAATAGTTTGTTATCAGAAGTAAGGTGTGTATCAAGGAACTCTAGATATGTTAACATTTAAATTTAATTTAAATTAACAATTGAATGCATTAAACATAATATAAATAAATATAAAATTTGGACTTAATTGTTATTTTTAAATATCTTTCAGCTACAAGAGGGTTCTCTTAAAGAGTGCTACCAAGGTCATTGAAGATAGACAAGTACTTATTGTAGAAAAGAAAAAGGCTCTTCTTCAAGAAATAACTCAAATGGTGTATCGGTATGTATCTGATGATTTTGGTGATATGAGAGTTCTTTGCCATGCATTCACTAAGTCATCAATTCTCGCAGTCTTACAAATGCTATCAACCAAAGGGGGAAACAATTAGTGGTTCGTCTTAATGAGGTTTGCGATGCTAAACAGAAGACATTAACAGAGAAAAAAATGGCATTGGAGCAATTATCTTTAGTGACAGATCACTGCATTGACTTTGTTACAAATGCTGTGAATAAAGGTAGTGACATGGCTCTTCTGTTTAGTAAAAGGTAAGTGCCAGATTAAAATCTGAAACATTTCTTTACAAACTTATTTTAAAAATTAATTAATTTGTTTTCAACTTGCAGGCAAATTACACAACATCTACAGAGAATAAAAAGCAAGAGAGCAGACATTCCTAACCCAGAAATCCCTGTCAGAATACATTTAGCTACTGACAAAGTTCCTGACTTGATAAGAGGTAATAATTTGCATCCCGTCAATATGAAATGTTGTTGCATTCTCAAAAGCCTTCTAATTTGTCTATTTTTCTTTACAGTACTATCGTCGATTGGAAATATTGTTGTGGATGGACGAGTCTATCCATCACAACACAACAATAACACAAGTAGTCAATCGAGCTCCAACAGCGCTGGGTCTGGAACTAATGCCACAGCCGCTCCTTCCTCCTCTCCAGCCACTGTTAGTCAACCTCAACAAATTCACCAACCTCCTCCACACCACGGTCAACCGCCAGCCAACCAGGCAGGATACTCAACCGTGCCGCCGTATTTTCCCCCGGGCTCCTCCCTGGTAACGCTTTGTTCCCGACCGCATCAGACTCCCCAGTTTTTCAAACACCTACAGTCATTGATTCTCATTACAGCGGCAGTCAACATCCATGGGACCCGCGGGGCCGCAGAGGGCCGCAACGCCGCCGCAACCCCAACATCTTCAGAACTTGCAGGCCTTACCAGCACAAGTGGCACGGAACTTGAACATGCTTCGTCATTCACCTCAACACCCTCAAGGTCTTGGCCTCATGAGAACTCACCACCAGCAAGTGACGTCTTCTACCCACCCTATAGCGGACGGTCGCAATGTAACCCTGCAAGCAATGCTGAACCCCAGGGCTGCACAACCTGGTGGCCCAACTCCGCCGCTCCCCCCTCACCAGGGGCCAGGACGGGCTTCTCTGTCAATGGGGCCTGTGGGCCATCCGGTATGCAATTCTCAATTTTCTTAATTTCTTAATTCTCTATTTCTATTATATTTTTTTACAATTTATTTTCGTTGGTATAGCTGTTGCTCAGGAAATTAATTAAATTATTTTGTGTCTAGGGCCAACATCCTTCCGGGATGCCACATACCCAGCGACGCTACCAGGACCCCCTCATGGCCCAGCAGCAGGCAGCAGCGGCGCAGCACCATTACCAGAGAGAATACATGCGACAACAGCAGCAGCAGCAGCAGCAGCAGCAGCACAATTTGGTGAGCGAGGCAGTTGTTTCCTCAGATGTTTTGAGGGTGTTCTTTCAACATTACTAATTTGGTTATTTGGTGTAGTATGGAACGTACCACCCTGGCCCGGGGACAGCTGGCTCAGCAATGTGGCCGGGGCCAACAGCTCAGCGTGGAGGCCATCAGACTCAGGGCGTGCCACAGCAGGCTCAGCACCCCCCATCCCAGGCCCAGGTGCAGGCCCAGGCGCAGGCCCAGGCCCAGGCTCAGGCCCAGGCCCAGGCCCAGGCCCAGGCCCAGGCGCAGGCCCAGGCGGCCTTACACCAATGGCATATTCCTCAGCACGGGGTCAGTCAGCACGGCAATCTTGGTCGCTCTGGCCAGGGCCCGAACCACCAGGACAACAACTCTTACAAAATTACCCTCAAGACACAGGTATGCTCTTTGAAATATTTGGGCTTTGAATTAGAGTTGAAGTTACACTTACCAGTGTGGTGTAGGCAAGATTTGATGGGTTTCCCTTCCTTCAGGTGTCCCCACTGCAGCAGCAGCCGCAGGCATCTTCGCCAGGCGTACCAGGAGCCTCGATCAGCGCTGGCCCAGTGCCTGGAGCCATCCCCATCCATAAGCAGCCTGCAACTGTATGTACTGTTTGCTTTCATCCTCATTTATCCACCTACATTCCCAGCTTGCTGACAAGTTTGCAATGTGGCATGTTTTCAGAGCATATCTGTCACTCGTGAAGATTCTCGCACTCCACGTCTCAATGATCGCAGCTCTACTTCTAGTGTCAGCTCAAACAACAGCAATGGGGAGCGTAGTATTAGCAGGCAGTCATCCACAAGCTACATGGTATCATCCTCAGCACCTAAAACTCCAAGTCCAAGTCTAAATAAACCAGAAGATGCAGAGAGAAGCTTAGACAAATATTGTGAAGTTGGTTTTTATTTCTATTAGCTCTTTTAATCCGTTTCTGTCAATTCACTGTCACTAAAATTTTAAACATGTTTCAGGAATCCGTGAATGATCTGATGGCAACAATAGCAAAGCTTGACAGCAATGGCATTGTAGTGATTCCTGAGCCTCAACCCCAGGCACCAATGCAGCTGGTTCAGGCTGGTGACAGTCCACAAGTAGACTCATCCACAGGTGATACTAGGCACCAAGGCAAGGTTGTCGGTTCCAGTAAAACTGTTAAAAAATTTAACTAAATTTTACCTTTAATGTGTTTGTTTCCTTTTAGTTGTGGAGAAACAAGAAGAGGTTGAGCCTCCTAAAGATGATCCTAATGAGGATTGGTGTGCTGTATGTATGGATGGTGGGGAATTAGTTTGTTGTGATAAATGCCCCAAAGTTTTTCACATGCACTGTCACATTCCTCCACTTGTTGCTCTGCCTGAGTAAGCATTTCATGTATATCATGTTGTTCTCTGGTTATTGAGAGCTGTATCTTTGTGCTATAACACTTTGTATATCATTATTTCAGAGATACATGGCAGTGTCTACTATGTACTGACATAAATGAAGTTGTGTGTCGTATTCAAGATCAAAAAATTCAGGGAACTTTAAATACACATGAATTAAACGTAGCACGGCGTCTTGTTCTTGAGCTCTACTGTCAATATGAACCAAGTTTACAATTCCGAGATATTAGCACTGAGGTATGATATTTTCCAACTGATCTATTAGTGAAGCAATTATCCTTGGTGTTAAGTATATGTGGCTGCAGTTTTTTGTGTCTTATTTAAACAATTATCTTATCTTACTCTAGGCCACATCATACAATGACCACATAGACAATCCTATGTGTCTTGAAACTATTAGAAATAAACTAAGTCCTGACCATGCAGAGCATTATACTGATCTATCTCAGGTTGTAAATGATATTCGTCTTATATTTAAAAATGCCTTTGCCAACAACAGTGTAAGTGGTTTTAATATCCTAAATTTATACTTATATCATGGTGAATAAATATTAAGACTACTACTGTTTCATTTTCAGAATGACAGCGTGGTTTATAGTGATGCCAAAACTTTGGAAGAGTTCTTTGAACATCTTCTCTCAAAGTGGCTTCCCAACTTCAGTTTTTCTAAAAATGGTGACTCTGAAGAGGAAGCAGTTCATGATAATATGAAAGAAAGTAGTGACAATGATCAGATACCCCCAGCAAAGAGAATTAAAAGGGGTGTGTTAGACTGATGTTACGCCACTGGGAATGTGTTAGCGGAATCTAACATATTTCCAGCTAGCAATTTCTACCACATTACGGTTTTTACTGTTGTGACATTTTTTCCTATAGAAAAAAAATTCGAGAGGTATCTCATAAATCAATACATATAAGTATCATCCACCTGATATGACTGCCTTGTGTTTTGAGTTGTGGAATGCTACTCCTTGACAGTCTTTCTGGTGCCTAACCATGCTGAAGTCAAAAACAGCCTGTTGAAAGGGTTTCAGGATTATGTAGTATTTTTAGCATCTACCCAGGTGAAGAGAAAGCAACTTATGTCTTCTACAATTTTCCAATGCACTCCATCAAATTATTTTTGTATGGGTAGAACTGTACTTACAAAACTTAGTGTTACATTAGTGTTACACAATTTATCTAATCAAAGATCATTTCAATCATTTATTTACTGCAACCACTTTCCTCTTATACCTTAAGAATTCAGAATTTTTTAAATTATTGTTGTTATTTAAGAAAAGAAAGTAATTGTACAATTCTGGATTATCATATAACCAAGCTCTGGTTTTGTAGATGCTGCTGGTGGTGTCTGGTGTCCTGAATCATGCTTGCTTTTTGGTCTGTTGAATGTTAAGTGAGTATGTTTGATCTCATGCTTATGTGTACAATGAAGCATGAAGAATACTGTGATACTTTGGATAATTATATGAATATTCTGTATATGCTTGTGAACAATTTGGTTGTCATCTTGGGGATTAGAAAACCTAGGAAGTTTGTTTTATTTTTTATGTAACATTAAAGTATGTATTTCAAGAAACTTTCTGAATTACTCAGTTGAAACCTTTCAATATTGTTACATTTTGTACATCTGAAAAATGGAAAGTTTTATTTCCATTTGCCTATTTATTAGATAGTAAACCATGACAGTGTTGTTTGAGCAAATAAGTATAATATCGTCAAATGAAGCACATTTCAAACACTTTCTTTCTGTTGTAAGTTGGATCGTCAGTATTTAAATCTCCTCAACCTTATACAAAGTTTCTGCTATTGATCAGGTTAACCTGATCTTTCTTGAAAAAAATTATCTTACTGTTTTATAGTTTCAAAGTCATTGTCAAGCTGGTGTAACCAGTATAATCTTGCCTACATTCTCTGTCTTAAACAGTTAGTTGTGTAAGTTGACCAGTCCTATAGAATGCTGCTGTTACCTTTGTGCAATTACCACTTATGCATAGTAATTATTTGAATCTTCATACTTGTGTGCATTTAGTTTCTTCTTATAGAAATTACTTTTGCAATTCTGTGTTCTGAATAAGTGTTTATCTCTTGGACCTAGTGAAGTTACTGGAATGAGGTTGTTCTAAATTTGCAAAGGGTATCACATTTCATATTTTATGTTACATATTCTTGATTTATGTTACATATTCTTGAATTTACCAATGCTTTGGTCTGATACCATGTATAAATGTAGTGAAATTTTGTAATGTGTGCTTGTGGGTGTGGTGTTTGAACAAATTAAGCAAAGTATTTCTCATATCATGATGCTGATAGGTGGAATCTGGGACTTTATTTTCTTGTTTTTATTGTGTTGTTTTTTTTTTTGTTTCAATTTTTTCAAGCTAGTATGTCGTAAAATTATGGATGTCTTCCAAGACGTAAAGTTTCTGTTTCTAGCAGAACTGTAGCTTTTTGTTATATGTTAAGTTATATTTTACATAGTGGAATCCACTTTGATTTTGTTACTTTGTTGATAGTGTGCTATGACCTAGCATCCTTCTTAATGATGTACATAATGTACATAATTTGGTTTTAAGAAAGATATTTGCTAGCGACTCATCTTGTTATGGACTAGTGTCACTTTTTAGGGAAGAAATGTGTCAAACTACAAATTGTGTTAAGAAAAAAAAATTTACGAAACATTGACCCACTCATAAATCACATTGAAATCTCCTCCTAGGAACTTCCCCATTCCAGGCTGCCCTATACCCCTGCTTTATTTTCAGTATCTAAATGTAGGTTATTTCAAGATAGCAAAATCTGTGTGTAAGCTGGATGGTGTTCAAGATCTTGTGCCAAACAGGTGTCTGCAAAATGTTGTTACAGCACCCAGTGTTGGGTGAACACAAAATACGCTTCCGTTTATTTAAAATCCTTAAGACTGAAATATATCTTAACCTCTATCTATTCTTTCCTTGTTTTTAACCCTTTGTTCAACTTATTTGTGTAAGCTTCATGAGATAAAATGTAAATGGCTGGATTACATTACTCATTACTGCTCATTACTCTGCCTTTCAAAGAGTTTGGAGGAGTGGGGGCAGACCATAGACCACTCTGTGCGTAGGCAGCCCGCTACACACCTGGTCAGAAGACGCAATCTTCAATCGCGAGCCGCGTTGAAGTACTGAGCAGCGTCTTGCAATCAAAATGCCAGAAAGGCCAGATAAACTGGCCGTGAATGGTGACAGTCACATTTCTTCAGCAAACGGTGGAAATAACGAGATCGTCGACCAAGTCCGTCGACAAGAAGACTTGACGCTGACAGACCACCTGAACCGAAGATTATTGACATCGTTTCTATCAAGGATTAACAGTAGTGCCGTGCAGGACTCGCAAGAAAACTCAGCTCAGCCCGCCGACGCCGCCAGCGCCCAGTCAGATCAGGACGATTTCGCTGCTTGACTGTTTCAAAATTCTCTTAATAAGCCGAACGGGGAGGTCTCTAACCTCAAAGCAAATCTAACCTCTGCCGTCAGCCATGGTGTCCATTTTCATGCGCATCGAAATCATTGTCATGGACGACGTTGTACGGTTGTCCTATTACACACTGTTGCTGCTTGTGCGCAGCTTCCTTAATTTTCAGAGATTTATGCTAAGATAATTTTTTTATTAAATGTTTCATTGTTGGCTGCACTCCCTGTCCGTCTGCAACAGGCGGTTTCCCGCCCAATTTCGTTTCTTAGTTTCGGAATATAATATTCTCCCATAGTGGCCGAGAGAATCTGTTTCAAATTTGTTAGAAGTGTAGTCATGTTTCACTCTATCTTCTATTTTAACATAACAAGAATAGTATTTTAAAGTAACTTTGTGATTGCGCCATGCAATAGTTTGTTTATATATCTTTGATATTGTGAAGTCCATGCCATAACCTTTCTGTTCGCATTGTGATAAAGCGACTATGGCTTACGCAGTCGACGATTTATTTGGAAGTGACAGTCTTTTGGGCGATCCAAACGACTTAGACAACCTGGTTGAGTTTGGAGATGCAAGAAATCATTCAGATAATGAAAGACTAGGCGAGGAAGGAGGTAATTTTCACAGTAAATTGCAGGTACTGTGTAATTTTGTTGAGCATTACCATTGGTTCTATGTATTCAGGTGGGGAAGATGAAGATGAGACCACTGAGTCAAACAAGACAGATAAACCTGAAGAAAAGAAGGTTGTTAGAATAAAGCGACCTCAACCTAAACTAGACGCTGAGAGGTATGTTACAGACAAAGGATTCATATCTTATGTCTTCCTTCAAGAAAATTGCCATCCATTTTTTCTTAACATACTAATTTTACAGGTTGAAAGGGCCACGAGGTTTGAAGCAACTGAAAAAGTCTTTCACTGACATAAAATTTAAGGGCAAGAACCATGAAGCTGAAGATCTGCAAAAGGTCATGGTGCGATTGGAGCATTGGTCCCATCGTCTTTTCCCTAAATTTCAATTTGATGACTTCCTTGAAAAAGTGGAAAAATTAGGCTCCAAAAAAGTGGTGCAGGTACTTCCTGTATTTTTTTACACCTTGATTGTTTGAAACATCTTAAAGATTGCTGATGTGCTCATTAATATATTTTTGTGTGTAGAACTATGTTAAGAGACTGCGCATGGGTCTGGAGGATGATGATGATGATGGTGTGGTACGGTCCGACAATGAGGAGGCAGTAGATGACCCTGATGCTCTAGCAGATGACACGATGGGAGAGTTTGACCGCCTCTTAGCTGAACAAGTCACCCTCCATGAAAACAGCCTGTCGGTGTCCACCCCAAGGACGCCTGGTGCTGCTGCCAGCCACTTGAGGACTCCCTCGATAGCACCTTTAAAGCCTCAGGCTGTCTCATCTACTCCTGCACAGTCGGTATGTATTTGACGTCAAGAATGGGCCTACTCATAGTTGTCTCCTGGTTCACCTGCTCCTACGCAGTTGCTAAATACGTCTGATTAGTGTTCCTCTTCGCTCACTGGCGAAAGAGCGGTGAGGGCGGGGGGATGTCCGCTTCCGCCCCTTCCCATCAGGCTCTCATGGTCCGCCTGATGCAAGGCTGCAGGTTGATCTATACTGATGACAACCCCTGTAGTTAGGCAACCCTCGCCAGACCTCGCCTCTCCCGCCTCCCAGTCGTATGCCGTGTTCAATCACTCGCCTCGCAGACGTCCTGTTCGCCACCGACCTTCCCCTGACTCTGAGCGACATGTTCGCACGGACAGTGTTCCTCTCTCCTCCCCGCCCGCGCCGAAGCCAAATTACAAATTTTCCTCTAGACTCTGACGACTCGTAATTGAAATCCAGCCAGCTCCATTTGCCGTCCCTGATGATGCTCGATAACGCTATTCAGTAGACTCCGCGCCGGGGGTGGCGGCGCGGGGGGCGATTCCCCCGCCCCACACCCAATCAGAGCCGCCCCCGCCGTCGCCCGCAGCTTCTCTCGGGGGCGGCGTGGCGTGGCGTCGCGGCGTCCCACGCTACGCCACGCCACGGCGCGCGTCGCGTCGCGTATACGCAATCAATACGACGCCGAGACGAGGCGGGGCGGGGCGCGGGGGTGGGGGTGGGCGTGGGGTCACACGACCAGGGACCAGGTTGGGGCTGATTGCTGAGCTGTGCCCCGGCGCCCCGCCCCGCCCCCCCCCCCGCCCCGCCGCGCCCCGCCCCGCCCAGACGCGCCCCGCCGCGCCCCGCCTGTCGCTCTGTCATGACACAGCCATGAGCGCAACAAGGACAGAGCTGATCCACCACTGCTCATTCCGCCTCATGGCCACCATCCCTGTGTCAGGACGACTCAGCACACGTTTCATGATGTTTCAACCCTGCTTAGGAAGATAATTAATCGTGACCCGAGACACCGATGGAGCAGTGCAGCTGCAGCTGTCCCACTAGCCCAGAGTTTTTTAATTGTATTTTTCGGTGGTGGGGGTGCGGGCAGGGGTCGCGTTGAGTCGCGATGTACCTTCAGTGGGGTCCCGAAAAACTTTCATGGGGCCATTTTTGGCTCGCCAGTCAGAAAGGTTGAGGACCGCCCGGCTGGGACTTCCCCTCCCCGCACCCACCCGCCCTACCCTGACCACCCCAACCCTGCCTGGAGGCCGCCCCGCCAGCTCTGGTCCCTGCGCCCTGTGACCAGCAAGCCACCCCCAGGCGCGCCCCGCCCGGGGTGTTGTCGGTTCTGCCGGCGAGTACAACGAACCCGGACTTGGGCAAGGCGCCCCTAAGGCTTAGGTCCCGGGCCTGGCGGGGGCGGGGTTGCGCCTGCGCGTGGGAATGCGAAAGCCGCGGGGCGGGGCGGGGCGGGGGCGGCACCTTCAGGCACCGCCCCCGGCCCGGCCCGGCCCTCGGCGGCGGCCACCCACCCCCGAGCCACCGGCCCAGGTCCTCGCCGGGGCTCCTTCTTAAGACAACATTGTCCAGCAGACACATTGCCCACATCGAATTACCATCCCCCCAAAGTTACTACATTTTTATCTCTACACGAGCTAAGTTTGATCAGCTTGAATTTCAAACCACCCAAAAGTTAGGCTCATCTGCGAGCACTACTGTACTTTTCACCTTCCCTCCCTCGCTCCGCCCCGGCCGCGCGGCCTGCAGGGGCTGAACCACTGCCCCAGTGCAACGAGCCACTCCACGGCCCCGCCAACCGTTACCCTGACCCTTTATCTGGCGACCCGCAATAACTTTCCGCGCTTGGGGTGGTTTCCACTCCTGCAGCTCTCCTTCCTCTCTGTGCCCCCCCCTCTCTCTCTCCCCCCTCAACCAACCCCCAACTACCCCCAATGGCGCGGGTAGGGGGTGGTGGCGCGGCTCGCGTCCCGGGCTGCGATGCGCACTCCTGCTCCTCTGCCCGTTCCCCCTGGTCTCACGCTGCGCTGCGCTGCGCAGTATCGAGAGCGGAGGCGGGGCGGGGCGCAAGTGGGGCAAAACTGCTGGAAGACTTTTCCGGAAGCGGCGCAGGCTTGGCAATATTCTTGGTTTTATCGCGGTGGACCCCTTGTCTCGAGTCACGGGAAACAGGAATTGGCCTTTGCGTTCCCAGATTGAAATTTGCGATTGCATCACCAGTCAGGGATGGTCAGTCCGGCCCGGGGCGGGGCGGGGGCGCTCAGGACCGAGGTTTAGCCTGCTGAATGATGGATGCCGCTGGCTAGCCGTTCCGCTCGTCCGCCCCGCCTCCGCCCGCCCCGCCCCGCCCCGCCCCGCCCCGCCCCGCCCCGCCCCGCCCCGCCCCGCCCCCACTGTTGGACGCGCCCCCGGGGGCTGCGCGCCCCACCGCATCCCGCCGCCCCCACCCCCTCAGCGCTGCCGACCCGGCCCGGCCCGGCCCGGCGCTCCCCTCGGCCGCCTCGGCCCCACGCTTGCGCGTGGCTGGGCGCCCCGCCCGCCCCGCCCCGTCCCACCAGCACACGGCACCTTTCATCCCCTACCCCTCGCAGACTCCGTGCGCTCCTGCCCGCCATGCTGGCCGGCGCGGCCCAGCCCCGCCCCGCCCCGCCCCGCCCCGCCCCGCCCCGCCCGGCTCAGCCCCACTCTGCGGGGCGGGACAGGGTGGGCTCCGCTGGGGTTAGTTGAGTCCTTGTCGCCGTCCTGTCCGGGCTGGGATTGAGCTGCTGCCGTGTCTGCCAGCAGCGGTGAGCTTCCCGGGTCATGAGGATGCTGCAGCCTCGCCCCGCCCCACCCCCTTGCGCTGACACTTGTTCCTGTTGCAGACTCTGACTGACGAGCAGCGCGCGCGCATCGAGCGGAACAGACTCGCGGCCATGGAGAGGCGCCGGACCCGCGCGGCCATGCGCGCCACCGAGCAGCAGGAACCACAGCAGGAACCGCAGCAGGAGCCGCAGGCTGCTGCAGCCGACAGGCCGCTTGGGCCAGGGGCCGTGGAGGCGGAGCATGCCAAGTCCAAGGAGGAAGGAGGAGAAAAGTCCAAGGAGAGGGAAGGACCGCCCGAGTCCGAGAAGGAAGGGGAGACTGAGGACGCCGTCGAGGCCGCCGCGGGGGCCCCCGTGCCCTCCCCTAATCCTCGCCCTCAGCCTGCCCCCGGGCCAGGGCCCCCTCCGGCACCGGAGCCGGCCCCAGCCCCTCAGCCGGTACCGGAGCCGAACCCCTCTCCGGAGCGGGCTCCTGAGGCGGCCCCGGAGGCGGGTGGTGCTGACGCTGGTGCGGTGTCGTCTGGCGAGATCCAGCTGCCCTCCTCCGTGGAGACCGAGATCGTGGCCGTCCTGGACAGCCCCGCGGCCGGTCTGCCATCACTTCCACCGCTGGGCAATCAGGAGGATAATAAGGTGTCCCCTGTGAGTATGTGCCTTTTTCGTTTTTATTGTCCGAGAAGGGAAAAAACCTAGGAGGGAAAAAAAACACTTTCCCACCATTCTAATTTTTTTTAAATTTTATTTTAAATATCGTGCACCATTCTAGATGCTTGAATGTGAGAAAGGTGGCAACTGGCAAGGTGTCTTAGGGCACCATGGTTAACTGAAACTTGTGTTTGTGCAGCCTGCCGATGCAGTTGGACCCTCAGAACTCTGTCTTTCTGAGACATCGTCTTCATCTGGAGATGTTCAAGTCGTCGTTGGCAATGTAGTTGAGCAAACTGATCAACCCAAAGAGGATGCTGAAAAAAAAGGATTAAAAAGGCAGCTTAGTCAGTCGGATAGTTCATCAGACGACGACTATTTCCCGGGTAAGTCTTCATCAAGCAGCAGTTGTGAAAGCAGCAGTACAAGCAGCACAGCCAAAAAGTCAACCGACAAAGGGGAGTTGGCAGTGGATTCACCAATTCCCTCTGAGGATTTCTCTGCCTGGGCTCTTGCAGCTTTCATGGAGCACGATGAAGTGGAGACTCAGCAGCTTGGTAATGAGGAAGAGAAACCTGAGATACCTCCCTTAGATAATGAAAAAGAGAGCAATGATTATTCTGAAGAAGATATGGAGGTTCTCAATATTATTCACAACCCAGCTAAACAGTAAAAACAAAAAACAAAAAATTAAACTGGAACATGAATCTTTTAGCTTTTTATTATGTGTCGCCTTTCCCCCTTCTTGTCTTTGGTGTGCTATTATCACATATGTGTATTTGGTGTTGTTTTGTTTTTGTTTTTTGTTTTTTTGAGCTTGTTGAAATGCTTTTAGGAATGATCTAAAGTTTCTTTTGCACATGGATTCATGAAATATTGTGCTCTATTAATCATTTTTGATGTTATATATACATATATATATGTGTGTGTAGCTTATTTCTCTTTGTGATTTTAATTTCCTTTTTTTCCCCCTTCTTCTTCTTCTAGGTTCTTAATTTGCTTGTAGGCACAAGAATATTGTCCTGTAGATAGTCACTGCATGACCCTCATGGTTGCATGTGATGACAAGGAAAGAAAATGGATGATTTTCCACCATGCTCATTGAGCGCATCATGGGATCACATTAGGCCTTCAAAGCATTTAATTTCTCAACTTTCTCAAAGTTTAAGTCGGAAGATGGGCTCATTGTATTTCACTTCCACCATGTTTAATGAGCTGTGTGTTGTGCAAGGCCACTTCAAGTCTGCAAATGTGTCTACTATCTGTTGAGTGAACATTTTAAAGTGAAAGGTGTATTGAAGCCTTCTTTCCTCATTGAAGATGTAGATGAACAGGGTGATGTTAAAAAGTCTGAAATAGGTAGTCTGTATAAAATTGCTTCACATCCTAAATTCTTAAAAACTTGTAAGTCTTCACTATGTTGCTCAATGTAGAAATATAAACTTAATCAAGTATCCATAATCATATTGTCTTGTTTTGCATTGACAATTTGCATGTAATTTCAGTCTTGGTGACATACTTCTGAAAAAGTTGATTTTAACTTGCAGAATTTTTTCAATTATTCATTTAAGCTAGGTGTCACCAATATATGTGTTTACTTTATATCTATAATGAATGTGCTTTGGCACCTAACATATCAAAAAGCTGACATTCTTTTGTTAAACAATGAAACAGCAGTACCCTGTTTTAATTCTTGTTTTTGGTTTTAAATTAAAATATGTAGTGGTGAAAAAATGACCCATCAACGTTTTAAAAAAATCATTTTGTCTTATTCATTTAACTGTGATTTCTTGCCTTTTCCAAGTGAATTAGGGGTACACTGTGCAAAAATGTATGTTGCATAAATATGTCAATACTGTATTTGATGTTTTAGAATGAGTATAACCCTTAATTTATCCTACTTGTTATTTTACTCGGCTCTGTATTCACATATTTAATTTCTCCCAATCTCTGTGGAAATGAATATGTTCAATGTGTTTTGTGAAAAAAGAAATACAAGTCTGTGTTGACACAAATATTAAATGTTGTTCTCTTTTCCCCTATATCCTAGTAGTGTTTGTTTTCATGCGGCAGCAGAACGTGAATGTTATAAAACCTGCAAGTCCTTAAAACGCATAAAAGTGAAGTCGACTATACCCTAGTCGTGTCGCGCTGTAGGTTTGAACTTGAGCGCGTTGCTTTTGACACCAGTTGCTGAAGCAGGCCGCCAACGACAGAAAGCTACTCGGTTTGCTTCTTGCCGCAGATAACGACATTCTGTCAGGCAGTAGCACGCGAAATGTTTTCGCTATCTCACTACAAGTATTTTTTTTTTAGCTCTTGGTTGAATTGAGCACCACCTGCAGTGATGATGATTATGTGTTCTCATTTTTCGGAGGTTGTGAAATACATGTGGAACGAAAGGGTGTCGGTTGTCAGTAGGGCAGGGCACCGCAATTAGTGGAGTAGTCGGCTGTTCAAATGTGTGAGAAGTATTTTGTTTACATTTGAATTTATGTAAAATTTTCATGAAGTTTGGTTTTAATCCTTGTAAGTTTTATTGGCGTCGTGTTTGGTGCATGAATGAACGCAATGTTTACGTTCTTTGCCTTTGTTGATCGCGAGATGTAACTATGACTCATGTAAAGAGACTTTTCGTGGAATAACTTTCATGAAATTGCATAGATTGCTCTACCGGTACTAATTGTGTTGCATATTTTGTTGCTTTGAACTCCTGTTAAGTATTAAACGCGGTACTCTTTCATAACTTTTTGAGTTCACCCACTTCGGCATTACCGTCACCAGCTTATTTGGTTATGTTCTCGATTCCATCTATGTTAAGCCGGAGGCAAAAGTTTTTAATGAATTTTTCAATATGACGATTCACGGTTGGTTTTATCCCATTTTTATTAGGGGAGAACTCTATTCAACAGCGTTAAGCCATTCTAAAACCAGATTTTACTCTTTTATATTGTTTCATGACTAATTAGTCAAGTAGCTTTTTTTAAGTAGAAGTAATGCAAAACTTGTTCTTGTGGGTGATCCATACAGCATGGTTTCAATTTTACTGCTTGAAAGCTGGTAAAAGTTAATTTAGCCTAGTTAGAGGAGCTTAGTTTTATTTCATCTGTACATGGTATCGTGACCTATCTATACAGCAACCTGTTGCATTTTCTGTATTACTATTTTTACCAACACATCAATAAACTTTGGCATGGCTTTGTGTATAATTCCCTAATGTTTTGTTTGTTCGTTTTCTTTGTTTTGATTTTGGTAGGACTGAAGAGTCTTGGCATCGGTCTGTAGTTTAAGTGTTTCCATTCATCATGCCCACTCAACTAGCTCCAGAAATGGATGTCCCAGAGATTCGTGTAAAAACTGTCTTCAATGGGTAAGAGTTTGCCTTTTTTCCAAGCTTAAATTAACTCATAATCATTTGAGCAATCACCACATTACTGTTTGCAACTTTGTACCCAGCATATCTCTTTTTAATTGCCAGTAATATGAAATTAATTGTAAATATTTTTCCTGTGGAACATATTGAAATATCAATTTTAAACTGGCATCGGCGTCATTTAAACACTCATGGCCAAGCATTTATTGCATTCGCATGACTATTAATACGCTGATTGTTGTGGAAGTATCAATTTCACTCTACTTTTAGAGTCCCCCCAATCTACACGTCAGGGCTTGAAACGCATCTCATCAAGCGACTGCAGATAATGAGGTCCTTTCCCCGTGTGTTTCCTCCAGAGAGGTGATGATCACCTACATCGACCCCAACATCACGCTGGAACAGCTCCAGCGTGAGATGAGGGCCATCTGCCACTTCACGGGCGAGCAGGTCTTCACCATGAAGTGGGTGGACGAGGAGGGCGACCCCTGCACCGTCACCACGCAGATGGAGCTCCGAGAGGCCATCCGGCTGTACGAGCTCAACAAGGACTCTGAGCTCACCATCCATGGTGAGTGTTCTCAGCAGCGCCCTTCCCCGTTGTACACCTAGTGATTCAGAAAAATTCCAGAAGATTAAAAAATAATAAAAAAAAAAAAAATCAGAAAAATTTAGGAAAAATGCAAAAAAAAAATATAAAAAAGACATCGAAAATTCACATTTTTACGACATTTGTCGATCAAAATTCAGGGTGAGGGCGGGTAGGGGTACTCGTGATTTTACGACTCGGGTCTGTATTTTATTCTGCGACCACCCGTTTGGCGTCTCTACTGCCCGACGCGCTACCCTCCAGCTCCCGCCCCGGCCCCGGCCCGGCGCTACCCCGAGCGCTACCCCCGGCGCAGGGCGCGCGAGGCTGGAATATCTGCGAGTGCCTGCACCGCGCTACCCCTTCCTCCCCCCTTCCCCTCCCCTTCCCTACATCTAGCTCTCGGCGCAGCGCCTGGCAGCGCCTCCGAGGAGTTGGCACGACTGTGTTCCTGCTGCTCCTGCTGTTGGGGCGCGGCACTTTTATCCAGCCTCCATCATGTGCCCCGCGAGGTAGAGCAGGAGACCAGTCTCTTGGCCTCACGGGGTGGGCGGGTGGGGTGGGGCGGGGCGGGGCGCCAGGGCCTGCGGCGGGGAGAGAGACCGAGAGGGCGGAGCGCTGGTTGGGCCCGTTGGGCCGTACCCCGCTCCCGCTCTGTGGCGACAGGGCGCGCCGCGCTCAGCGCCCGTGACGTCACTACCCCCTCCCCCCCGCACTGTCACCGGATCCACCCTTGAACCACATTTGGAGCACGGCGTACTGCCGGGCGGGGGCAGACCGGGCTGAGCTCGGAGTTCACCACCACCACCACCGCCCACCACCAGGATGAGATTCCTCCGCAATGCCTTCCCCGTGGTCTCGAAATACCTTTCCCTTCGCTCTCTCTCCCCACGGTATTCCTCCCTACGATGAGCCCCGGGCGGCGGGGCAAGCCGAGCGGCTAAGAGGTTTTCTTAATTTATTAAGTTGGAGCGGTTGGCTGCGTCCCGGGTGGAGCACAGTAACGCTTTAATCAGATTCCTGCGTTCTCAGACCGGCCGGGCCGGCCTGGGCCCGGTGGGGCGCTCCACCTGTCCCGCCCCGCCCCGCCCATCCCTCGGATAGGTTTCAGTCCTATTCTTTGGCCTCCGCCGCGCCGCCCCACCTTCCCCTCCAAGTGCGCCCCCGGGGCACAGAGGCGCTGAGCCGGGCGGGGCGGGGCGGGGAGGACATACCCTTCCCTTACCCTCCCGCCGTGCGCCCCCTCCGGTACAGTAGCAGTGTACCCAGCCGTGCCGACCCGGACCGCCCGAGTGGCGCCAGCGAATGGTGCAGCGGAGCGTCGGGGTGGGGGTGGGGGCGGGCGGGCGTGGACGGCGTGGACGGCGTGGACGGCGTGGACGGCGTGGACGGGACAGCGGAGGTCCTGTAGGGTGATTCCACACAGTGGTCTCGGCTCTCTGTTCTTGTCGCAAGAGACACGACACTACTGTAAAACGTGTGCTCAGGGCGGGGCGCGCGCCCGGCCGGCATCCACGTGAGCTTGTGCATGGTGGTGACGCCTGGTCAGCCGTGGACAGCTGCTGGCTGCCGTGCCGTGGCCGCCGTCGCCTTACCTCGCGCTGTCCCTTTCCGGGCAGGCAGGGCGCGGCGGGCGCGGTGCGGTGCGGGGCAGCCCTGGCCCTGCGGTGCCCCGGGCGGGGCGGGGCGGGGCGGGGCGGGTGCTGGCGGGGGGCAGTGCTACCCCCGCAGCCCACCCCGTCCCCTTCCCCCGCCCCTGCGACTGCGCACACCGCACTGCCTGGCGCTAGCGGGGGGCGGGGGCAGGCTGGGCGTATGGCTTGCTATGCTGCTGGGGCGGCGGGGCGGGGGGCGGGGCGGGGTGGGGCGCCTGGCCCCCGCGGTGCGGTGCGGGGCGGGGCGAGGAGTACATGGGACTCCAGTGCAGCCGCGCCCCTCGACACAGTCACACCGCCCGTGCCGCCCCGCCCCGCCCCGCCCCGCCCCGCCCGCTCCAGAGCGTCCTGCAGCAGCTGTCCTGTGCTGCGGCTCGGCTGTCACCATGGCGTGGGGATACTGGAGCGCCACCTCGGTGCTGCCGGACCGGCGGTCGCCCCGCCGGGGCACGACGGTGGCCCACCAGCTGGCCGCGGCCGGCGCGGCCCCCGCCCCCGCCGTGCACGCGGCGCAGACGGCCCCGGGGCCGCAGCAGCCCTGCTCGTCGTCGTCGTCCTCCTCGGCCGACGGGCCGCTGGCGCTGGCGGGTGTCCCGGGGCAGGCGGGCGGCGCCCAGGGCCAGGGCCAGGGCGGGCCCGCCGCGGGCTCCTGCGCCGAGCCCATCCGCGCGCAGCGCCGGCCCTCGCTCGACCTGTACGCCGGCCAGCTGGACGACCTCCAGGACGGCCTCGGCTACCGCGACACGGGCCGCATGACCCTGGACCGGCACGGCATGCCGCTGTGCTCGAGCGCGCCGCACGCGCACCAGATGCAGCCGCCCGCGCCCCAGTACCGCGCCGCGCCCTGGGCGGCCTCCACCACCGCCGTGCACCTCGACGAGCCCCACGACGAGCTCGTCATCAACCACTCGTACTGCCCGAGGCTCGACCACCGGCACCCCGGCCACGGCCACGGCCACAGCCACCTGCACGGGCTGCTGGCGGGCCCGGGCGGCCCCGGCCCCGGCCCCGGAGGCCACCACCATCACCACCACCCCATGGGGCCCGTCCCCGCGCCCGGCCCGGGGCCCAACCAGTACCGGGCGCACGTCCAGTACCACCGCGCCGACATGGAGCCCTCGGACGACGAGGAGGAGCCGGGCTACGCCTCGGGTGAGCATGACCCAGTCCCAGTGACAGCCGCCCCCGGGCCCCGCCCCCCCCGCCCCGCCCCCGCCCCCGCCCCCGCCCCACCCACCGTCCTCCTCCGGCCCTCCAGCCTGCGGGCCGTAGGCTGGGCTGGGTTCAGCCTGCCCAGGCAGCACGTGGGCCCCGCCCCGCCCCGCCCCGCCCCGCTACGGCGCACGCCCAGCAGCCCACCGCCCTCTGCTAACTTCTTCTGCCGTTCCTTTGCGCTCTGGCCGAGGCCCTAGGCCCTCCACTCGCCGCCCCTACCGTCCCGTTCTTTCGCAAGCTGATCGGCCGCTTGTGGGGCCACGGGTCGAAGCGAGTCCCACTCTGCTCCGGGAGCGGGGCGGGGCGGGGCGGGGCGGGGCGGCGCGGGGGGCGGTGTGATGTGGGGCTCGAGTGAGGTTAGAAACACTGGCGGGCTGGGCTGGGCTGGGCGGTAACATAAGCGGGTGATATCTCGGGGGTGCTCTCACTGGCGGGGCGGGGCGGGCCTGGTGGGAGGGGCAGCGGACCTGCGCTATGTGTGGCATGGCATGCTGCTGGCTCCCATTCTGTCCGTCTGTCGTCTGTCTGTCTGTCTGTGTACATTCCTATCCCCCGGCTCGGCATGCCCGATATTATCCCTCATCCCCCGCGCCCCGCACATACCCCATCTCCCGTGCTGTCACACTGAGGGGAGCTATGTATTCGGGGAAAAAAAAGCTCTTCGCCACTAGAGGTCGTGGTCTTGCTGGTCGTAGCTGTACCATGACCTCCATGTGCAGGTCTGACATGACCTGCCTGCGCCGCTTCCATGAGTGTCCTGGCGAGTTGTCCTGCGCCTCCCCCTGTCACCTGACATCGACAGTGGTGGAAGCGAAGTAGATGTTCATGGCCTTCACGACTAGATCTGGCTGACCGGTCGCCGTCACAGGGTGACGATGTCGTTATTCACGGTGTGACGCTGTCACTGTCGCGAGGCGGCCCGGCCCGGCGTGGTCGTTTCGAACCCCTCCGTACCGTGACGCGGCTGTATTTGTCGCTCCTATCTTTAGACCGGGAGTTATCGAACAGAAATTTTAGCGCAGGTTTGGGTTGGATTTGAGTGTTTCAGAATGAGCGTGCAGGTGGGTTGCCTACCCTCCAGGCGACGCACTCAGGCTAACGAGGAGGGGACGGGACGGGACGGCGAGCGGTGGGGCTGATGATGCTGCAGAGTGGTCCTGGCCGGGGCGGGGCGGGGCGGGGCGGGGCGCGGCGCTATACAATCTCTGCTGGTGTGGGGGACGCCTGGTCGGGCCCTGGTCGGGCCCCGGGACCAGGACAAGCGAAGCGCGCGGGGAGGGGAGGGGAGGGCTCGAGCCTGGGAATGGACCGGACCGGCTCATCCATCACCCCTCCTCCCGCTCTCTCCTCCTCCCTCCCGCTCTCTCCCTCTCCCTCTCCCCGCTTTCCTTCCCGTGCCCAATAGCTGCTCGGCGGGTGACAGGTGGTCTGGAATAGATTTGCACGCCCCGCCCCGCCCCGCTCTTGGGGTTGTGTTTTCGGCTAGATTCGCTACTCGCCGCCCCCGCACTGTTCGGGCGGCAGGTCTACGCAAGCAGGGAACAACTCTTTTTTTTTCTTTTCCTTTTTAGCAGATGATACATCTTACATCTTAGCAAAAAAATAAAATCAAAATAAACTAAAGAGATGTTTCATCGGCTTGTACTCTCGCAATAGTATAGAGAGGGCCGGGTTGTCACAGTGCTGCGGCGCGCGTGTGCAGGCCTGGGGAGGGGGAAGCCAGGCGAGGCTCCTACCCATGGTATTGTTGCCTTGCGGCGCCCGGCGGCGCGGTTCTCCCGAGTGTAATTTTTACCCGTTCTCGGGAAAACGTTATAAAAATGAAAAGATGACGTGTGTATACAACTATATTAGACTTCAAAACGGTCACTTCTAAACTATAATAATCAAAATAAATATAACACCATAGAAATTTTCAGCTAGTATAAGATTTCAATATCATCTGCTTTCATTTCCAATCCTGATTGGAATTTTTTTTTTTTGTTAACCTCTTCATTCAGAATTTTTTTTCTAAATAAGTATGGTTCCGAAAAATTTTAAATAAAATTAAAGAAAATTCAAACTTGTTTTTAAAAAGATGAAATAAAAATGTAAAAGAAACTTTACAAAAATTCAGGAAAACTGAGGACTTTTGTACATCAAAATTGAGAGGAGTATTGCATCCCCCCCAGCCTTCAGTACGCCGCGCCACGCCACGCCACGCGGCTATGCACGCTGCAGACCCATGTGGCACGACTCAGGAGGGAGAATTGCGGATACGGGCCGGGGCCGGGGCCGGGCGGGGACTTGCTGAAATGTGCTTGAGCGGAAATTTAATATCGCACAAAGCGTGCGCCGGGCGGGGTGGGGCGGGGCGGGGCGAGGCGGGGCGGGGCGGGGCGGGCCATGCGCTCGGCAGAGAGGACCACCTGCCACACTCTCAGGCGCCCGCCCGCACATGAGCCCCGTGACGTTGACGACGACAGTCACTTTGATGTGCCACATGACGTCGCACGCCCCACACTGCGCTGCGCAGCCCGGGCCCCTATACCCAAAGCCCCCTCTCTAGGGCTTTACCACCTATAACGACGCAGACCGTGCGAGTTCCGCGAAAGAGGAAGACTCCCTGTCTGGAACACGGCACGGCGTGAACGGGGCCGAACTGTTTAGCGTGGCGGGGGAGGGCGCGATCACGTAAGGGGGCACTTGTGCAGGGTGTGGACCGGGCGGGGCGGGGCGGGGCGGGGCGGGGCGGGGCGGGGCGGGGCGGGGAAGGGAAGCCGGCCAAAGGCGGTGGCAACAAGCGCTGCCGGGCTTGTTTGTTACGTGCGCAGCGGCGCACACACAACACACACTGCTGCTTCTGCTGCTGCTCGACTCTGTCAAAAATCTTTTTCGTCATTTGTGTTTTTCCATCCAAATAATGTTTGTAAATTTGCGATGATATCGGTTTCGTAAATAATTTACGAAAGTTTACGACGTGTGTGCTCGTTTGGAGAAAAAAAAATGACAAGTCGATACCCAGTGGCATATATGGCTGTCTCGTAATTTTACAATGTGATGTCGTAACGCAACATTTCTCACAGTGAAGTCGTGTAGAGGGGAGGGGAGAGGGGGGAGGGGAGGGGAGAGGAGAGGAGGGGAGGGGAGGGGAGAGGTGGTGCTGATGGGGTTCCAGCTCACTGCGCATGCTGTATAAAATAGGCTGGGCGACGTGGGGTCATCGGCTGCCCCGCCCCGCCCCGCCCCGCCCCGCCCCGCCCCGCCCCGCCCCGCCCCGCCCCGCCCTAACAGACAACACACAGTCCAGTCCAGTCCAGTCAGCACACACTAGCACACTGTTCGTCGTTCCCGCGAGCAAAATAACAAATCCTCACTTCCCACTGAAGTGCCACCCGCCCCGCCCCGCCCCGCCCCGCCCCGCCCCGCCCCGCCCCGCCCCGCGCCCCTGTCAGGCGCTGCCTACAACTCCGTCGTCCAGAAAGGCGACGCGACAGCGGCCTCGGCTGGCTGGCCTAATCCAGTGCCCCAATAATTTAAAAAAGCGATACACATTTCTGTACATTATAAAGCACAAGTGGCATTTTATTCGAGTGTGTTGGTAGTGCTGCTCCGGCCCTTAGTGTTCTTGTCCGCCTGCATACCTCTGTACCGTCTCTCTAAGGCTGGCGGCTGTGCGGAGTTGCCCCCCCCCCCACCTCCTCCCCCCGCACCGCCCCCCGCGCGCTCCTCGGGGGAGGCAGGCAGGGGGGAGCGGGGATCGATATTTGGGTGGCGAAGGGGCCGTGGAGGGACGTGTGAGCCCGCCGCGCCGAGCCTTAGGCCTGGGCCCGGCCAGGGAGGGGGGGGGGGGGGGGGGGGGGGCGCCCGCCGGCACCTGCAGAGCAGGTTAACTCCTCCTGACCCCTCTGGACGTCGGGCAGGGCGGGCCGCGGGCCGCGGGCGGGACCTGGTCGCGATGGGCTTTTCAGGAGGCCCGCGCACTCGCCAGGTCCTATATGATGAGTCTTTTTCGTCTAGAGTCTAGAGAAAAGTCAATAGAATGTGCAATGCAGACCGTCGGTACCTGCCCTGCCCACCCCGCGGTGTCAAACCCCAGGGTAACCTCTGCTGGGTGAGCCCCTGGGCCTGGGGGGCGGGCCGGCCCGGGCCGGGGGCGGCGGGGCCCCTGTGGAGCGGCGGGTAGGCCGCCCGCTGCGCTCGCCTGCGCGCCGGGCAGTGACTGCAGCGCTGCCGGGGGCTCGGCGCTCCCCTCCCATGCGCTGCACTCCACTCCAACTTGCAGCGCGCCGTAAAAAAAAACAAAAAAAACATTAGGACCATCACTGATGGAAAAACTAACGTGACATGCGTCACACGGGCAAGTGTCACGCCTGGAGAGGTCGCGTAACGTGACGTGACCGCGTTGGTTTTGGTCACGTGTCACACACCCGCGCGGATGTCCGCAGCAGCACGCGGCGGTCTCTTTGAGAGTTGATAATAATTAATCTCACGAAGGTTAGTCGGTATTGCGGTCATGAAAATTAGGGAAGGGAAAAAAATATATACAAAATACTAATTCGCCATCGAGAGTTAAAGCTAGCTGACACCTTTTTATTAATACTAATTAAGTCTAGATATTTTAGGTATCAAAGGTATCATCTGCTAAAAGGCAGAATACGATGTGAATCACAAACGCGGCGGGGCAGGGCGGGGGCGCCACTCGAAACAGGACGGCAGAAAAAGACCTTGCACGGGTGTTCTGCTTGAGGCGGGGCGGGGCGGGTTTTCCTGTTAGCTTCCGCGCCCCGCCCCGCCCCGCCCCACCCCCCCGCCCCGCTCTCTCTCTCTTTGTGGGCGTGGCGGTGCCATGCCATAGCGCCGCTGAAAGGGGTACATCATCTGTGAAGCGTCCTGCCTGCGAGTCTGTTAGGGCGTGGCGGGGCGGGGCGGGGCGTTCTCCCTCACCCCCGGCTCTCTCTTTCGCCAGCCCCACGCCGCGCCGCGGTGCGTCTTCCAGACTTTGCCTCGCCGTGAAAGACGCTCTGCGCGACGCTCTGCAGGGAAGTGGACGCAGAGTCGAGTCGAGTCGAGGCGAGGCGAGGAAGCCGCGGGGGCCGCGGGGCGCTTTGTTGGAGCTCCCGTCCCGTCCCGTCTCGCCCGAGACGACTTGAGACTGATTTATTCTAAAATGGGTTTCCTTTGTAAGGGGAGAGAGGGACAGGCGTACGCCCGCGGTAGACATAGCAGTGTACTTGGTTGACACAAATCTGTGAGCTGCGGACTTCCTGTCGCCTCCTCCGCCTGACCGCTGACCCCGGGCCCGCCCCGCCCCGCCCCGCCCCGCCCCGCCCCGCCCCGCCCCGCCCTGCCCCGGCCCGGCCCCCGCCCGCGCACCAACGGAAATCCATTTTATTAATTGGCTGATCGAAATTAGGGCGAACAGTGCTGGCAAGCGAAGACTAATTCCACAAATTGGAGCGCGCCTGTCCGGAGAGTCGACTCGCCACAGCCCACCCCGCCCCGCCTTGCCCCCGCCACGCCTCGCCACGCCCCGCCCCGCCCCGCCCCGCCCCTGTTGCGAACTAGGGGATGATTAGGGGCCCGCCAAGGATACGAAAAACGCCGTAGAAGGCCCGAATTTGGTTACCTCTTGTGGTCGGAAATGATGAGAGTAGGGGAAACTTGTGTAGAGCAAGCAGTTAAGGCTAAGTCCACACGGTGAGAGGGACGGTCGACCAGGTTAAAGAGATTCAGAGTGAGAGAGAGTGACACAAAGAGAGGGAGTGACACAGAGAGCGAGAGAGGAGAGAGAGCGAGAGAGGGGGAAGCCTCCCCCCCCTTCACATGTCACGTGACGTTGTTTTGTTTTTGTTGGGCGCTCTCCTCTCTTATCGCTATCTGATACGTTGCGGCGGCCCGGGGCCGGCGCGGCGCTCAGTCCCGGCTGGTCGCGGACATGGTCGGCGCCGAGGTGGTGCGGGCGCGGGCGCCCCCAGCGGCGGCGGCCCCGCGGCTGCGGCTGCTCCTGCTCAACGCCGTGCAGCAGGGCCTGGCGCTGGCGGCGCGCGCGCGCGCACGCGCACTCAGCCGCGCGCAGCAGCCCGCGAGCACCCCGAGTAAGTCGTGCGGGAGGTCGCGGGCGGAGCCGATCAGCGGTGCGACAGGACGTGTTGAAAGTGTTGAGGACAACGCCTGTCGCTGAGCGGCACTGCGCGGCGTGGCCTTCCCCGCCCCACCCCGCCCCACCCCGCTCCGCCCCGCCTGCCCCACCCCGCTCTGCCCCACCCCCGCCCCGCCCCGCCCCGCCTTGCCCCGCTAATTGGTTTAGTTATCGAGAGGAAGGATCCCCTTGTCTTACGTACTTCGTACAACCGCGTTTTTTTTTTTAAACTCTACTTTTTTTATTTTTATTATGTTTTTAACCGCCATATGGTCTGCTATGCTCTGTTTCTCGCTCTGACTCTCTCTCTCTCTCGTGCGTTGCAGTGTTTCCCAACGTGCCGCCCGCCCCGGGGATGCCGTGCCAGGGCGAGGACCGTAAGTAGACGCATGCCTGCGAGTCCTGTTGTTGAGCCTGCGGGTCCTGCGGGTCCTGTTGTTGAGCCTGCGGGTCCTGCGGGTCCTGTTGTTGAGCCTGCGGGTCCTGCGGGTCCTGCGGGTCCTGTTGTTGAGCCTGCGGGTCCTGCGGGTCCTGCGGGTCCTGTTGTTGAGCCTGCGGGTCCTGCGGGTCCTGTGTAACCGGGGCCGCCGTGGTGTGTTGTGCAGGAAGCATCTACAGGCGGGGCGCGCGCCGCTGGAGGAAGCTATACCGGGTCAACGGCCACATCTTCCAGGCCAAGAGGTTCAACAGGGTCAGTATTATTTTATTTGCGTATATATCATTTATATTTGTTTCAATTTTTTTTCTATTTTATACTCTTTATTTTATAAATCTTCAATCTGCTGTTTTTTTTTTTTTTGATTTTTTTTTTTATGCGGATTGATTTTGATTTGCGTTGTATTTGGGGTTGGGCTGGGAGACGCCTGCTTCTCGCAGTGTCTGTGCGCACCTTAATTTGGCTGAGCTAATTGTGGGTTCGACTGGAGTTTGCTGGATAGCTAGGGGGGGGGGGGGGCGTACTCGTTACGGGTCAGACAAAGGAAAGGGTAGGGCGGGGCGAGGCGGGGCGGGGGCGCGGGTGGGGCGGGGAACATTTCAAAGGACCCGCCCCGCCCCACCCCGCCCCTGCAGGCCATGGCGACCGATCCGATTGGCGTTGCGGAGCGGAGCCTGCCCTGCCCGGTGACCGGAAGACGATCGTGGCGTCCCTTATTATCTGATCTGCCCGGACGGACGGATCCGGTGGCGCGGCGCGGCGCTCCTGACGAACCTGTCTTGCTTCCTCCCCGCCAGCGCGCCTTCTGCGCCTACTGCCAGGACCGGATCTGGGGCCTGGGCCGCCAGGGCTTCAAGTGCATCCAGTGCAAGCTGCTCGTGCACAAGAAGTGCCACAAGCTGGTGTCCAAGCCGTGCAGCAACGAGCACGTGGAGCCCGTCAGCAGGGACGACAGTAACGGTGAGCTGAGCTAGGGGTTTGTTTTTATTGTTCCCTTTGACGTTCGTTTGGAGCAGCGGTCTCTGATTGTGTGTGTGTGTTGCAGGCACCCCCACGTCGGACCTAGCGCAGGACAAGGAGTTCCCGGATCCACCGGGTGATCTGACGGGGGCGGTCCCTGTAGACGACCCGGCTAACGGTACGTGTTGGGGCGGGACTGGGACAGGGGGATGATCCCGAGGGACTTGTGCACTACATGTAGTGCCTGGTTGTGGTTGCAGCGGACGAGAGCCTGGAGCCCGGCACGCAGCGCCAGTACTCCATCATCGACTTCGACCTCATCCGGGTGATCGGGCGGGGCAGCTACGCCAAGGTCCTGATGGTGGAGCTGCGCAAGACGAAGCGGATCTACGCCATGAAGGTCATCAAGAAGGCGCTCGTGACGGACGACGAGGTGAGTGAGTGACTGTGGTGGTGACGGGGTGGTGACGGGGCCCGACTGGACTGACGCCCCGCCTCCCTTGCCGCAGGACATCGACTGGGTGCAGACGGAGAAGCACGTGTTCGAGACGGCCTCCAACCACCCGTTCCTGGTGGGGCTGCACTCGTGCTTCCAGACGCCCAGCCGCCTCTTCTTCGTCATCGAGTTCGTCCGCGGCGGCGACCTCATGTTCCACATGCAGCGCCAGCGCCGCCTGCCCGAGGAGCACGCGCGCTTCTACTCGGCGGAGATCAGCCTCGCGCTCAACTTCCTGCACGAGAAGGGTAAGGGATGTTGGGCCCTCTCGCTGCTCTCGCTCGCTCTCTCTCGCTCTCTCTCGCTCTCTCTCGCTCTCTCTCGCTCGCTCTCTCTCGCTCTCTCTCTCTCTCGCTCTCTCTCTCTCTCTCTCTCTCTCGCTCTCTCGCTCTCTCTCTCTCGCTCTCTCTCTCTCTCTCTCTCTTGCTCTCTCTCTCGCTCTCTCTCTCTCGCCCTTTCTCTCTCTCTCGCTCTCTCTCTCTCTCGCTCTCTCTCTCGCTCTCTCTCGCTCTCTCTCTCTCTCTCTCTCTCTCTCTCGCTCTCGCGCTCCCCTTTCTCGCTCCCCCTCTCTCGCTCCCCACCCTCTCTCCCTCTCGCCCCCCCCCCCTCTCTCTCGCTCCCTCTCTCTCTCGCTCCCTCTCTCTCAACGCCAACCCTTCCTGCGCAGGCATCATCTACCGCGACCTGAAGCTGGACAACGTGCTGCTGGACCACGAGGGCCACATCAAGCTGACCGACTACGGCATGTGCAAGGAGGGCATCCGCCCGGGCGACACCACCAGCACCTTCTGCGGCACGCCCAACTACATCGCGCCCGAGATCCTCCGCGGCGAGGACTACGGCTTCAGGTAGGTGCATGGGCAGGGCAGGACCGGCAGGACGTGCGGCCGGGCGGCCGGGCGGGCGGGAGACACTTGATTTCGACCGAACACTTTGCACGCCGAGACAGACCCGGGTCCGCCAACACTCACTCTCTCTCTCACACACACACACACACACGCACACTGTCGTATTGATCTCGCCGCGCCCGCACGTGTGTGTGTGTGTGTTAGGGAGAAAGGGGAGCGTGGTTTGGGGGGGGGGGGGGGGGTTCGATGTTGAACCTTGACCCCGCGCTCGTTTTTTATTAATGTCGTCCGGTGATGTGCCTGTCCTGTACGGATGGTCCGGCCCCGCCCCGCCCCGCCCCGCCCCGCCCCGCGCTCGTCACGAGTCATCTCCCGCACCGTCGGGGTCCGTTGCGTTGAGGCCAGCTATTCAGCGGACTGTTCGGGCATTCGGGACGAATGGCGTGAGACGTGAAAGGGTATGCGGTGTGCCCCGCCCCGCCCCGCCCCGCCCCGCCACCGCTACCCTGGGGATGTTGTGTCGGGCGGGGCGGGGCGGGGCGGCGGGGCGCACTGCCCACGGGGGGAGGGTCGGTGGCGCCACCTCTCGGCTGCCCCGCCCGCAGCCCCCCACCCCATCCCCTGCTCCCCGGGATGGTCGTGGTCGCGGGGTAGTGACGGATCGGAGGGGGAGATGAAGCTCCAGAAAGAGGTGGTTTCATTGCTAATGTGCCGTCGTCTTGCTGGGATTAGGGACGGGTGGTTGGGATGCCTAGCAGAGACAAACTTGTGTGGTTGGTAACTGTAAGAGCTGTTCTGTTTCTCTCTCTTAGTGTGGACTGGTGGGCGCTGGGTGTGCTGCTCTACGAAATGCTGGCTGGTAGAAGTCCCTTTGACATTGCTGGGGCATCAGAGAACCCCGACCAGAACACTGAAGATTATCTTTTCCAAGGTAACTTAAGGCGCATAACATTATCATGTATATTTTAGTTTCACCTCTGTCACCTAAATTGTTATGTTTTCTTTTTATTTTGTAACAGTTATTTTGGAGAAGACAATTCGTATTCCTCGTTCACTATCTGTGAAAGCTGCCTCAGTTCTAAAAGGCTTTTTGAATAAGAATCCCATTGATCGTTTGGGCTGCCACAGAGAAACAGGATTCCAAGATATTACAGGACATGCATTCTTCAAAAGTATTGACTGGGAAGCGGTATGTACTGCATATATATATTTTATTTTGTCTGTTCCACTTAATTTAATGTCAGATCCTTGACAGGATTAAATGCTGGAATTATTATATTAACCTACTTATGGATGGAAACATATTAGACTAGCAATTTTAAAGAAGGAATCAAAGGGGGAAGTTACTACTGAATAAGGTGTACAAATTTTGTGTATTGGAATTAATATGGATTGAATTTTTGAATTGAGACTGAACTTTTGGAATTGACTTAAGTTAGTTTGAATTTTTTGAATTGGGCTGAATTAGTGGTGTACACTTAAGAGGGCAGTTATTGCCCCCTTGCAAGGATATCATTTTTATCTCAAACTTTATCCTGTTCAATTATTTGAAGCAGCACTGCATTTTAATCACTATTTCTGCAGCTGGAGTGTCGTCAGGTGACTCCTCCTTTCAACCCATTGATTCGTTCTGAAATAGACTCAGACAACTTTGATCCACAATTCACTTGTGAGCCAGCAGAGCTCACACCAGACGACCCGTAAGTGGTCTGGTACCTGACCAGGCTGTGCCATGGTTGTCTCAGCTGTAGCACTCCTGAATTCAATGTTATCATTTTTATCCTATAACTGTAGATGCTGCATTACCTTTCTGTTGTTTTGCAAAATGATATTGCCGAGTAGATAATGATGAGACTCAATACTCCACAAGACGAGTAACTGAGTCTTTTTTCAGTTAAAACTAGACCCTGGGGCACATTTTGAAGAAGCACTAGTCATGCATTTTGCTTAAGCTTGTAGTAAGCCGCTTGCTGTACCATCCTGTCCCATACAGTTGGAGCAGAAGCAGGTTCCTCCGCCCTACAAGCCCCGCCTGGAGGGTGATCGTGACCTTGCCAACTTCCCCCCTGAGTTTACCGATGAACCTGTGCACTTGACCCCCGACGATGCGTAAGTAGGCCCTTCCTTGCTTGATCTACCAAGGGTTTACCCCAGAAGGAAACTTCTTGTCGAGCATGCTAGTCTCTTTTTACAGACTTATTTGTCGCTTTCATAAATTATTGTGTCCTTTTTCTTCTTAATGTTCTGATCTATACTTTTATACCTCTGATATACAATATTTCAAGTGAGCTTTGCATGGTCAGAAATATAAATATTTGCGTTTATTTTAGCTTAGTTATTTTGAAACTCTCCCTTCTTTGAAATACAGCAGTTCAATACTTTTTTGCTTTTATCTATTCACCATTAATTAAATTCAGATACTTCTAGTATAGAATCAAGTCTATCTTCCAAGCTGAACTAATTGTTTTGTTTTCTGTGTTACAGGCGTGTCATTGAAAAAATAGATCAAACAGAATTTGAGGGTTTTGAGTATGTGAACCCATTACTAATGTCTCTTGAAGACTGTGTTTGACAAAACGACCCTGGTCGCCTCTCAGTAGACGGCCAGGATGATGTTGTTGATGCATTTGGGTGTGTTAATTCAAAATGCAGTAAGCAATAAATGAATTAAATTGATTTTTCTTGAACTCATAAATTTTTTTGTTCCAGGGATGATGATGATGATGATGAGTGCACTGAGCCTGGGGTAGTCCTGGGACTCGATGATGGAGGCCAAGAGGGAGAGGTGGTTGCTGGTGGTGTTGTTGGAGTTCCTGGCGTGAGCATTCTTCAAGACCAAGAGGATGAAGAAGAAGAATCCGAGGAGGAGTGGCTTCAATTACAACGCCTTCACTTAGGAGGTTACGATGTAGGATTGACTCCTCGTGATTGGGTGCAGACAGAAGATCGACCCATTCCATCTATTGATTCCAACAATGGTCATGGTCAAGATGATGATCCGCATGATGGAGGATTCCGTGGTGATCGACAAGGATCTCGTCGTGGTCTTCAACAAATGTTCTGCATGTCGCTCCGCTAAGAGAATGCAACACTTCCTGCTGCTATTTCTTCTTTAATGGCCACTTGCCAAAAAAAAGTTTCAATGTTGGGCAAAATTTTACTTAAGAAAATTTCCAGAATTATATTATTCTGTCAGTGTTGTCAACTAGGTAATTTAGACAAGGGTTCTTGGTGACTAGACAGTCACATTTTTTGCAGGATTTTTTCCTGTGTGAATGAACCAATTCTGGCTGTGTTGGATTTATTGTAAGATATGGATTCTGAGAATGTGATTATATTTCGGTCTTCAGATTTCTTTCTTTTTGTTTTTTTTATTCCCTCCAATTTTGTTTTGACTCTTTGCAGTCCAACATTGAGACCTACTCTGGTAGCTCTAATATGTAAGAAAAAATTTTTGATTTAATACAAATTTTTTTTCTGCAGTATTGGTGATTTGCTTTGGTGCCTTTTCATCTGTTGTTTTTGTCTATTTTAAATGCTTTAATAATATCATCCAGCTGGTCTTTCTGGAAATAGGATTTACTATTTTATGTTATGAAAAGTTCCTGTTCTTCTTTAAGAACAGTGTTAATATACAGTTTATGTTTTATGTACTTAAACTCTGTTGCCATTACACACAGTTTATTCTTATAAATTATATCTATCTATCTTTTGAATATGATCCTAGGATCATTTAGTTTCATGGCCAACTCTCAGTATTACCTCTATTTAAAGTGACTGTTAGATTGGTAGCACTGCATTTATGGCCTATCTCCTGTCTCATTTCTGTTATTTAATGTAAATAATTCTAAGAATTCATCCCGGAGCACTATGTTCTGATAAGGTAGAGCACGTATTCTAAACATGTCTTGCTAGTGCTGTGTATGTATCCTGATGCACAGGCAGTTTTGTTAGTGCACATGCTGATTTTTTTTTGTTTTGACAAATACTTAGATAGGAAGATTACACTTTTTTATTATTTTATTTTATTCTCAACATTCCTATGAGTGCAAATTATGATGCTATTGTTATGATGTCTCATATGATTTCTATCAGTATATTCTGTTCATCAGGGTAGCTATTTATGAACACATTCATTTTGTTGTGTCAAGTGATGTTCATTTCTTTCTCTCACCTTTCCTATAACCATGAACATTTTATAGTAAATATTGAACTATGTTTTTTTTATTATTTTTTTTAAAATCATGAAGTAAGATTTATTGCTCATATGACTTGTATTTATCAATGTATTTAAATAACCTGACCATCTTGTCATTGCTAAACAATGGTTTATATTCTAAATTTTTCATTGTGAGATAATATGCTAAAGTGCTGGACTGTTCTCATGAATGTGTATGTATGAGTGAACTCCTAACATCTTAGACCCATGTGTGTGTGTGTATGTGTGCAGGTATTTCTAATGTGGATAGATTTTTCTATGAAGGAACTCGGAACAGTTTGCATCAGTATTCTTAACATACCATTTTTGTTAATACTGATGTTCTTTATCACATCCACTGGATCTTTCTCTCTTGCAGCAACTTTAAGATAATTTTGGTTTTATCTGGAATTTTCAAAGCTTAAGCGTAGAGTATTAAAAAGTGTATGTGAACAAGTATGTGTGATGATGTCTTATATTTGTCTGTGTTTGTTTTTTATGCCTTCATAATATCTTATCTGAAATCTGGTCTCTCTTGATAGTATACCTTCTGTCATGACTCACTTGAACATGCTAAATAATTTCCTCCTCATAACTTTCACCATGACAATGTGTGATGTGCAGTGTTCTCACAATGTGTTGAGTCATTTTGCTACCTACTGATTTATGAGCATTTCTACTGACCTACTAAGTATAATTGAGGGTTCTGAATAAAAGTACACTGTACTAAATTAATATGGGGGAAGGAAATCCATAAATATTAACGCTTTTCAGAACTTTCTGTAAAAGAAATGTGATAAGGGTTTTCTTCATGAAAGTTACTGACCGTAACAAGACTTGATTTTTCGAATTTCGACTGTATATTAGATCTATCAAACTCTAATTTGTTGTTTGTGATTCTGAAAGTTCTCATGTTTTTAAGGTGTGTCTCTCAGGTGCTCAAAAGTTATAAGAAACACAAATTTTCATGAAAGGTTGTTTTTATTCCATATAGTCTCTTTAGAGCCATGTAATTTGGTTATCACCACCATTCCATCCTCCTCTTCTTTTGAAGTCAGCATGTTTTGTGTGTTTTAAAATTGTCAAACTGTACTGACAACTTACTGGCACTGTTCAAGTACTCTGGATGTCAAAAATAGTGGAGGAATCCAATTCTTCTTGGCATTCTCTCTTTAAGCCCCTCTGTGAATTATGGTCAGAGATTAGTTAAATTACTTATCTACAAGTGGTAACTTGTATAGTCAACCTTGCGTCACTCTCAAGTATTAATCAAAATTTCATTATAAATGTAGGCCCATACACATTATATTATATTGTTTTGTTCCATTTCACTTAATCAAATATGAAAACCATATTCTAAACAAATAAATGCACATATTTTTACAAGTAGAAAAGCAGTATTATGGAATATTTTAGAAAAATGTGACATATGTATAAATATAGAGAGAGAAGACATATTGAAAGTGTATATAAAGTAATAGAACACATGATGTGAGCAGTGACAGCAATAGCATTATATTATTTCTGCTCAAAGTTGTGTATGGAGGTGTTGTAGATTCTCATTCAAGTGCCACCCTTCCCATTTCTACTCAGTTCTGTTTGGGCTTAATGTATTGGAAAAAAAGTTCCTGAGGTATATTGTCAAAAGATGTGGTTAATGTGAGAAGCAGTTATATAAATGTTCTTGGAGTATCAATTATTATAAAAGAAATGTATTTAAATGTGCGTTGTTGGTGTCAATTTCTTTTCCTTTCCCTGTGGCTGGTTCGTCAGCCTTCGTTCGTCATGGCTTCATGATGCTCCGAGAGCAGACGATATTCCTCCTCTTCTTCTTCACTTTGGTAGTAAAATACCTCATTCAGGAATTCCCCCACCCCCCCAACACACACACGTTTTCTATGTCTACAGTAGGGTGTTTCAAAGTCAACTTTCGATCACGTTACGCATCGGTTTCCCCATCTCATTTTTAAGCCGCGAGATGTTTCAGTGAAAAGTATTGCGGCGACCTTTCGGACGCGGCGCCTGGCCCAGCCTCAGCGGCCTCAGCTCAGCCTGGTTGTCAGTTGTGTTGTCAGTGTCCGCCGCGCTGCCCAACAGCTGGTCGCCGCTGGTCAGGGGGTGTCAGGGGGTGAGGTGAGTCAGGGGAGAGAGAACAGTCTTACTTCTGACTTCTCGTTTCCCTTTCCTTTTTTATTTACGACTGAGTCAGGAAAAAAGAGGAGAGAGAGAGAGATGGGTAGAGAGCACAATGCAGCCCGGACTTTTGCCAGCGCCACCCCGACGGAATGACGTCGCTCCGCGGCGCCGGGCGCCCCGCCCCGCCCCGCCCCGCCCCGCCCCGCCCGGTTCGCGCCGCGCCTGGCGTCACACTTTACCGTTTTATTGTCGAGTAAAAAGATTTCATTAGAGGACCGAGGCTCTCAGGGCTCGCAGGCAGGCAGGCAGGCGAGGCGGGAGGCGGGTATCACCTGCCCTGGTGATTGTCACCGTCAGAGCAAAGGAGCTCGGGCAGGGCAGGGCCAGGAGCAGGCGCTCCTAGGTGCTGCCGCACTGCATTGCGTTTCCGCCCTACTGGCCCCCGCCCCGCCCCGCCCCGCCCCGCCCCGCCCCGCCCCGGCCAGCTATCCAATCCCGGACCAGACCGGGCGTGCTTCATTCCGGTGGCGGGGCGGGGCGGGGCGGGGTGGCGGGGCGTGCTCGAGGTGCTATCAACTCCCTCTCCCTCTTCCTCTACCTCTACCGATTTTTTAAAGAAAAGGGTCAGCAAAAAAAGGATTCATTCAAGTACCGAGTACTGATAGGATCGGGTTGATGAGGTCTGCTAAACACGCGGAGCCCCAAGACGTGTTTCCGTGAACACCGCGCGTGCCCACCGTGTGCCAGCGTGTCAAAAAAACTTGTAAAGGGAAAAGAATTTGCGCACGGTGATGTCACTGGAAGCTGCCGCCTGAAAACGTGTGAATGGGCATCGGGGATGCCGCGGCCAATTTTCAATCTGTGCTGTGAGGCAGGGTGGCGTGTAACGGGAACCTCGATCCCCTCCAGAGTGCGGGGCGGGGCGGGGCGGGGCTGCTGATTGACTCGCCAATTAATAAAGGTCGGCGTCCTTCCTCCCTGGGAACGCCCCGACCCACCCCGCCCCGCCACGCTCCGCCACGCCCCACCACACCCTGTCCTCACGTTTGCGGGGCTCCGATGGCTCCGCCTCTACCCCTGACTCCTGCCCTGCCCGCTAGTCTTTTTCTGTTTTCTGGTTGATCGTTATGTCGCTATATAATTGGTCCAGCAGAAGCCTGGTGATCACGAGGGAGGGAGGGAGGGAGGGAGGGAGGGAGGGAGGGAGGGGGAGATGGGGAGAGGAGATAGAGGAGAGAGAGGAGAGAGAGAGGAGAGAGGGAGAGAGAGAGTGTGCCTGCATCTAATCTCCGATGCTCCAGACGGAACCGGAAACCGACGAGAAAGGGTTGGGTGGGTTGACGGGACAAGTGTACGAATGTCAAATTACACACCTACAAGTGTATATGCGACATTCACACACTTGGGTTTCCGGTGCAGCGCGTGAGTGCACTTGTGCCGTCCCGCCCCGGCGTGCAGTGTGCAGCGGACCAGATTGGCAGTGCGGCTCTGCGGGGGCAAACTTCAACCCTCGACCAAGGAGAGGAGGGAGTGGGGGGCGGGAGCCAATCCTGCTAGCAGCCCCGCCGGGCGGCGCAGTCACCGAGCCCAGCCCCGTCACAGACTAGATGGTGCGCGCTGCGAGCCCGGCCTGGCCTAGCAAGCCCACCGGCTCAGCCCGGGCTTGGCTGGGCTGGGCGTTGCGTTAGGGCTGCAGAGCGAGAGAGGGCGTGGGGGTGGGGGAGGGCGTAAAATGTTAAGTGGTGGCAGGGGCGGGGGCGGCGCGGGGCGATTGCATCTCGCCTAGGCTGCGCGCCCCGCCCCGCCCCACCCCACCCCCGAGCCGTCCCCGGCGGTGTGGTTACCTCACCTCCCCGGCTATTACAAGCGCCCTCCCTGCTGCCTGGTGACGTTTCACCGGCAGCTGTAGGTGCAGGTGCCGCAGGTCCCTGGCGGAGGGGAGGGGAGGGGAGGGGAGGGCCCCTGCCGCCAAGATGAGCGTCACCAAGATGAGATGACGAGCCCTGCCAGAAATAAAGTCCACTCGGGGGTAGAAGGTCGGACAGTCCCCGTCCCGTCCCCCAGACCAGACCAGACCGCCCCGGAGGCGCCGCCGGGGGCCCCACAGGGAGCCCCACAGGGGGCGTCTACTGGGCGTCTCTGGAGGAGACCCTGGCACGGCACGCGTAGGCCGTCCCGTCCCGTCCGCCACGGTGGAAGTACAGTGTCTGCTGCGCCACGGGCAGATGACGCCGTCCCCAGGGGAGCGAGGTCGCGACCAGCCCCCGCCGACCCGAGGATAGGCCAGCCCGCCCGACACCGGAGCAAACCATACTGCCTACCCACCAGCAGAGCCCTGCACCGGGCGGGCGTCGATGCCTACTTGGCGTCCGGAAACGAGTTGGAGTGAGACAGAACTATGGCCTGGAGCGAGCGTCTCACTTCCACTTGCCGCTTTCGGACGCCAAGTAGGCATCGACGCCCGCCCGGTGCAGGGCTCTGTCCACCAGCGCCTCCGCCTCCACTCCACTGCATGCGCATTTCTTTGGCGACAATTTTTAACCCAATAAATCATAGTTAGAAACTTTTAAAAAGAAACTCTTAATCTCTCCCTTCCTTCCCTCCCCCCCCCACTCTTCCCCTTCCTCTCTCCTACGCTCATAAATCCACCCCCTCCCCTCCCCGGGGCCAATTGGAGGGAAGTCGGGATCAGCAGCATGTGGATCAAAACGGGGATCACCGCCACCCCGCCGCTAGAGCAGAAATCGACTACAGGGAACGTCGTACCTTCCCGGCAGACGTAGCTAGAACATCCTTTAAATTCCCCCTTTTTCGTTTTACTATTGAAAAACTTATTGAATGTACAGAGTTTGACTAGTCTTGTTACTTAAGCCAGACTCGCGGCATCTGGCATCTGGCATCTGGCATGTTCTTTCCAACTCTCGCACTTGTACTGCCCGGGAAATTATCTTTTGTTCTCTTCTAAAGTTTTGGCTAGGTAGCTTAAACAACCCCCCCCCCCCCCTCCCTCATCTGCGCCTGATTGCGTATAGATCGGAGGAGGGCGACCCCCCCCCCCCCGCTCTCTCTCTCTCTTTCTCTCTGTCTCTCGGGCAGGTCCATAGGTCGGTCTGTGTTGGTGGTCACCAGTAGAACCCCTCGTACTCCGGCCCCAGTGACGGGGCGGGGCGCGGCGGGCCTCGCCTCATGAGTTGTTACCCTAATGATGTCTTATTTTGTGACGTAAGCAGCGGGGCTGGAGGGAGGGACTCTCGTTTGTCGCCTTTTGAGCGTCGCAGAACGCAAGTTGATGAACTGAATACTGCTGGCCCCGTCGTCATTGTGCCCGCGACACGGTAAATCTATTTCCTGGGACCTCCCAGGAAAGAAGGTACTTTTCCAGGAAAGTTCCTGGCTTTATCAGTACCTTTCCTGGAAATACCCAGAAACTTTCCTGGAAAAGTACCTACTTTCCTGGGCGTCCCAAGAAACAGATTTACCGTGGACCGAATAATACGAAAATTGCCATCACAGCTTCTAATTTTTTCTGAGTTAATTTTTTGTCCGCATTTTGTCGCTGAGCGAAGCGAAGCTTACTCCTGCAGGGGATCAGAAGTGTACTTGGTCGTGAGTCTGTCTGTCTGTCTCTCTGTGTTAGCCGGTTCTCCTCTTAAAGTACAGAAGTAATCGTAAAAAGCGGTAGTGTTCCGTAATCTACTAACTTCAGCGCTATAATATTTGTCCAGACTTTTCCTATAAATGGAGTTTGAAATATTGAAACGTTTCATGTAAACTTCACTCCGGAAAGGTTGGCAGGCAACGAAAGGAGTTCACCGGTAAGCTAGCCCCACAATGAACTCATCGGGCAGTAACGCCGCGAAATTTGGGTTACCAGGAATTTAATTTCTGCCTCCCCCTGCGCTTGGGCTCTCCGGATAGGCCGCTACCTTCACATGATTGCTTGGCGGGTTGGCCTATCCAGTGTGTCGCAGGCGCTCCGCCTCGGTAACGTCCTTTGTGGGGACGCCAGTAGCGCCACCTAGCGGCAGCACGCGAAATTTGTCACGACGGCCCAGCCAAGCCCGGTGGGCCCGGCTTGGACTAAGTAGGTTAGGTTAGGTTGGCCCGGTGTCCACCTCGACTGTTTAAAACATCAAAATTAGAAATTTAATTGTCAGTCCGACGAAATATGCGGTCTTAAATAGTTTTTTAGAGTGGTTGTAGTCGCCTCACGAAGTTTCAAGTGTCGTCATTTTGTAGAAGTGTGTGTGCGAGTGATTTGTCGTGTGTGCCTCAAGTTCTAATCAAAAATACCTTTGATTGTACTGGATTTGTGAAATGGACGTCACGGATTGCTGAAACGACAGCCAGGATCGCTTCAACTTACTTCCGAACTCATTATTTGGGTGAGTGACATAACCTAACAACATAAACAATGTTGTTTACAATAGAGTACACTCAGCTCTGTCTGGGAGACAGCAGACTTTGGTCTGAGTATTAAAATCACTTAACACCTTGATCTGACAAGTGAGAGTTACTAGCTGTGACATTATTTTCTGATATTTAACTAAATTTTGTTTTAAACCTTTGCTCGGTACCCAAGTGTTGTGATTCCTTATTTAGCCGCCACAAATTACCAGCCAAACGGTTTCCCCAATACGGTATTGATGCTGAAGTAGAAGTGTGCTCCTTTTAGACATGAGCTAAGAGACATTTGTTATAAAAAAAGGTTATTAATTGATAAATATTAAATAGAAACATTTAGAGTCTCATTCTACTAAAGAAGACACATCAAAGTGTGGTGAAAGTATTAAAATCTTATAACCTTTTAACCCAACTAGAAAAAGTAAATTGTATGGGTATTATTCAGAGAAATTTAGTAGGATTTTGTTCCGAACCTTTGCTGTTCTTCCCAGTGATACGATTTCTGATCAAGTTATCTTATGTATTAAACCAAACATACTGCTTGATCCGTTTTGGCTATGAATTTGTATGAGAGGAAAGCTGCTCTATAAAAGTAATGATACGGAGTAAATTCATTTCTAAAAAATGAATAGTTTATAGAAATTTGACTCTCACAAACACAAGGGGCGATACTGTAGATTGGATTTAGGTGAGAAACGGTACTTGTAATATAACAATTATGCTGAGAGTGTTTACACTAAATCAGTGTTGGTGTGAAGACAAACTTGTTTCAGAAGGATAGGAGGGGTTGAGGGAGGGGGCGGACAGCATATCATGCAGCTGCATTCTTATACTCATCATGTTAATGATACTTAGTGGCACTTATCTCACCTCCGGATGGGGAGGGGAAAAGTGGAGTGGAGGGGAGGGGGGAGGTTCTGGAAGTGTGTTCTAGAGGTCCCTGCTCAGGATAACCACATTTTGTAGGCCACTGGCCACTGGGCCTCTAGCGTCGACCCCATAGGAGGGTGTCCGAGACTTTCGACCTGGGGACAGCTCAGAGGGGATGCTCAGCATGCCCCTGCCACAAAGGCGTCACACTCATAATGTCGTTCTGGGTTCGGGAAGGGTGTCACCGTCCCGCGTCTATGCCCCCCCCCCCCCGTCGGGCACAGGAGTGGCACGAGGTTACCGCACAGGACAACCGCACATTGGAGGCCACAGCGCCCTGCGCCTCTGGTGTCAATCACATTGGGTGTCCGGGACTTTCTACATCAGGATATCTGAGAGGGGATGCTCCCCTCTCTCGGTTGAGAGTACGAACGGTGATTGTTGGCGTGTTGTCCCACTACCACCTCTCCTGCCCTTCCCCCCCGAATTCTCAATTACTCCATGCTGACTGGCGCCATGTAGGTTGCTTATCTACACGGCGGAAGGATTAAACCCATCCTTTTGTTTTAACACTCACTTCGCTCAGCAACTACGTGCCTGCCGCACGTACTCCTAGTACATACAGTATGTGGAGTTATACAAAAATAACCAGATGCCTGAAAAAAAAATGCCGTTGTGAATATTGTTTGCGTTTCGTGAGTACAGAGGCAGCTCCAACCCCATCACTATCAAAGCCAACTACCAGCATGCACTGCCTCCGTGATCACCTCTGGCGGCTCTCACCCCACCCCACCCCACCCCACCTCACCCTGGTGCGCTCAGCATCACATCGAGCCCGCCCCACCCCGCCCCACCCCGCCCCGCCCCGCCCCGCCCCGCCCCACCACGCCCCCGCCTGCAGCCACGCTCTCGTGTAATGCGACGTAAAATGCAGGCATTAAAAGCCCTATGCGCGCTACGCCAATGGCGGGGGTTCGTTCCCCGGAATTATTACGCTGGCGCGCTGGTCTGTCGTTCTGTCCGCCTGTCTGTCTGTCTGTCCTGCCAGCCTGTCCGACCGCCCGGATGCTCTCCTGCAGCAGGTCCGGCCCGGCAGCCCCGCACCGCCGCTGTCCTTCTTGTTTCACAAAGCTCAAGCTCATCTTGCGAAGGTTCTGCCCTGTTTCGACGCCACCCTAAAAGCGTGTAGATGGTAATTTGGGGGGTACGACCATCACGAGGTGGTAGTTAACCCTCGGCCAATCCTCTGTCGGTTGGGGGCAGTGTTGCCAGAAAGTAGGCAATAAGTAGCCTTAAACACAGTCGAGTGAAGCGGGCGGCATCTGCGCCTGCCAACTGGGCGACATACACGTACCCGTGCAAAGGTGTTGCATAGTAGGCAGGCGCATATGCAGCCCACTTTCCTTCCCTGTAATTGGGCTACTTATTGCCTACTTTTCAGGCAGCACTGGTTGGGGGGCGGACGGCACGGGGGAGCGCCTGGCGAGCGCCTGGCGGGTAGGCAGCGGGGCGGCTCCTGCGCTACCGCGTTGCCTACCCTGCAGTCGGCAGGCGCCGTGGGCGGCCGGCCCGCGCCGCACGGGCCTACCCCGCCGCACTACCCCTCGCTTCAGTCCCCCGGGGCGCGCCCAGGCGAGCCTCCCTGCAACGAGGCGCCCTGGAGGCGTCCTGGAGTTCCTCTGGAGGCGCCCGAAGTGGGCGCAGACTTCCGGTCGTCCTCGCCATCTCACGCGGGAGGGGAAGAACTGCTGGAGGGTGTGAGCGGCGGCTCTAGGCGGCCCTCCAGACCCTGGGGCGGGGCGGGGCGGGGCGGCCCCCGGGCGAACCTGTCGATGACGGCGACGGGGCTCTTGAGGTCGAAGAGGACAGCGAGGCCGGGCCGAGCCAGCGAGACTTGAGCAACAAGGCAAGGGGGGGAGGGGGGGGGGGCAACTCAACTCCGCAGCTCGACTTGAAGCTGCGTGTTTCGGTAGTGCTGGTCTCAGGACGGTAAGACAGCGGCAGACTTTCAAGTGCGCCCACCCCTCCTCCAGCCCTCCTCCAGCCCTCCTCCACCCCCAGCTCCACCATCCCTCCACCACCCCTCCACCACCCCCTGCCGCCCTCGCGGCGGTTACCCGTCCGCGCCACGGCCTGCGGCGGTGAGAGGAAAACTGTTTTCACAATACCGTACCGGAGGCCCTCTCACACCTCTCCCTTCGCAAAGTCCTTCCCTGGTAAGCAGGTGGTTTTATCATTCCTGTTCGCATGTTCCCCTGTCAGCCAGACAGACGGACTGACAGACAGACAGACGCACTAGCAGACGACGCGCCGGCCCCGGCCGCTTTGGTTTTTATCGCGCGGGGCGAGGGGCCGTATTCCCCTCGCCAAGCACCCTCGCCGCCGTCGCGCAGCCCTGCTCTGGAACAGGTGGCGCCCCGCCCCGCCCCGCCCCGCCCCGCCCCGCCCCGCCCCGCCCCACCTCACCGCAGCCCCACTGCGCGGTGCAGCGCGCCGCGCATAGCACAGAACGTGCCCTGACATCTGGAAAGCGCTTCCGGCATTGATTTGCTGCATCCCTTGTGCGCGCCCGTCACGCCCCTCCGGCGCTCCCAGTCGGGCTCCTCTCCTGCTCCTCTGCTTCGACATCCCTCCTCTCTCTCTCTCTCTCTCTCTCTCTCTCTCTCTCTCTCTCTCTCTCTCTCTCTCTCTCTCTCTCTCTCTCTCTCTCTCTCTCTCTCTCTCTCTCTCTCTCTCTCTCTCTCTCTCTCTCTCTCTCTCTCTCTCTCTCTCTCTCTCTCTCTCTCTCTCTCTCTCCTCTCCTCTCCCTCCCTCTCTCTCTCTCTCTCTCTCTCTCTCTCTCTCTCTCTTTCTCTCTCTCTCTCTCTCTCTCTCTCTCTCTCTCTCTCTCTCTCTCTCCCTCTCTGTCTCCCTCTAATCCCTCTCCTGCAGCGCTGCTGCTGGCCATAAACAAGCCCAGCTTTACTGCTCGGCACGTAAAACTAGCGCGGTGCCTGGCCTGGCCCTGCGCTGGCGCCCTCTATGCACAAGTAAGCACCGGCCGGGGGGGGGGGGGGGGGGCGGGGGGCAGGGTGCATCGGGAATGATCACCACAGAGGGGAGGAGGGGGCGGCTACCCCATCATGAAAGGTGGCATGGAAATCCTCGGCCACGGCCCGGACGGGACGGGAAATACACTATACTGGTGTACTAGACGCACGTTCTCGCGCACTGGAATAAGTTCGGAAGCGTGTAATGCCTCCATAAAGGCGTTATCTTGAATGCTGGTGCCCAAAATTTCAGCGGTGTTTTAGTGTCTTTTGACAGGCGCAATAAACGCCAGAATTTTACCAACAACCTGTGGATGTTTTACCGCTGCGGGATGGTTTCCCGCGAGGGCTCGAACGCCTTTCCAAATCCCGAAGGCTTTGAGCGTCCAGTGCGTGCCGGCCCGGCCCGCCCCACCCGCCCCGCCCCGCCCGGCCCCGCCCAGCCCCGCCATGCCCCGCCCCGCCCCGCCATGCCCCACCCCGCCATGCCCCGCCGCGCCCCGCTCCACCTCGCCCCGCCCCGCCCCGCCCCGCCCCGCCCCGCCGCGCTAAGGTCTGTATCTTTCCTCCCGGCTATTGTCGACTGTCACAAATGCCGAGATGCAAAACTCTGTGTGTGTTTGCGCGCCCCCGCGACCCCCAGGGCCCCAGGTCTCTGCCCTGCAGAGCTGTCGCGTTCATGTCCTGTCACTGCACCGGGGAGAACTGGGCCGCCACCGGCCAGGAATAGAGTGGAGTGCATTGTGAGGACCGGGCCCGGAAAAACATTTCCAACGCTAACGCGTTAAGCGGCCCCCAGGGTTTTAACACTTGGCGTTATTAGAACAGGAATAATTATGACCGAAAAATGGTGATATTCTGATGTACGACCGAAAAAAGGTGATACGTACGATGTACGACCGATAAAAGGGTGATACACCGGTAAAGGATGATACTTTTATAAGGGAATCAAGGGCCTTCCCCACTGATGTCTGATCTTTTTTCGGTCATACATTGGAGTATCACTTTTTTTGGGCCATACATTTGTGTACGACTTTTTTTCGGTGAGACTTTATGTATCACCGAAATTTGGTCAGATGTCTCACCACTTGATTTGTAGTGAACATTTCCAACGCTAACGCGTTAAGCGGCCCCCAGAGTTTTAACACTTGGCGTTATTAGAACAGTCCTGAATAATTATGAAAATAAATTTAAAACTACCGGTGGGTATCATATAGCATCAGTATTGTGTACCCACCAAAATTCAGGAGTCGTTTCCTCTCGAACCTACCTCACTTATACCGTATGCTTCGGAATTGTTATCAGTTCTGCAGAACGAAGTGTCGTCAGCTTCCTCTGTTCGCGCGCTCTGCTCGCCTCCACAATGGGCTTACTAGTATATTTTTTTTCCGTGAGCCAGCTCGCTGCCGAGGGCCGGGAGCCGTTCGCGGTACGTGGAGATAGAGCACCCCGAGCACCCCGAGCACCCCGAGCACCCCGAGCATCCCCACCCCCCGCGCCGAGCAAACACCTCCGTGTGTCCGACCCCGACCCGACCCGACCCGACCCGACGCACGGGTCCTCAACCCGCTCGCCCCGACCCGCCTCGGTGCCTCTTGATCTCCATCTCTATTGTGTGGCGGGGCGGGGCGGGGCGGGGCGGGGCGGGGCGGGGCGTGCTCTACGCGGAAACCTTTCTTACTATGCGCCCTCACCTTTCCCTCGCTCAATACTTAGAACAAGGAAAACATTCTGTCGTCTTGATACCGATATGCGTCTTGGTGCGCTTATATACGTAACATATACATGTACATGTATGTGGAGGGCGCGGGAGGTGACCCTGGGACACACCGGACCCAGGGTCGCACCCAAACACCGAGCGCAGAACTTTGGCGTGCGCGAATCAGTGTGGCATTCATGCCGGAGAACAACCCCGGGCACTTAGATTCCAGCCAGGGGCACACTTCCGAGTTTGACGAGAGAATACAAGACTTTCTTTGGCTCGCTCAGGACACGTGTCGCCCCTCCTGCTGCTCGCGCTCACAAAGGCCCTGGTGCTCTACGAGGGGCCATAGGTCGCGAGCCCCCCACCCCCACATTGGGGCAGAAGCCAGTGAGGAGCATAAAGAAACAAGACAAAGCAGCACTGGTGCGGGGCCGGGCCGGGCTTCCTCTTCAGAGCGTCGCCCCGCCCCGCCCCGCCCCGCCACGCCCCGCCACACCAACGCGTTTTCCAGGACCTGGGCTGTATGAACGCCACCAGGATAAGCATCAAGACTACGGCCAGATCTAGGTTCCCCCCGCGCAGGCCCAGGTGCAGCCCACGGCGTCCTCCTCATCGGTGGTACTTGTGTACTTGTGCCTCCAAGCCTCTCTCGCTCTCCCTCTCTCCCTCCAAATCCCTCCGTCTCTCTCTCTCCCTCTCTCTGATCTAGCGTAGATTCCTTTTTCCCGCGTAGTGTGTTTGCATGGGTCGCCGCACTAGCCCCGCCCCGCCCCGCCCTGCCCTGCCCCGCCCCGCACCGTCACGCTTCCATCTCTCGATCAAACAGCTCTAACAGCCCCACAGGCCGCGCGGGCTCCGCTCCACGGCCGCCCCGCCCCGCCCCGCCCCGCCCCGCCCCGCCCCGGGGAGGAGAGGAGTTGTTGGTTGTTTATGAGATTGCCACGTACAGTACGCGTCCGCCGGAGGATTCTCCAGGCTCTGGCTGCTGGCCTAGTTGGCGGGAGGGGAGGAGAGCAGACTACGGCCCTAGGGATGTGTGTGCGGTCATCAGGAATCCTCCTCGTGAAAGCCGCGCCGTGCCGCGCCGTGCCGTGCGGTGCGCACCGATCGACAAGTGCCATTTCTGCGTCGGAGCAGAGCGCTGCTCCGGCTCGGCTCGGCCCGGCTGCGATCGGCTCGGCTCGGCTCGGCTCTGCTCGGCCAGGCTCGGCTCTGCTCGGCTCCGAGGGGAAAGGGGTTGGTTTGGTGGCGCCGGAGCCGGACTGGCGAGACCGCTACTGCGTCCCGCACGCCCCCCACCCCAACCCCCACCCGGGCCAACCCACAAGAGCACTGCTGCTCCGCACAGCTCCGGTCCGGAGTCTACCCCAACCTACCCCAAGGCGGCTCGTCCCGTGGCGGCGCGGGTGGCGCGGGGGAGGCTCGCCAGCCCCGGCCCCTCTGCCCAGGGCGCCCCGCCCCGCCCCGCCCCGCCCTGCGGCCTCTGCACCCCCGCGCCCGCACCGCTCCCCCCACACACGCACGACGTACACCAACATGCCGTGAATATTTTAATGCCCACCGCCTTCCCATCGTGTTGGATGTTCTTTGCGATACGAGCGGCGGGGGGCTCTTAGCGCCGAACGCGCGGTGGTGGATCAGAGGTTGCTCCGGAAGGCGGGGCGGGGCGGAGCGGGGCGCGCCACGGCGACGGGAACAGCTCGCGCCGCGCTAAATTCAAAATGGTCGTCGCGTCGCGGACGGGAAGCTGTACGCTGTCGGGACGTAGCGGGGCGCGGCGGGGCGCGGTGGGGCGCGGCGGGGCGCGATGCGGCTCGGTGACGGCAGCGCCCCCTGGCGGCCGTGCGCGACGTGGCTCCGGTGGAGGTTGGGGCGGCGGCCGCTAGACAGCGCTGCAGGTCCTCCGCGGCAATGGCGGGCCGGGCGCGCGGGGAGCAGGGCCTCCTCGCCACCGCGCTGCCTCCCGCCCCGCCCCGCCCCGCCCCGCCCCGCCCTGCTCTCTGCGGTGGTCCCAGGTGGCCGCCGGGCCGGGAGCCGGCCGGCCCGGGCCCGGCTCTGCGGCCGAGGCGAGCTTCCACCACCCCTCCCCGCACCACCCCTTGGCTCGGCTCGGCTCGGCACGGCACGGCTTCGGGCCGCCGAGAACGCTCGCTGCGCGCCCCGCCCCGCCCCGCCCCGCCCCGCCCCGCGCGGCTACAGGACGCACAGGCCCGGGCCGGGCCGGGACACAGTCAGTCTACCCCGCGTGCGCCGAGCGAGGGCACGTGTGTCGGTACGGTGAGGCCGCCCCGCCGCGCGCGCTCCGCCCAGAGCCGATCGTCTTTACGATGGCACAACGAGCTTGAGCCGGCCCGGCACCGCCAGGATACTCTACCCTGCCATCCCTACCCGCCAGTGATTGTGAAGTGAAAGTGACGCAACCGCGTGACAGTGACGTGACGTGACGGGGACGTGTGCCGGTGCGACAGGACAGTGTGTGTGTGTGTGTGTGATCGAGCGACAGTGTTTTTTGGCAGCGCTCCCGGCGAGACGCCTCGCCTGCAGGGCCTGCAGGAGGTGACGCCCCGTGCACGCCCCGCACCACCCCGCTGAGCGCCGCTCCGATGGTGAGCGCGCCCCGGCCCGACCCGCAGCACTACAGCAGGAGACGGGGACACCCCGGGGACACCTCAGCGCCATGGAGGCGGCAGGCGTGAGCGCCAAGCCCTTGGGCCAGGGCTGCAACCCGCACCTCAAGAAGGTGCTCAAGTCGTACCAGCTGAGCGCGCAGCGCAGCCTGCACGGGCCCAGCAAGCTGGCGACCTCCGTGCTCGTCAACCTGACGGCGGGGGCGGGCGCGGGGGCGGGCGCCGGCGACGCCAAGGTGGCGGCGCCGACGGACGCCCGCCCGCCCAAGACGTCGTCGCCGGAGCCCGCGGCACGCGCGCGGTCGCGGTCGCGCTCGCGGTCGCCGTCGCCGGGCCCGTCGCGGCCGTCGCCCGCCAGCAGCGGCAGCGGCGCCGAGGCGCCGGCGCCCGCGTCCCCGCGGCCCTTCATCCACAGCGCGCCGCTGCTGTCCGCGGCGGACCGCGGCGAGGACGGCCGCGCCGAGCGCGTCGACACGGGCCTGGAGGGCGAGCTGATCGCCTGCTTCGTGGTGGGCGGCGAGAAGCGCCTGTGCCTGCCGCAGGTGCTCAACTCGGTGCTGCGCGACTTCTCGCTCAACCAGATCAACTCCGTGTGCGACGAGCTGCACATCTACTGCAGCCGCTGCAACGCGGAGCAGCTGGAGGAGCTGCAGGCCACCGGCACGCTGCCCGCCACGGCCGCGTCCTGCGGGCTCATCACGCAGACGGACGCCGAGCGCCTGTGCGCCGCGCTCCTGCCCCGCGGCGTCGCCCTCAAGGACGCCTACAAGGACGGCAAGCCCCCCGCCGACGAGGGCTTCCAGGTGTACCACGAGTGCTTCGGGCGCGCGGCGGGCCTGTGCCGGCCGGACGAGCCGCTGGCCCGCTCCATCGAGTGCCTCGAGTGCCGGCTGCTGTTCGGGCCGCAGCAGTTCGTCGCGCACGCGCACCGCCACGCCGAGACCAGCACGGTGCACTGGGGCTTCGACTCGTCCAACTGGCGCGCCTACCTGCTGCTCACCGAGGACCAGCAGGCCGGCCAGGGCCAGGACGAGCTGCAGCGCCGCCTCGCCGCCTACAAGCAGCGCGCCGAGGAGCGCCTCAAGCGCAAGCAGGTACGTCACGTCACAGCGTAGGCCTTCTCTCGTTTGTGACGTAACGACAGCCTCCCCTGACCGGACCGGTCGACGGCGCGAGCCTTCGTCACGCGCGTGACGGGGCGGGGGAGCCCTACGATAGGGTCTCTCTGTCCTTGTCGCACTCATGGAGCACGGCGAGCGAGAGGGCACTACTAAACGCTGTTTGGATTCACACTGATGCAGGGCGGTGGTGTTGCCTCGCGCCTCGTATACGTAACTTCCAAACACCTCCGACGAAACTGCAACCGCATCGGCTTTTTGCTCAGCGCGCCCAAATGTTCCAAATCCACATTTGACCCCACGGTCCGGTCCAACGGGCGCTGCGTGCGCCGGCTCTAAGTGCCACTGGCAATGATGTAGCCCCGCCCACCAAGAGGGGCGGGGCGGGGCGGGGCAGCAGGGCCGCGCTGAGGCTTACGCCGAGAGTCGTCCTCTCCCTCTCTCTCCCTCTCCCTACGTCTCTCTCTCTTTCTCTCTCTTTCTCTCGCGCCCATCCGCTCTCAACGCGCGCGGTGGTTCAAGGACACGAGGACAAGCCACCGGGGCGGGGCGGGGCGCGGTGCGGTGCGAGGACCGCGGCGCCACACGGCGAGACGGGGCGGGGCGGGGCGGGGCGGGGCGGGCGGACTCGCTCTGTGTCGGCGGCGGCGCGGCACCGCCCGGCCGGCCCGGCCCAGCCCGGCCGCCGAGTACAGTCACTTGCAGAATGCCCGGCCTGGACGCCTCTGCCCGGCGCCGGCGGTGGCGTCGGCGTCGGCGTCGCCAAGGCGTCGCGGCGCTGCCCGCTCCGCGTCCCATTCATTGGCCGTGATTGACGCCGCGTTGTGCCGGCGCCAGAGTGGGGCTCCGGGCGTCGCCCCGCCCCGCCCCGGCCTAGAGCAGCCGCGACACTTAGCTGTCTCTGCAAATCGCTTTGCTGAGCCGGCACTTTTGTTCTGCTGTCCGAGCAGAGTAGGATTGGACGCCGCTCTATCGGCAATATGAGGTTCGCTGCGACAGCCTCCGTCCCGACCGTGCGGCGCTGGGCTAGGCCGGCTCGGCTAGGCCCCCCGCCAACAGACCAGAGGACCGGGCCGGGCACCAGGCGTACGGCAGAGTAAAATTGCGTGGTAGGGACGTGCTGAACAGGCTGGCCTGGCAATGTGGCGGGGCGGGGCGGGGCGGGGCGGGGCGGGGCGGCCGAGTTGGCCAGACCAGACCGGATTTGCTAGGATGGGTTTTGCTCGGCACTGGCCCGGCCCGTCTGTCTCGTCACACGCACGCCGCAGGGTAATAGTGGAGTGGAGGACAGGACAGGACGGTCCACGGCGCGCTCTCCTTCGAATTTAACCCCCTCCCCCTTCCCCCCCTCTCTCTTGCTCTCTCTCTCTCTCTCTTTCTCTCTCTCTCTCTCTCTCTCTCTCTCTCTCTCTCTCTCTCTCTCTCTCTCTCTCTCTCTCTCGCTCACTCACTCCTCCCGTTTTCGACCTCTCGCCCACTGCCTCGTGCTCTCCATGTTTCCCTCCCTCCCCCCTCTCCCTCCTGATCCTGCCTTTCGTCAAGGACGCGCCAGCCCTGGACCGGCCGCCCCGCCCCGCCCCGCCCCGCCCGGCTCAGGGGCCCCCCAGGGCCATGTGGGGGGCCGGGCCGAGCCGGCTCGCCGCGCCCCGACCCCTAACGGGGCCCCCGGCCGGCCAGGGGCGTGCTTAGCTTGTTGGCGGCCAGCATCGCCCTCCTCGTCGCACCCGTGGCGGGGCCCCGCGCGGAGCTGCCGGTGCCCCGTGAGTGCGACGAGGACGGAAGATCGAGCGCGATCATTGCGCAGTGCTCGTCCTGCTGACTGATTCAGAAGATCGCTCTCGTTCCTCCTTCCTTGTCGCACCTATGGCGGTGCCCTATGCTGAGCATGGCGGCGCTGCATGAGTGCGACAAGGACAGGAGTACGAGAGCGATCCTCGGAATCAGCCTGCTGGTGAGGTGCGCGACCCACCACGGGTACGAGGTACGCCCCTGCAGTGCTGTGGCGGGGCGGGGCGGTCCGGGGCGGGGCGGGGCGGGGCGGGTAGACGGCGGCCCTATCTCCCGCTGATACCGCGGCGTCGGACAAGCAGGTCGACAGCAGCGGGCCGGTGCTGGGCCGGTGGCAGCAGCACCAGCAGGTCTGCTTGGGGCGGGGGGACTTGCTCACGCTCTGTTCTCTACCCGCAGCTTGGAAAACTACCGCAGTCTGGCCTGGCACTGGCAGACCCCTTTCCTGCTCCGCGGATACTGTACCGGATGCACGAGTGCGAGCGGGTTGCCTACCCGCACGGGGCCGTTAGGGGTCGCTCGCGCGACACCGTCCTATCAGAGCAGCTACTGTGGCAGAGTTGTTACGGACCGGGACAGGGACTGTTAGGAATCGGAAAACCAAGACGCAGGCACTTTGCAAAAATAAAAATAAAAAATAAAAAAAAAATGTGAAAAATGCGTAAAATTGTCGCCGGTCAAGCTGCTGCAGCGGCGGCGTTTTCTTTCTTTTCTTTTTGTGAATTGTATTTTTTTTTTCGGTGAGATTTTCTCTCGTGCTACTCAGATTACTTCATACATTGTCGCGTGAAATATCCTTTAAAAAAAAATGCGGTTTTTAAAAGTCAGGAAAATTGAAAATCCAGAGCTTGTAACAGGCCTGTTTGTGGAGGTTTTGAGCCCCTGCTGTGGAGGTGTATTGGACCCTTACTGTAGAGTGCTGCGTACCCGCCGCGTACCAATTATAAAGAACACATGTTCTCTGCGAAATACTTTGTGCTGCCACAGACATGAGGGCAGGAGGAATGTGTGGAGAGTGCCTTGCACACACACACACACGCTCAGCGGCGGCCCCTTTGTGGTGGTCGAGTTGGAGGGGGCTGTCCCCTCTCCTTGATATATCGCCCTCTCCCTCCTAGCATTCACATTTGAGGTAATTTTAGGAACCGTCGCCGTCTGCCAAGAGGCGGCTAGGCGAGGCGAGGCCCGCGAATGACTGCATGGCGAGGGTGTGAAAGGGGGGGGAGAGAGAGAGAGTGAGAGGGAGAGAGAGAGAGGGAGAGAGAGAGAGAGAGAGAGGGAGAGAGGGAGGGAGAGAGAGTACTGGCTCTGTACCCGCGCTTGTCGCATTTCACGGCTTCAGCTTCAGCGTGGCCACGGCGTTGTACTGTACGCAGCGTGCCATTCAGAGCCGGCACCTGCTCCCGCTCGAGGTCTCAGACGCCCAAATTCTCTCCCCCCTCCGTCAGCACCACCCCCCCTCCCCTCCCCCTCCCCTCGTTATTTTTTTCCCCCGCTTGGCACGCTCTCATATTGTGCAGTTCATTTTCTACGAACTGCCACACTAGAGAAATAAAATTTGTCCGCGGTGCGGCGCGGTGTTGTTTCTATTGGGAGGTGTTCCCGCCCCGCCCCGGCCCGCCTCGCCCCGCCCCGCCCCGCCCCGCCCGGGGCCCTATCACTCTTACTAAAAGGGGCGCGCTGGTGGACTAGCGAGCGCTGAAGAGGGCGCGCGGAATTCCCTCTCCGGGGCGGCAGGGCGCGGCGCGGGGCGGGGCGGGGTATCGCCTTTGCGCCCTCTCCGCTGACAATACCTGGTCCGGAATTTCATATCGTGGAAGGATTTCGTTTCCGGTTCCCCCGCCCCGCGCCCGGCTCGGCTGGGGTCCGCCTGCTCCTCCGGGCGGACCGGCTGGCCTAGCAGACGACGGAGCAGACGACATTAGCAGACAGTCCGAGTAAATCGGCTCTCAGGGGAGCACGGTACGCCGTACCGGCTGAGGAGGACCTGTACCTCCCGGGGCTTAGGGCACTGTTTGCAGAGCAGTGCAGCTGAGCCTATGACCACCCCGCCCCACCCCACCCCGCCCCGCCCGTGTGTGATGCGCACGGCTTGTTGGCACTGACGGTCGAGGGGGCCGCACCCTTGAGTCATGTCGCCCTGGGGGCCCGCCCCGCCCCGCCCCGCCCCGCCCCGCCAGAAGGACTTATAGTGGTCGGAATGCCACGGGCTCAGAACTCTCATTCCGCGTACTGGCTCGCGTCGCGAAACAAGAACAGCAGCGGGCGTTGCGGGGCGGTGCGGGGCGGGTCCGGCGCTTGTGGGTAGGGTCGATGACTCACTGCCCCTGTCCTGTCCCCCAGGCTCAGGCTGCGACCAGGAGCACGGGGTGGTTGTTGTTGCTCACAGCAGTGCTGCAGGCGCGCACCGCACCGCGCGCACCGCCGCACTGTACACGTCAGTTCTAGGGAAAAAAAAAGAGTACAGCCCCACTCGGCTGTACTCGAACCCGTGGCCGTGGCGTGCGCTGCGCTGCACGCCCGTGCACATCACGGGCGGCTGGGCTACGCACGCGCAGACGTAGTGCGTCTGACTTTATCACACGGTCATGTTGTTTTCGTCGGCCAAACTAGGGCGATTATCTCTCGCTGCTTTCTGCGTCTGTCGTCGGCCTAAACGGGGCGGGGTGGGGCGGGGCGGAGCGGGGCAGGGTGGGGCGGGGCGGGGCGGGGCGGGGCGCGGTGCCCCTGTGCGCCGGCTACGTCTCTAACGGCGCCGAGACGAGCGAGACGCGTTGAGTTGTTGTGGCTGCTTAGCTTATCGCAGTCATCTCTGAGGCTCGGCCCCGCCTGTCCCGTCCCGAACTCTACTGACTGAAGCCTACCGAGTGTCTCGCGGGGCGGGGCGGGGCGGGGCGGGGCGGGGCGGGGCGCTACGTTTGAATGGCGATGTGGAGCGGGTTTGGGAGCGCGGCCGTGCGGCGCCCCTATACCCCCCTCTTCTCCCTCTTCCCCTCTCCCCTTCTCTCCGAGAGAATACGTATTCCGCCTCACACTATCCTCCTCTCTCCCCCTCCCTCTCTCCCTCTCTCCCTCTCCCTCTCTCCCTCGCTGCTCCCGCCAAGTCCCGCCGCGCCGCGCTCTTTAGCCTCGAGCCGCTTCCGGCGACAACATGTTTTATTCCGCATTTTTGACTCAACATTTGGATGTTCGACGTCAGCCAGAGGGACTCTGGGTTGTGGGAACGGGAGCCACATCATGTTCAGCGCCATGAAATATATTTGAGTTGACAAAATTAGTCGTGCGAATTAAAATGATGGTTGCGCCTCCACTGTGTGATTGCTCTACATGGTGCTCCCTGAGCTAATCGAAATGTGGTTTCCACCACAGCCAAAAATGTTTCTCTGGAGGGTGTTTAGTTTCCACTATTTGCATCCCGAAACAAAATTAATGTCGGACTGACGTATTCGGTTGAGTACTGGGGGAATGACCTGGACCTGCAACTTGGCTACCGTGCGCGTACTGAAGTCAGAGAATCCATATTAAGACTCGAAAAAAATAGTTTTCAGATTTCTTAATTTTTTAACAGTGAAGGCGGACACTCTATCTTTGGGCCGAACCGAAGCGAGCGCGGAACTCTTTGCCGTTGTTGTTTGCCGCTTGCGAGGCGCGGGGCGGGGCGGGGCGGGGCGGGGTGGGGCGGGGGGGGGGGGGGGGGGGGGGGGGGGGGTGCGCTGCAATGACAGCGACAGCCGCCTCGCCTGCGGCTGTGGCTGCGCTCTGTGGCGGGCGTGGCGGGGCGGGGCGGGGCGGGGCGGGGCGGGTGGAGCACCTCATGCGCCGCGCCGCCGACTAGCCACACGCCCGCCCCGCCCCGCCACACCCCGGGGCCTCCCCCCTCCCCTCCTGAATCAAGCTGTCTATCCGTCTATCCGTCTGTCTGTCTGTCTGTCTGTCTGTCTGTCTGTCTGTCTGTCTGTCTGTCTGTCTGTCCGCCCGCCTCTGGCCGGCCCGGCGCGGTGGTCTGTCGGGCTGCGCGGGGCGGGGCGGGGCCGGCCGGGGCCGGGGGCCTCCTTTCAGCTTGCCGAGGTACTATTTTGGTTCATTGGCTTCAGAATTACCTCTTCTCCTTTGGCCCTGGCTGACGCGGCGTGGCGTGGCGCGGTGTAGACGCGCGGCCAGGCGCGACTTCCCTCGACCCCTGGCCGCCCCGCCCCGCCCCGCCCCGCCCCGCCCCGCCCCGCCCCGCTCCGCCCCGCCCAGCTGACCCGGGAGGGGAAACGACGAACGAATTTTGGTTCACAAATCACTGAATGAATTTTTCTCAATTGCGGTGTCTGTTTAAAAACTTTTCGAGCCGTCAACCACTGGGGCTGACCCTTGTCACCTCCGTGACCCCCGCGTGTCCCCCCCCCCCCTCCCCTACGGCCTCCAGTCTCAGCCCGTCACATCAGCCTCTTGGCTCTACCGGTTTCCGATAGGAAACCCGAGGGAAATGCAATATGTATGGCCATTTTTGTTTTATTTTTTGCGGCCTGGCGGCGCTCGACTTGAAGACGGCTGCTGCTCGCGGCAACGCCGCCGCCCGCCCCGCCCCGCCCGCCCCGCCCCGCCCCGCCCCGCCCCGCACCGCACCACCTCGGCCCCTTTTCGCCTCTCCCCCGCCCCGCCCCGCCGGTGTGCGTCTCTCACAGGTACCGCCCGGCTACTCACACTTTTCAAAGCCAGTTTCGTCGCGAGTTTCGCAAAGTGTTTTGTTTAGTTTTGTGTTGTTTTTTCTTGCTAAGGAGACTTCTGCTCATGCACTCGTTATATTAGTTGGCAGTGGAGGCTGCAATGGCAACATCCGCCTGTGCTGTGCTGTCCATTAGCGAGATGGTGCCGGCGCATTTTGTACGCCCCGCCCCGCCCCGCCCCGCCCCTTCCCCTGCATTACCACCGCCCGCTGCACTGCACTCGGCCCGGGTGCGTCGGCCGCGAGGCTAGCGCGCTACGCCCCGCCACGCCCCGCCCCGCCACGCCACGCCGCGTCACGCCGCGTTTGTTCTGCCGTCACATCGCGTTACGCCACGCTCCGCCCCGCCCCGCCCCGCCCCGCCACGCCCCGCCACGCCCGTTTCCAGGCCCGGTTACCCCTTGTCACTTCCAGCGCCCCCCGGGTGACACCTCGCTGCAGATCGTTTGTGAACTGCACAGCAGACGGGGGAGGAAGGGGGGATAACATTTAGTGATAGTTTTGGTTTTAACCCCCACCCCCAAAGTATGGGAAGTTCGCATCGCACCCGGGCAATCCTTGCTCGCGTACCGGGTGTTTCTTTGAATGCGGGATTGCATACTCTCCAGCGCTGCAGGGGCCATGGCGCCTTACGGGCGAATGGGGTAGGCAAACCCGCAACACTGTTACGCATTCAAAGCAAACACCCGGTACAACTAAAAAAAAAACCCTGCTACAATGTTTTTTTTCATGGTTGGTGTAAGTTACTTTTGTGAGTGTAGAATGGCAAAGTACAGTAGTTAAGCGTAAAGCGAGCGGGCCGGCGGAACTGACCACAGTCAAGGTGTGCGCCTCCAGCAGCTCCAGCCTCGAGCGGTCTGTCTGTCTGTCTGCCTGTCTGTCTGTCTGTCTGCCTGTCTGTCCGTGTGTCTGGCTGCCGGGCCGGCGGGCGGGCGGGCGCGCTGCGCGCTGGGCTCGGTGTCTCGATGCTCAGTGCGTTTTGGAATGCAGGAAGTCAGCGGCGAGAGCAAGCTGCTCGCTCGCGCCGGGAGGGGGCGTGGCGGGGCGTGGCGGGGCGAGGGGCGGGGAGGGGGCTAGCTGCGACACGGCTAGACGGCGAAGAGACACGCTGCGGAGGCAGCCGGCGGCGCGGCGCGGGGCGGGGCGGGGCGGGGCGGGGCGGGGCGGGGCGGGACGGGGCGGGGTGATGCCTCTCTTTGCACGCTCGGTACCCCGGTACGCCTCGCCTCGCCTCGCCTCGCCCGGTCGGGCGGCCGCTGCCCTGCGCCGCCGGCGGCCCCGAGCCCTTTTCTCAGAACCAGCCCGCCGAGGGACTTGTTTTTCACCAGCGGCCCGCCCCGCCCCGCCCCGCCCCGCCCCGCCACCTAGCTGGAGTGCGCGGCGCGCAGCCGCCTGGCCTGCCTCGTCTCATTGACAAGCCCGGCCCCAGCCTGGCTGCTGCCCCGGCTGCCGCAGCCGCATGGCGGGGCGGGGTGGGGCGGGGCGGGGCGGGGCGGGGCGGGGGAAGCGCGCTTGCTGATCACGGCTTACGTCTGATGAGATCAAAGTCAAGCCCGGGGATCGAATCATCGAAACCGTATTATCGGTAATGGAAGGGGCGTAGAGAGTGTTGCGGGGCGGGGCGGGGCGGGGCGGGGCAGGTGGAGTGGGGGTAGTTTCGATACCGCCTCATCCCCGCCTCCCCTCCATTCCCTCTCCCGGGGCCCGCGGGGTGCCCTGCAGTACGCCGCGGCGCTCTCCTGGTGCTCAGCTGTCCGGTGGAGCGAGAGGGAGCGGGGAAATAATCCTCTCTCTCTCTTCCTCTCTCTCTCTCTCTCTCTCTCTCTCTCTCTCTCTTTTCTTCCCTCTCTCTCTCTCTTCCTCTCTCTCTTTCCCTTTCCCCCTCCCTGTCTCCCTCCTCACCGCAGGCCGCAGGCCGGGCTACACGTTACACCGCGCCTGGCTCACAGCACGGCCGCGGCTTACACCTACCCCTACCTCGGGCCCCGCCCGGCCCCGCCCGGCTGCTACAAGCATTCAATCGCTTCAAGGTTAATGATAGGGACAGTGTACCGGCCTGCCGCGCCTCGCCCCGCCCCGTCCCGCCCCGCCCCGCCCCGCCGCGGTCCACGGCCCAGCCGATCACGGTCCAGTCCCCGGTACGGCGCGGTGCCGGAGCGTCCCGGCTGGAGAGACTGGACTGGAGTCTTGACTGGAGTCGTGTAAGTCAGCAGGAGGTGCTCGCTGGAGCTAGTCCAGTCCCGGCCGGGCCCTGCAGTGGCAGCCCAGCCGCCCGCCACCTACAGTTAGAGACGACGTTTTCCGCCTGGCAACTTGATCCTTGTGCAACCACGTCGTCGCCCCCACCCCCGCAGGCCGCTGGCCAGTCCTCGCCGCTCTGGACATTTGAGACGGACTGTACTGTACTGCAGCACGGGGCCCCCGGGCCTCCCGGCCCCGCCCCGCCCCGCCCCGCCACACCCCGCACAGAACTGGTACTGAGCAAAAAGTCCTTTTGGATGCCTGGAGCGGTGGCGGGGCGCGGCGCGGTGGGCTGCCGACTGGATCTGCTGGAGAGAGCTGGACGGAGTCCTGGAGCTGGAGGCGAGCCGAGCCGAGCCGAGCCGAGCCGAGCCGAGCCGAGCCGAGCCGAGCCGAGCCGAGCCGAGCGGCCAACCGTCCCGTTCCGAGAAGTGGCGGACCGGCGGAGGGCTCGGCTCGGGCCGGAGCAAGCCGGAGCTCGGGGCCAGGCTGCGCCCGCCCCGCCCCGCCCCGCCCCGCTCCACCCCGCCCCGCCCCGCCCCGCCCCGCCCCGCCACAACACGCCCGTGGAGGACGCGCTCGAAAATGGACATATTCGCGCTCCTCGTCTTTCGGCGGAGCGGTGGCGGTGCGGTGCTCACTGTGGGCCGCGAGTGGGGCAAGTATTGGTGGATGCATCTCTCTCCCCTCTCCTCTCTCTCTCCCCTCTCCCCTCTCTCTCTCTCTCTCTCTCTCTCTCTCTCTCTCTCTCTCTCTCTCTCTCTCTCTCTCTCTCTCTCTCTCTCTCTCCCCCTCCCCCCCTCTCTCTCTCGTAAAGCCGCAGGAGGGCAGGGGAGAGGCCCGTCCGTCTGACGAGTGTCTGCGCGCCCGTCTGTCTGCGCGCCCGTCTGTCTTTCTGTCTGTCTTTCTGTCTGTCTGTCTAACAGTCAGTCAGTCGGAATCTGCGGCTGACTGTCTGGCCGGCTGCCGTGTCGCTGCTCTGGGGTGGCAGTAGCCAGAAGCCTGACCCGAACGGCGGACAAACAGACAGACAGACAGACAGACGGACAGGCAGACATTCACGACAGACAGGCGAGCAGACAAACAGTCCGCAGATGACGGGCGCAGGCGCGCCGCCAGTGACGCGCACAATGCGATAAAGGTCGAGAGAGAGAGAGAGAGAGAGAGAGAGAGAGAGAGAGAGAGAGAGAGAGAGAGAGAGAGAGAGAGAGAGAGAGAGAGAATGAGATAACATGGGGCGAAATTCGGCGGCGCAAGTCTGGGGCGGACACCAAAGCCACGCCGATCGGCTACACAACAACCTGTCCTCCACTGCCCTGGGCCGTGAGCCTGGGAAGCATTCACTCTGCGCAGGGGCGGGGCGCGAGGGAAGCGCTCTCAGTGCTCTCGCACACCTAAGCCTAAGCAGTCCCACAGGCCCTCCTACAGGGTACGCCCCAGTACAGTGCGGTAATTCATTTGTTCCCTCGCCAGGCTTTGCTCTGGTCGTCGGGAGAGACCCGGCCCAGGCAGGCCACCCGGCGGGCACAGGGGCTCACGGGTTGCCTACCCTGGACCGTGCAGGCGCTGCCTCGGACACCTCGCACGGCGGGGCGGGGCGGGGCGGGGCAAGGGCGCTCCTCTCCGCAGGGCGTCCCGACGCCGCGCTCCTGCAGGGAGCGATGACCCCCGCGCGCGCACCACCCCGCCCCGCCCCGCCCCTTTCTCCCTTTGGCGCACCATTAGTCTCGGCCCGGGCTGGCTGGAGCTGCGGCGCCTGGGCCTGGACAAGACGCTCGCGAGGCCTCAGACCTACCCCACCGCACCCCTCCCCACCTCACCCCATTTCACCTCACCCCACCCCACCCCGCCTCACCTCACCTCACCTCACCTCACCTCGACTCACTTCAACCCACCGTACCCCACCGCACCTCAGCCTACCCCACCTCACCTCACCTCACCTCACCAGCGCCCCACTCCACTCCCCGCCCCTGCGCGCGCGGCCTGTTTCGATACCCCTTCCCCCCTCGCCGTTCTTCGTAGAGTACCCGTCCCCGGGTACCCCCTCCCCCCTCCCCTCCCCTCACCGCCCGTCCCGGGCCGGCCGAGTGAGGGCGTTGCTCCCCGCGCAGTTCGCAAGCTGCTGAAAGGAGAGGAGGGGGAGTGGAAGGGCTGGAGGTGGGGGCAGCTATGGAGAGAGAGAGAGAGAGAGAGAGAGAGAGAGAGAGAGAGAGAGAGAGAGAGAGAGAGAGAGAGAGAGATGAAGCAGTAGAGGGTAGGACTAGGTGCGCTGGCCCTGGTCCTGGAGTGCTTCGTGGCCTCCTCCAGCTCCAGCTGGTTCGCTTCGTGAAACATGCCCTCTTCCTGGCCATGAGCGTCCCCGTTGAGCCCGTGCGCGTCGGTAGCTACGCGATGTGGAATTTACACACTAACCGGATTTTTTTTATTTCTTTTTGATTTGTACAAAGTTGAAGAATCAAATTTTTCACGCATATCTGTGCAATGATTTGAACGATTTTCTGCATGCATTTGTAAAAAGTCAAGCAGCTTTTCGCATCATAAAATTGCGGAAACGATTTGTATGTTTAACTTTCCACAAACGATGGCACAAAAACGTACAAATACAGTTGTAATGTACATGAGTCCCCTCCCCACACCCGCCCCATGAAGGCGTTTGATGTTATTGAAACGTCCTGTTGGGGGCCTTGTAAGGGGAGGCAAGCGCGCCCGGGGGAACCCCTTGCACCGCCCCGCTCCGCCCCGCCCCGCCCTGCCCCAGATACCCCCTCGTCCAAAAGCCCCCTTCCCCGCCCCCTGCGCCCCCTGCGGTACCCCCGGCCTGGCCCCGCGCGGAGCGGTACCGCCGCAGGCAGGGCCGGGTACCCCCCGCGCCTGGGGTAGGGAGGGGAGGGGGCGGGGGTACGGGGGTGGGGAGCGATCAATATTTAAGCTACGGGACGTGCTGGATTTATCGCCTTGGTGCGTGGCGGGGCGGGGGCCGGGGGCGCGGTTGGGGGGGCTGGTAGCATTGTGCACCAGGAACGCCCACCGCTCCCCGCCCCACCCCGCCCCCGGAGAGCCACGGCCCTCGGGCGAGGGGTGGGGGCGGGGGGGAGTGCAAGCCGGGCTTAAGCCCCTAGCCATGGTGGGGCGGGGCGGGGCGCAGCGCAGCCGGACTCCGGTCGGCCCGGGCTGAAACTGGTCGCCGGAGACGGAGACGGGAAGTAAAACACGACTGACTCCGCGACGTGCTCGTGGCGGCTGTTGCGGTTACTGTGTGTGTGTGTGTGTGTGCGCGCGCGCTCATGCTTCGTGGACTTTTATACAGTATCAGTATTTGACCGGAGTTTGTGTTTTGTTTTTGTGTTGGCAGGTAAGCTGACATTTCCACGCTGCGGTTGCCTGACTGCTTCTGCTGGCCCGCTGGTGGGGTGGTGCGTCTCCCTCGGCGAATAATGGTGAAATCTTCCGGGTGTGCCCTACATGTGGGTCGGGGATACTTTTCATGTTTCGGGACAAATGAAATTATTGCCCATATTCAGTTTTTTAACTTTAAAGAGAGTCGCTTTTCTGAAAGACACTGTGAGTGGGGCACTTCCCTCCCAGACCTGCAGCCTCTTGTGGTTAGCGCGGGGCAGGCTGGCTATTGTGCCCCCTGGCGGGGCGGGGTGGGGTGAGGCGGGGCGGGGCGGGGCGGGGTGGGCCCAGCGCTACAGTGGCACGTCGTTTGCTTTTGCGGAAAATAAAAAAGCACAGGGGAGGAAGAGTGAAGAGGGCTGCTTCGCTACACGGTATTCCATGAAGAAGAAAAGGGCGGGCAGAAAGCCGCGCGCGCGGGGAACCAGAGTGTGGAAGGGTTGGGGCGGGGCGGGGCGGGGCGGGGCGGGCGGCTTGGCACGGTGGGGCGGGGCGGCGGGGCGTGGTTCCATCGACCGACCGACGCTGCGCGCTTGACGGAAGAGCGCATTCGGGGTACTCCGGGTACCAGGTGGTGGTGGTGGGGGGAGGGGAGGCGGCGAGCGCCGTGGGCGCAGCGAAAATAAACGTACCAAAAATAAAAAGAAAGAAGCGAAAAACGCGGGCAAACAAGACGGGCGGGGCGGGGCGGGGCGGGGTGGGGCGGGGCGGGAAGCGGTCGGGGTGGGGTAGGTCCGGGATGGGATGGGCTGAGAGAGATACTCGACCACCGCCCTGCTCCAGCCCACATCCCGCCCGGCCCCACCGCCACCGCCGCCCTAAACTCTCCTAATTCAGGCAGTACTCGCAGCTCACCGCTCCAACAACTCGCTCCCCCGCCCCGCCCCGCCCCGCCCCGCCCCGCCCCGCCCCGGCTAACTCAGAGCCTCGCCCCCGTACCTACCTATTGTACTACCCCCGTGCTCGTCGCACTCGCTCTGGATGGCGAGGACGGTGTGAGGGGCGGTCGAGGGGGAAACAACTCTGAAATTTTCTGTACACCTCGTAATTCACCAAAATTCACAAAAAATTAAGGAAAAATTCGAGCAAAAATTCGCATAAATTCACGACATTTGTACACCAAAATTCAGAGTTGTTTCCCCCTCGGGCGCTCCGGTGGATTCTGGCCGGGTGGGCCGCGGTATTCGCGGCAGGGTTTTGCCTGAAGGGTTGAGGGGGTTGGCGCGGGGGTTGATGGTTGATGGTTGAAGGTGTTGATGGTCCTGTCTGGAAGGGCTCGGCCTGCCTGCCTGCGGCCCCCGGCCCGGCCCGGCCCGGCACCCCATCTGCGCAGTCCATCTCGGGAAACAACTCAATTTCCACTTTGATCGTAAGTTGATAAGCACGCCCGTCGCGACAATTTTGGGCCTTAATGGACCCGGGCAGGGCTGGGGCTGGGGCTGGGGCGAGCGCCCAGTAGACCGGTGCATTCGGGGCTGCGGTGGCAGCGCCCTCCGCCCCCGCCGGCACCGAGCCGAACTGCACCAACAAAAATACAGAATCTAGTTTCCCCATAGCGTGTTCTTCCAACTTCGCGCACCCGATGACATACTAGGGGTTTTCTTTTGTTTCTTGTTTCCACCGAAGGGTATCGCTCATTTTTCGTTATAGCTCCCTCTTTTTAACCCTTTCAGGGCAGAGGGGGGAGCTATGCATGGCTCAGGCGGGTCGCGCCCCGCCCCGCCCCGCCCCGCCTTGTTGTGCATGAGAGGCGCAGGCTCAAGGGCCAGTGCGGCCCCGCCCCGCCCCGCCCCGGCTGGCCAATCTGCATCGAGGCATCCTATTCGCCTGCTATCTAGGCCTTCTGCAAGGGGGGCTCTCGTCAGGGAGGGAGAGAGAGAGAGGGGGGGAGGGGAGGGAGAGAGCTCTCTAGAGGGGGCATAGGAGAAGGGGGGAGAGAGGCGCTAAAGGGATGAAACGAAAATGGGGAGACGGGAAGAAAAGAGCGAGGGAGGGAGTATATCCCTATAGGGGTAGGGGAGGGGATGGGGGTTGCCGAGGGGGGCGGATGGCAATGCGGTGCAGGCCCGTCACTCACTCGGGCAGGGCCTCGGAGGGGGCGGGGCGGGGCGGGGCGGGGCGGGGGTCGTTGCCCTCTTGATCAGGATCAGGGTAGCCCCGCCGCGCCCCGCCCCGAACCCATACGGACCCGCGAGGGTCCTCTGGCGCTTATAAGTCTTGGACCGGCGTCATGCTGCCCCTTACGACGTGCACGTCCAACTGAAAGTACTGCCAACTTTTGTCCTTCGCGAAATAACGCGAGCTTTTCGACCAAGCGTCCAAAAGTTGTGACGTGACGCGCTGCTTGTTGCTAAGCACGCCCCGCCCCGCCCCGCCCCGCCCCGCCCCGCCCCGCGCACCTGCACTGCGCCGCCCAGCCCCGCCCACTTATCTATCCTTATCACTGCGCTTTTTGCTTTTTTTTTTTTTTTTTGCTGCCCAGGGCTATATTTTCTTATGGTTTTGTTTGCTTCTGCGGCACCTGTCTAAAGCCAGCGGGCCGGGCCAGCGCCGCCACGTGTTACCGTACACGGCCATTTCCAAGAACCGCGTGTAGTCGGTGGCGCGGGTAACCAGGCTAGCCTCCGCCCCGCCCCGCCCCGCCCCGCCCCGCCCTGTCGACGCCATGAGGCTCTCAATACCCTCAATACATAATCCCGCTACCGTCCATCTGTGGGTTCAGCAATATTTTATTGCGGCCTTTCTGTCTCTTACCAGCTACACTGCTACGTCTTAACTTATAATTTATTCCGGTTCCGGGGAGAGCACTATCTCTTACTGCCGCTGAGAGCATTTTTACCTGGATATTTTTTTTTGTCGCTTGACCTACAGAGTGCGCGCTCTGGTCTGCGATCGGATCGGCGTTCGGAAATCAATCGTCATCAACTCGTCGCACTTTGTAATAATTGACGCTTCTGCTCCCGATCCGTCTGCGCACGCTGCGACGTAATGCACTAGCATGCAGAGGGAGAGAGAGGGAGAGAGAGAGAGAGGGAGAGAGGGAGAGAGAGGAAGAGAGAGACAGAGAGAGAGAGAGACACGCATAGACGCCATCATCGTTTGACGGATTTAATCCCATTTCCGGACGACGCGTCGCCCTGGCGCCGTGCTCTTCTCTCCAGCGTCGGGCTCTCGGAGCCTCGCCCCACCCCAACCCCACCTCGCCCCGCCCCACCTCGCCCCGCCCCCCCCCCCCCCCCCCCCCCCCCGCCACGCCCCGCCGCGCCGCGGCGCTCTCCGCCCCATCGTGCCGCACCGCGCCACCCCTTCACCTCGGTCCGCATTCATTCCCACCCCGCCCGCCCCACCGCGCCTCACCCTGCCCCACCCCGCCCGCCCCACCGCGCCTCACCCCGCCCCACCTCGCCCCGCCCGGCCGCGCCGCTCACCGTGGCAGATGTCGCCGTCTGTCTCTGACGCTGACGAGCTCCGACAGTCAGCATGCTAATTTAATACGGCCAGGCGGAAATGGAAAAGTCGGGGGCGGGGCGGGGCGTGGCGGGGTAGAGTGACTGGGGTCGTTGGGGTAGGTAGGCACGGGCGGGGTGCCGGACCGGGCCGGGGGTGATTTCCACGCCGGGAGCCGAGGGTGCAAGGCTAGAAACAACTTTCAATCGTCATGAATAGAAATGTCGAAAACTAATTCCGCTTTGTAATTCTCCAACTTTTCCGTGTGATGCCATGTGATGCACAGTACTCTGTACAAAAGTTATCGATGTGGATAATGCCCCTCGCGGTCCGAGTCTCTCTATAGGCCCGGCCCGGCAGCTACCGCCCGGCAGGTAGGCACGCCCGGCGCACACCTGAGCGCACGGGCGGCCTACCCGCCCCGCCCCGCCCCGCCCCGCCCCGCCCCGCCCCGCCCCGCCCCCCAGAGCGCACAGGGTGTGGCGCCACGACCGGAACTAAATACAGTACGTGAAAATAGTACCCGGAACGGAATACGCAAAAATAATATCAGGAACAGAATTTGCAAAAATAGTATTTTAACAGCCATTTCTTTTTTTCCCGGACCGTGCTGTTTTATTTTCGCGTACCCTGTTCGCACGTGTATGCTTGGCTGTGTAGTCGGTACGGCGGCTAGACCTATGGGACCCGCGCAACCCGGCGGGCGGGTCGTTGGGCGCTGGGCGAGGCGGGGCGGGGTGGGGTGGGGTGGGGCCCGCCGCAGAGGCACGGCTTGTCTGCAGCGCACCTCGCCCCGCCCCGCCCCGCCCCGCCCCGCCCCGCCCCGCGCCCGTCGGCCCGGCGCCCACCCCTTAACCCAAATCCAGCACCCCTAGCCCCCTCCCCTCCAGCCCACCCGCCGACCCTACGCGCCAGACGCGGCCCTTCCGACCCCTGCAGCAACAGTAGCCGCCCCCGCGCCGCCCCCGCGCCGCCCCCGCCCCCGCGGTATCCTGCGGTAGACGGCCGGTGCCACGCCTCGCCTCAGCGCGCTAGGGGACCGTCCGCGAACCGTACGCGGCCGCTAAATGTCAATACCTCGAGGTGTTCAGTCTCCGAGAGTGAGCTGAGCTTAGCGGGTCTGACCGCCCTGCCCCGCCACGCCACGCCCCGCCACGCCCCGCCACGCCCCGCCACGCCCCGCCCCCTTTTTCCATTTCTCTCCAGTCAGTTTAGACTGCACACACCAGTCTAGACACAATACACACAATATGCTGCGCAGTGGCTTGTCTGGCGGGGCGGGGTGGGGGCCGGCAAAACGCGTTCAGTGCCCGCCTACTTCCCCGCGTACCTAACGCCTGGAATGGATTCTTTTTATTTTCTGGTTTTTGTTTGCTTGAGTTTTTTTTTTGTTTTTTCAACGATATCGTGTGTAGAAGGCGGTAGTACCTCACCACCAGACGGCTCCGCCGCGCCGCGCCGCTACGTGAATGGCGCTAAGGCTATACGGCCTTGGGCCTCCCGCAGCCCTGCCACCCCTCGCCCCGCCCCGCCCCGCCACACCCCTCCCTCGCGCCCTCCGAGCCCCAGCGGGCTTCCTCCCCGCCGCGCCACGCCCCCGTCGGGCCTGGTGCGTGGCGCTGGGCTGGGCAGGGCTGCCGAGGCCTGCCGCCCCCGCCCCGCCCCCGCCCCGCCCCCGCCCCGCCCCCGGCGCCATCACTCTCGCTTTCGCTGGCAAAGGCGGCCCCCGGGCGGGGCGGGGCGGGGTGGCACAGGCAGGGCGGGGTTGGGGTGGCGTGCCTCGTGGCCCAGTTCCTCCCCCGGCCGCCCCGCCCCGCCCCGCCCCGCCCCGCCTGGTGCTTGTTGATGTGTCGGTAGGGCACGCTGGGGGGGCTGGGCCTGCTCGCACGCACGGGCTATAGCTCCCGCCAAACACCCCCGGAAAGGGAAGTACATCGGGAACGCCCGGAAGTACCTGTGCTCCGGAAGTACCCGCGGCGGCCCCCGGCGCCGCGCCCTAGGAGTACCCGGGGGCCCCGCCGGGGGAGCGCGTGTCTGGGCTGGCGGGGCGGGGCGCGGGAGGGGAGGAACGGTCCAAGGGGCCAGTGGCTGTGGTCGCCGTATTGATCTTGGCCGCGCGCGCGGGGCGCGGCGGGGCGGGGCGGAGCGGAGCGGGTCGCGCTCAGGCGCCGCGCCCCACCACGCCTCGCCACGCCCTGCGCAGGCCCCGCCTCGGCCCTTTGCGTGCGAAAGGGGAGGCGGGGGTTGGTGCCGCAGGGCCGTGGGGCGGGGCGGGGCGGGGGCGAGACGCGTCGTGTTGTCGGCGCAGTCTACCCTTCTGTCTCGCCCCCCGCCCCGCCCCGCCGCACCCCGCCCCGCCTCACCCGGCCGCGCCGCGCCGCCGCGCCCAGCCCTACACGCCATGGCCTCGTCCTTCACCTTGCTAATGAAGTGCCCTATGCCCTGCGGGCAGCGTGGCTTTGCCCGTCGCACCCTTGGGTGTTCCCAGGGTGTTCTCCGTGCTGCTCGGGGTGTTCCTGCTGCTAGCGCATATTTCTTTGCGTTTCAAGGCTGACATTAGCAGGTGTGCTTTGGTTTTTAGTCGTTTCCGGGGCGTTCTATGAGAGTGCTCTATGCGGGTGTTTCTACTTACTGCCCCCATTATTAGTTATCGGCTCCCCACCCCCGCCCCGCCCCGCGGCGCGGCCCGATACCGCGCCGTGCCGGGGGGACCGGGGGACCACCCCTTCGTATCCCGCACCGCTCGCCTTACGTTGGCGGGGCGGGGCGGGGTGGGGTGTGGCGGGGCGGGGTGTGGCGGGGCGGGGCCTTGCCGTAGGCGGTCAGCGCGGGCACGTCGCTCGCAGGATCGAGATTCCATGGCGCTGCCTCGGGGTATGAGCTGCCTGCCTGCCACATCCCAGATATGGGGATTCGATACACTACTGAATTGTGGAGCCGTGTTGGACGGAACGTAGCGATGCATGTATCGGATGCCTGGGCCGGGCGGGTGGGGTGGGGCGGGGCGGGGCGGGGCGGGGCGGGGTGGGGTGGGGTAGTTTCCTGTCTCCTGTGTCGAGGCCGTGTTCAGCCCCTTCCTCCTGTCCTGTCCCCATGTCGGAGCCCTTGGCTTCGCGGCGCCAGTGCTGCCAGAAAAGTAGGCAATAAGCAGCCTAAACACAGTGGAGTGAAGCGGGCTGCATCTGCGCCTGCCTACTAGGCAGCACCATAGCACAGAGGCGTACATATTGCCTAGTAGGCGGGCGCAGATGCAGCCCGCTTTGCTCCACTGTGCTTAGGCTAGCAGCGCTGCTTATTATTGCCTACTTTCCTGTCAGCACTGGGCGGCGCACGAGTTGTCTTGACTCCGAGGCCTATTGTGACCGGGAGCACGGTCACGGTATGCGCGGCGGCTTTGCCTACCCGCCCCTGTAGGGTAGGCACGCCCGCAGTACTGTTCGCCCGCCGCCACGCGGCGTAAGTGAGCGGATCCTCCCACGTGCGCCAATTTGCCATTCTCATGCGTAGAGTTTCCTCTTGTACTTTGTGCCGGTTCGGTCCGCGCAGTAGTTTCTTTTCTGATGCGCCTTTACACGCGACACGTGGAGTGGAGCGACTAACGAGGAGCTTTGGTCGCTTTGATCTTTTCCTGTGGCGTGGCGTGGCGTGGCGTCGCGCGGTACGTTTGATAGCGCTGCAGGCAGATTGGTTTTTTAGCGAGTATTCGCGACCGTATGGAAATAGCAGAGTGTGCCCAGGTGGCGCTGCCGCACGAGTTTGACGCGCAATTGGGGGCGAGGCGAGGCGCGAGACGAGGCGGGCCGGTGGCAGTGGCGAATAAGTACACCCCCTAAAATAATTTCTGCTCTTGTAAGGAGAGAATAATGCTGCTGCTGCTGCTGCCCCCTCGCAGTCGCCACGAACACTCACTCAGTAAAAGGAATTTTCATTCGGCAAATATGACGCGTTCTCTTGCAACGAGAACGGTCTTTCAAGTTTTGTCCGAGAATGTCTTTTTTTTTCACACAGCTAACAACCTTTACTGACGGGTAAAAAGATAACTCTAATTTAGTCCTGGAAATCTCAGATGTACTCACTCCTGAACTCACCGAAGCCGCAAGTTTTTCACCCCTCGGGGGCAGGCCTGGCCTGTATTCCAGAGCGTACAGCACTCTCTCAGGAAAACGCGACGACCCCCGCTCCGCCCCCGCCCCGCCCCCGCCCCGCCCCCGCCCCGCCCCCGCATACAGCCGCAGACCCCTTCCCCCTCCCCTCCCCTGGAGTGGCGCGAGGAGCGAGCAGGGGTGCTGGTGGTGGCCCTTCACCGCCTCCTCCCCGCCCCCGCACCGCCCCTCATGAGAACAAGTAAAGAAGGGCACTGGTGCTCCCCGGCCCCGCCACGCCCCGCCACGCCCCGCCACGCCCCGCCACGCCCTGGTCCCGGCGTAAGGACAAGCAAGAGGGTGGATGTCAGCCCCCGCACCGCCCCCTTCCGCTCTGCGCCGTCTGCCTCTACTTTTCCTGCTCCCTCTCTCTTTCATACTTCTCTTTCGCTCTCTCTCTCTCTCTCTCTATCTCTCTCTCTCTCTCTCTCTCTTTCTCTCTCTCTCTCTCTCTCTCTCTCTCTCTCTCTCTCTCTCTCTCTCTCTCTGCCGTAAAACTCCCCCGCTCTCCCTCCTCTTTCACGCCTGTTCGCATCCTGAGAGGGAGAGGTTGTTGGGGGTGGGACTCTGCGCAGAGAGGGTGGAGGACGCTGCCGCCGACCTGCTCCCGCTCCCGCTCGTCAAGTGCGACAAGTTCCTGGTGGGCGTTCTGTCCCGCCCCGCCCCACCCCACCCCGCCCCGCCCCGCTCCGGTCGATGTATGCCGCTCAGTCTCAGGCATGCCGCCATAGGCGTCATCCGGCGTCCTCTGGAAAAAGTGAAAAAGTTATTGTAGCAGCCGTCGGCAGGACTCGCGTCAGGCCAGCACGTCCACCTGCAGGTGCGGTGCGGGGCCGCGCAGACACCTGCGGGCGGGCAGGAGGCGTGCCCTGCCCCGCCCCGCCCCACCCCGCCGCGCCCCGCCGCGCCCCGCCGCGCTTGCAGCGCGCTCGCCGAGCCAGTCTGAGCTTAGTCTAGCCGGGCGGGGCGTGGCGGGGCGGGGCGCGGTTGTGCCGGGCGCGGCCAAGCGGAGCGAATGACGCGGTGCGGGGCGGGGCGGGGCGGGGCGGGGTAACGCTGCAAGCCCCCAGCGGCGCCTCGCCTCGCCTCGCCTCGCCTCGCCTCATGGCAGCACTGGGGCCAGGATAGGGAGGAGGGGGGGAGGGGGCGTGGCGGGGTGGGGCCAAGGCCAGGCCCGCCAGGCCATGCTACTCCGCGCCAGCCCGGGCAGCCATTGGGGGCCCCGCTGGTGCCTGGCGGGGCCGCGGGGGGCCGCGGGGGGCCGCGGGGGGCTCCGCGAGCCTGCGGCCCTGCAGGCAGGCCCTGCTGAGGCTAGACGGCTGGCGGTACGACCTCCCCCCTCCTCTTCCCTTGCTGTGGCGGCGAGTCTCGCCGGCCCAGCCCAGCCTAGCACCCAGCTACGTGGCGGGGCGGGGCGGGGCGGGGCGGGGCGGGGCGGGGCGGGGCGTTGCGCAGGTCTAGCCGTCTGTCTGCCGGGCCGCCGGGCCGCCGCGCCGCGCCGCCGCGCGAGCCCCGGATGAATGTGAACGAACAGCACGACGGCGCACACTGTGAGGAGAAAAGACACTGACCAACTGCTGCCATAAGTGACCCAAGTTGAAGTTGAAGTTGACTCCGGGCGGGCGTTCCTAGAGGGATGAATAAGCTGTCGCTGCTATCGTGTGCGGTGTGGTTACCTAACGGACCATCAACTCGTCGTTGTAAAAAATCGCCGAAATTCGCGGATGTTGCCACAACCATGATATATTGGTGTCTCGCCTAATGACTTTGTGTGGTCGCCCCTGAGCTAACCACACGATGGTTGCTTTAGAACTTGTGCTTTTTCTCCGTGGGTGCTGCCGCTCGGGGTGGTGCCGCTCGGGGTGCTGCGGGCCGGGCAGCACCCTGGTGTGCTCCGGGGCTTGGCCTCCTGCAGGCTGAGTGCCGCTGTACTTTGGCTCGGCTCGGCAAGTCTCGTGCAAGCCTCCGTATCTCTTAATCCGCCCCGCTGTCAGTCCCGGGTATTTGCCGTTCGCGGAGAGCCTCGTCTCGTCGCCTCTCCTCCGTCTCCCTTCCTCCTCTCTTTTCTTTCTCTATCTGGATCGCGCCCCGCCCCGCCCCGCCCCGCCCCGCCCCGCCCCGCCCCATGTAGATAATGAAGAAGGCCGAGCCGTCGTGCGTCGCCTCGCCGATACTAAAATATCTAGATTTTAGTTGTTGAAAATAGAAGGTAGGCCACCCTAGTATCGGCTGTGTAGGTTCGGACCCGGGGAGCTACAGCAGCTGCTCGTGGGCCGGCCGCCCGTCTCGGTAGGCAACCCGCTCGCGTCCGTGCCGTGCCTTGCCTACCCAGCCGGGGCTTCGGGCTGTGCGCGCCGCAACCAGGCTCGGGGCTGGACCGACCGTGGCTCGGCCGCCTAGTCTAGAACAGCCTCCAGGTCCGTCCTAGCTCGACCCCGTAGTCTAGAACAGCCCCTAGCTCGGTTCGCTAGTTTAGAACAGCCTCTAGCTCGGCGTAGCTCGGCTCGCTAGTCTAGAACAGCCTCCAGGTCGCCCTAGTCTAGAACGGCCTCTAGCTCGTCCTAGCTCGGCTCTCTAGTCTGGTCTGGCCAGCACTAGCGCTGCCGCAAGACCAGACCGCCAGCCCTGGCTGTCCCGCCCGCGGCCCGGCCCGGCCCGGCCCTGCCCTGTCTGTCTATGCCCGGCTGGCTGGCTGGCTGACTGGCTGGCCGCGTTAGGCCTTGGCTAGTTCGCGCCGCTACGCCCCGCCACGCCCCGCCACGCCCCGCCGTGCCTCGCTCAGCACGGGTTCATTGGCCCAACCTAGCCAGCCCGGCCCGGCCCGGCAGGCGCGGCGCGGCAGCGAGCTAGCCTCCCACCAGACCCCTCCCCTCTGCTTCAATCCGACTGAAAACTTTTCTCCTGCCATGCAGCCACATGCCGACCCAGACTACAAGCACGTCCATATTCCCCACGTCGAGCCTTAGCGACCGCGGTATGGCGAGTAGTTCCCACACCACACCAGCCCGCTGTGAAATCGATGGTTCAAAACTTAAATCTGTCCTGTCCCGCAGAAGGAAGCGAAACAAGAAACTTCGTGGTGTCACCTTCTGGAGGGGTGGGGCGGGGGGGCGAAGGACCCATATCTGTATCGCCAACGTCGGGACAGTAAGGCCACCCGGCCCCTCTCCACCCTCACTCTCTCCCTCCCCTCCCCTCCTCCCCTCCTCCCCTCCTCCTCCCTCCCCTCTCCTCCCTCCCTACTTCTGTCACCCTCTGCTTTGACGCGCGCTGCCGGGCGCGGCGCGGGCAGGCACAGGACTCACCATCGGGATTGTATCGACAAATGCGAAAGGGACGGCGGAGCGGCGCGGCCCGGCCGGTGTGGGGGGCGGCAGCCGGGGGCGGCAGGCGGGGCGGCAGGCGGGGCGGCAGGCGGGGCGGCAGGCGGGGCGGCAGGCGGGGCGGCAGGCGGGGCGGCAGGCGGGGCGGCAGCCGGGGCGGCAGCCGGGGCGGCAGGCGGGGGCGGCAGCCGGGGCGGCAGGCGGGAGTGGCAGCCGGGGCGGCAGGCGGCAGGCGGGGCGGCAGGCGGGGCGGCAGGCGGGGCGGCAGGCGGGGGCGGCAGCCGGGGCGGCAGGCGGGGCGGCAGGCGGGGGCGGCAGGCGGGGGCGGCAGCCGCCCCGGCCAGACCCGGCACTCTCACTCTCGGTGACAACCCCTCCCTCCCTCTCTCCCTCCCTCCCTCCCTCACCCACGCCCGCTACCCTCTGTGTAAACCTCCCCTCCACCCCACCCTCCCGCACACAAGAAGCCTGAGCCTCCAAGGGGGCCGCCACCCACCTCTTTGTGTGCTGTCTCTTTTCATATCTCCGCCCGCCTCTCTGGCGAATGAAAATCCCCTCACCACCGCCCCCCCCCCCCCGCTTATTTGCCGCTGTCTAAGCGGCGCCCGCCCCGCCCGGTGGATGAAGTCCTCATTGCTTCTAGCGGGGGAAGCCGCCAGCCTCCACGCCATGGCGGCGGTCTTGAAGCCCACCAGAAGTCGGTCACGCTCGAAGCATATAGATTGGGCGATTATATGCCAGCGATGTAGCAGACGCTATTACAGCAGGGTTCCGGCGGGGGTGGCGGTCACACTCAGCGTGAGGGCCTCCGGGTGGGCGCCTCCGGGCGGCTCCGGGGGCGCCGCTGCTCCTGACGTAACCGTCGCGACGCGCTCCCCCAGCCCGGCGGCGCCATCGGCGGCGGCGTCCGAGAAACAATACACTCTCCCGCCCGCGCTCCCGACCCGGTCGAAATTAAAAATCTTTTGAGGAGATTTGTGTGCTCGTCTTTCTTCCTTTCCGGTTTTCATCTCCCTCCCTCCCCCGGCCACAGCGGCCTTTCTTTGATTCTCCCCCCACCCCTGTGCTTTTCCCTCTCACTGGTCCTAGGTATGCACGGGCGCACGCCTGCATGAGCGGAGCGCTGCAGCGTTGCCGACCTGCGCCTGCAATTTTAACTACCGCCGTGTCTGAACGCACGCGACGTTGTCAACTCGTAGAGCGCGGGGCGTGGCGGGGCGGGGCGGGGCCGACCGCGGACTCTAGGACGCGGGACGGCCCGCGGGCTGAGGCTCCCCCACTGTCGGCGACAGGTTACGCCCCTGGCGGGGTGGGGCGGGGCGGGGCGGGGCGGGGCGGCGCCGCGCCCGGGTCGCGGCACGTTCTCACGCCGCACAAACAAACAAGACCAATTGAAATGTAAAGGTGCGAACATCGGCGCGGCCGCCCCGCCCCGCCCCGCCCCGCCTCCTGCACGAGGGCGGGCCACGAGGCGGGCGTTTGAGCCGACCACGTGACGAGAGGATGTCATACGGCAGGAAATGCGCTATAATTGTCGTGCGCCGAGCAGGGTATATGTCGATGGCGCGTCGCCAAATAAACTGGCGGGAGATCAAAAGGTATCCTATACGGGAGCGGGGGATGAGATCGAAGTGAGAAGGCTCCGTGCGGGCGGCGCCCCGCCCCGCCCCGCCCCGCCCCGCCCCGCCCCGCCCCGCCCCGCCCCGGGCTGCTCAGCTTCCGCCTGTCCTGCCCCTGCCCGGCGCGGCGCGGCGCTCGATGGCCTTCCCGCCAGACAACAAACAATATCCGATTTCCGATTGGCCCCTTCCACCGCACATGTCCACCCCAGGCCAGGGGCTCCAGGACAGACTCTAGGATGGGCTCCGGGGCGGGCTTCTGTCCGGGCTCCGGGGAATGCTATGCAGGCCGGGCTCCGGGGTAGACTCCAGGCCAGGCCGCGAGCTCCAGGACGGCTTCAGGCCGGGCTCCAGGAGTAGACTCCAGGCCGCGGGCTCCAGGACTGCTTCAGGTCGGGCTCCGGGGTAGGCCCCAGGCCGGGCTCCGTGGAAGACTCCAGGCCGCGGGCGCCAGGACGGCTCCAGGACGGGCTCCTGTCCAGACTCCAGTCCGCGCGATGCTGACCCCGCTCTTGTGTTTCAGGTGGATCGCGCGGAGACGCCCCCGCTGGACGTGGAGGCCGGCGGCGCGGACGCGACGGAGGAGGCGCTGGCCTACGCCAAGAAGGCCCGCCTGGAGGAGCTGGCCGGGGCCGGGGCGGGCCTGCCCGGCGCCGTGGCCTCGGTGGCGGCCGCGCCCACCACCTACCTGCCCTACCCGCCCGAGTGGTACTGGTACGACACCTGGGCGCTCTCCGCCTTCCGGCCCTGGCCGTCCATCTTCACCGCCACCAAGGATGGCAAGACCGCGCCCATGCCGTTCCTCCGCGACGGGTGAGTGGTCCCGCCAGGGTCCCCCCTGCCCCTGCCGCACCGCGCGCGCGCGCTCGCTCACCAGCCCGTGCCCGTCCTGTTGCAGGCTGGCCGGCGTGCCCCCGTACCTGCCGCACGGAGCCCCGGTGCTCGTGCACCCCGGGGACTACGACCGGTACGACCGCTTCCAGCCCAACGTGGCCCTCATGTCGGTACCGGGCCAGTCCGAGGTACGCAAGCCGCCCACTGCTGTACGTTTCCTTTCATTTTTTATCATTATTTTTCTTTTTTTTTTCTTTATTTTTTTTTTAATAAATCTATGTTTGTGTGGAATCGCTGTAATGTTGCAACCGCCTTGTGTCCCCTCTTTAGGAGAAATATTCGCACGTTGACGTGACGAGCACGGGGGAGGAGGGGCCTAAGTCCCCGAGCCACGCCGTGTCCACCATCACGCTGAACCCGTCTCGCCGCTCGCCGTCCCCGGCCCCGGCCCCGGCCCCGGCCCCGGCCCCGGCGCCGTCGGCGTCGGCCACCCCGTCGCCGCCCTCGCCCACACTGCCGCCCCCGCCGCCGCCCCCACGTGCGTCCTCGCCGTGCTCCTCCACCCCGGCGGCCCCTGTCGGAGAGCCCGAACCCGCACCCGCGCCAGCACCGAAGTGCAAGAAGGAGGTGTCGAGTGACACAGAAGACAGCGCCTCGGAGTGCACAGGTCAGCGCCATGTCCTTGCCCCCATTGGGTCCGCCCCGCCCTACTTGAGCGCATCTCACCATTCCTTTATTTTACTGTCCACAGGTGTCGACACTAGCGTCGCTGCCGTTTTGGAATCCTTGAGCTCTGATGAAAGGGATGCGAGAATGGCCAAGGTGCTGCGGTCTTTGGTGAAGCGCCTAGGGGATGTGGAGGCTGATCGAGGGCGTTTAACAGCAGAGAATGAGGTGCTTCGGAAGAAAGCAGAGGAACAAGAAGCTTTAATCTTACAACAGGAGAGGATAATTCAACGTCTACAAGAGGAACAAGAAAGATTAAATAGCAAGGTACTGCACTGGGAGAATTTTTTTGCCTGGGATGATTTTTATTAGGCCTCACCCAGGATTGTTCTTAAGTTGTACTTATGTAAATGATAATTGTTTCATTCCTTCTTTTCCTCAACAGCATGATCCAGAAGCATTTCAGGACAAAGTAATGGCTATGGAAAAAGAACTAAGAACTCTTCGCTGTGAAGTAAACCGCTTGCCAAATGGTAGGCATGAAAATGTTAAAAAACCTAATCCTACCACTAATCCAAAAGACACTGAAGCTCGGAGTCCTCTCAGAAGAGAATCAACTGAAACTAATATTGCTGTTAGTGTGATACACAAATCAGAATCACAGACACTCAGCGGGTCTGAGTGATGAGCCCATCTGAATAACGGTATTTGTTTCTTATCACAAACACATTTATGTAGAAACAGATGTAAGTACTCCATTGACTAGCCTCGTTATCATTGGTATCCTTAAGGATATTTATTGTTCTTGTATCTGCTCGATAATTTTATATCCATCAATACATTTTTGCCTAAGGTCACCTAGGCCTTTTTCTTTCTAAAAGCTGGGATTCTGTTTTATTTTTGATTCATTAATTTTAATATTATTATCTTATTTGTTAGTGACCTGGGTAAGAAAACACTGTGCTCCAATTGTGGAGCACATATAGGTCCCAGTGAAAAAGCTTTTCTGTTCCAATTGTTGTTTATAGCAGGATTAAATTTATTGTTAAAAGTTTGTCTAAAGCTTTGTATATAGAAAGCTACGCCTCAAAGGCTCTTCAGATTTTGAAGGAGGAACTACTGTTCGATTGAATCACTTTATTCTAGTCTTTACAAAAATTGCAAAGTGAGTGAAGTAATTTTCTTCTCATTTGCATATTCTATGTGATCAGTTTACAGTTTTCTTTGCTAATATTAAGTATCCAGTAGTTGTTGTATGAACTAGTTTATTATTATTTGTTTCTATCATGCCAAGTTAGTTAAGGAGAAACAGAGAATGTTTTGTGATCTCCCTGAGTATCTTAAATTCCAGGTGCTTTAGCTGCTTCTCAGTTGCAATTTGTGTATAAAGTAAATGTTTAGGATAAATGTTGTAGATTTTGGATTTTATTATTTGTTGATGTAGATGTAAATGTGCCAATCAGAAGGCAACTGATGTTTTCCCGTCACCTTCTGACTGTAAGTGTCAAAGTTTCCAAAATATTGGATTTTACTGATATGTATGTTGCTTGTTTCATTATGAATTGTTCTCTTACAGTAAAGGTTAAAGTGAACATTTGTAAAATTTCTAAAACTTCAATGATTTTGAAATTTTATTTCTAAATACCTGTATTGGCTGTGTTGTCGTTTTGTCTGCTGTTATCTTGAGTATGAGTCTGTTTTGAATAATTTTGTGATGGTTTATTGTGAATGAGATAGGGTAATTGTTTTCAAACAGATTAACTTCTCTTCAAACCGTCAGTTCTAGAGAAGTTAAAACAAAGCAGACCATGATTTTTCTAAAAATCATCTTTTGCTATGTTCTATATGCCACAGCTACGCAGCTGTATCAAATTATTGCTTTTAAAATTTTTATTTCTTTCTTGACAATTCGTAACTAATTTATCGAGGACTGCACTGTGGAGTTTTGAATATAATTTATGTTTACAGCTCCTAAATTCAATGTTAAAGGCTTTCATCAACTCTAAACACAGACAGAAATGAGGTGGATTGGGTCTTGAGAAGCCGAAGTAAGATCAGCCACCGCCAGCTTCCTGCCTTCTCTCAACACCGGCTTCGGCTCCAACTTCACAAGGCTATATTTTTGATTAAGTTGAGCTTCACCAATAAACCATATCTTTATTTATTCAGTAAACTAATCAGTATTTTAAGTGATCCTGGCTTTGCTCAGTATTTCCTTGGGTAGTGAAAAGTCCCAATTATCCTTCATTTGTATTCCAAATCAACATCAGCTATGCCCATAACATTGCCTGACTTGATGAAAGCCTCTAATCAAACTTAAAGTACAAACCTCCAATTGTGCTATGTGTGTGTGTTTCCAGTACTACTGCGTACTATTTCAAGTGTCTTTTTTTTAATTTCAGTCAATATTTATAATATTTTGATTATCTATTTAAGTTGTTGTTTATTCTTGTTTTGTTTCTGAGAGATATTTGTATGGGTACATTCATTATATGTGCAAGCATCATTTATGCAATTCAAAGCTGTGACCCTCATTCTGTTTTTTGTTTTTAATTGTATGTTGTTAGTGTTGTTAGCATAGCTGTAGTGTCATGTTCTTTACACACTGCTGTGCTGTCTGGTGAACATGTTTATCAAGTCTTAATGTCTATTATTGAGTTAAAAAAGAAAAGCGTTGATAGCTCTATGTGATCTCATAACTTTAAATTATTAAATTAACTAAGTGTTATAGGCTGCTACAAAGCAAGTGTACAAGACAAAACCATTAATTTCATGACAAAGGAACAAATCCATATCAATCTATGGAAATCACTGTATGCATTTCTCTAAGAGAAATTTTAAAGTGTCTTAGTGTACTTTTAATAGTATATATTTATCGTATATGTTCCAGTCATATATTAGAAAGTTGTACATACAAATTATTATCTTTTCTGTACAGAATTGCCTCCACATATTGTACGTAGTCACTAAGTCATTTTTGTGTCTACTCCATCAGTTATTTATTGAACTTTCTTTTCATGGACCATTGCATTTCTTTCGGCCATTTATCTTTTATTCCCTTGTGAGAACCATACAGCTGAGTAGAGCAGAAACTTTTAACAGAATGCTTTATTCCAGTGCTTCTACTAACCTAAGAAGATTTTGGGAACAGCAGGAAAAAAGAGACAAGTACATCACAAACTTCAAATTTATATTTTTAGATATCTACTGCTGAAGCACTGACATTTCTAAAAATTAGTTGAAGATTAGTGCTGTACTATACTGAGCTCTAATAAATCACCTTCCTTGGCCCACCAACACAGAAAGGCTTCTGTGCCAGTTGACCTAGGAAGGTGATCTTGCAGACCTCTGGTCCTATACCAGGAATATCTTGAAACATCCTATCTTCAAGATATTGGGGAGATGCTGAAAGTCTATTGATGTGCCTACTCTGAACATGTCTATTTGGTCCAAAAATAGACCTTTCATGTCTCATTTCTGACTGCATACTACTTCAGCTGATGGATCAGTACTCATATGAAGGTAGGGTTAAGGGATTGTTAATGTGCTCACATATGGAAACAATTTGTCTTCTAGTCGTTGAGTTGGCAATGAACATGGATTAAGTTTCGACTGCTGTCAACATCTCATTCAGAACGGTACAATGGTCCACTAGGAGGTTCTTATACTTCATATTGCAGTACATATGTTATTGGACTTATGACAATTTGTACGTTTGTCCACTACTTAGATAATTCTTAGAGAAAAGGCCTATTTTTCATAAGAAAAGAAAAAAATAAATTTTGGTGTAAAGAAAAAATTTATCCCTTAAATACACCCTGCCTTAAATCTTAACTGTTAAAATTATAGAAAATATTGCATCTAGGAAAACCAGTGAAAATACCTTTAACAACTTCTCGCACCGATTAAACGTTGGATGAAAATGAAAAGTATTGTCCTGAGTTCATTAAAGTTCCCCTAAACCAGAAACTTATTTAAATAAATTTTCTACAATTTTAAAATTTTCACATAAACAAAGCATCACATCATTTGAGTTATTTGCTTTCACTGCACTTTTCCCTGCTTGCAGTAGCTTCATGTACCTGATCAATTTATCATCTCTTTAATGTCTCTGATCATACAGTAAATAAGAGAAAGCATTAACAACTAGCATTGTTTTGGAAATAAATTAACAGTACCTCGGCTGTTGTTCAATTTTGACTTTAGTGAGTGACATCAAGGTTGCCTTTTTAACTTTCTTGTTGTAAGAGACTAGCAAGTACAATTGTGATTCATGTTCTTTCATGTAGCTTTCTTTTAATTATGTTCATCAAAGCATATTAATTTGATTCTTTATTTACTTATCAAAACATATACAAATACTTTTGGCCAAAGTGTTTATATTCTATTTTATCATTTTGATGTGAAGGTAATTTAAAGGATATGGTATAAATTAACGCACCTGTGAAATTTCAAGTTATGAAAGATAAGGTCCAAATACTGAACGTCTTTAGGAATTAACAATGAAATTTTACTATGACTGCAATATGTTAATGTACATGATGTAAGAGAGTATTGATCTTAGCACGTAAATTTTAATGAATGGGAATGAAGATTTCTTGATTTCTTCTTTTGAACAATATTATTGCTTGTCCTTTCATACAAAATTTCAGTATTCAGAAACGGTGAACAGTTGCAAAAGTTCCAGCTTTGCATTAGTTTTTGATACATTTTTAATTATGTATCAAACCCCTCTATGATATCTATTTTCAAACATCTTTTTATGTAACCAACTCCATAATCTCCTCTTAATGGAATTTCTACAGTTTCAATAACTATGAGGTCTCAGGTACTGTAGTGTAATATATCAGCACTTCTCAGCCTATTTACATTACAAAAATCTTTACTTCTCACATTGATGTAACATTTTGGACCATTAAGATTTGCTTGTATCGTATCGCATTATCTGATCTTTTACTAAGGTCTGAATTGATATACCTAGATGTTTGTTGATATCTTCTCTCAATAACGTTTGGAAATCTAGATGTGTTAGATGTATTGTACTTGATGTTTCTTACTTCAATGTTGTAGACATTTTTAGTGGATTTTTGAATGGTGTTTTTTTATACATAGGGATTGATTCATGTTTCTATTGCCAAAGACAAATATAAGAATTAATATCTTTGCTCCAAAAAAGCAAATGCACTTCTATGGCTGTTGTCAAAAAACGTCGATTTAGATTTACTGTAAAGTCAAAGCACTTTTACTGGAAAGAATACTGAGCCTGTAAGATGAGTACTCACCTTGTTCTATGAGGAGTTTTGTGATATTTAATTAAATGTCACTATTCCAATAAATCAGGCATTTTTATGAGTCCCAAGAACAGTAAAGGAGCCATTTTGAGGCCAGAATTGGCCATTTCTATTTCAATTTTCTCAAAAGATTTGCAGCAAAATCTCATATTTCTATTATAAACTTTTATTTCCCTTTTTTTAATGTTCATTTTAAGGGCACAACATTTTGCCTTATAAGAGCATATTAATAGCACAGAATTTCTTAACTTTGCATTTCTTTGGTTTCTATTTTTATGAGCTGTTTTCTTTTGAGAGCATTTCTTTAGCCTCTTCTTGATACCATGCAATCAAATCTGTTGACTTTGTATCCTGTTATTGAGGTGTGATTAGCATAATCAGAGTATTCTCTCATACAAAATATACCTTGGAAATTTTGAAAGCAATGCTCTGATTCTGTGGAGGGCTCAGAGGTTTTTGTAACATGTTTGATGGTTCTGAGGCTTTCTTCGATCAACAATGAGACTGAATACTTAATAGCTATAACACAGTTCCAATTTGATTGTTCAACCTCCCTTTTCCATCATATGTTACAGCCAAAGATCTTTTTGAAAGCATTTCATTTGTAATCAAAACTATCATAGCCATAACAAAATTTTTGATTAAAATCTGTGAGTGTATTCTTTATTTGGAATAGTTGAGGATGTAGTTACTTCTTTGTGCAATGCAGCTTCTGATAGAACTTGTCTCATATCTTTTAAGGTAAGCAAGTTTTCTCTTGATTGTGACACTTTGGAAAAGAAAAAAGACGAATTAAATGTTACTTTTATCTCTTGTATTTAAGAAAGTGTTGGAGGCAACAATGAACTAATAAATTTCTGTCATCTGTGGTCGTATTTATCTTTTATTGGCCTTTGCCCATTTTCTAAAACTACTTAACACATTATTAGAAAACCACCAACCAAAAGCACAAACAAATGAAATATCTGTCTTGGTTGAATAATCAGCATTAAAAACCTATTTTACATCTCCCGCAAAATTATTTTCTGTCAAGGCAGCCAATGAATCAATGAGCTGTCTAGCAAAGGATTCTCGATATTTGGGACTAATGTGGTCTAGAAGTGAGTAGGGAGTTTCAAAAAATTCATCAGATCCGAACTTTGAACTATCATGATGATTATCAGCAATAACAAACCCATTCTTCGACATTTGAACACAAAAGTCATTGCCTTCTAATGTAGTTATATTAAAATAAATAAAATCATCTGTAGCTTCCAAAGTTGAAATACTTGCATTTAGTACATGGTTTTTAATATCATGAATAACAGCTGAGACCTCAGCATGCCATTGCTCCTTATCCAGAACTTTCTCCTCTCCCATTTTCTACGGTGAGCCTGGAATAATTGATTGATTATTTTAAATTTGAGGTACGTAGACACTTAAGTAAAGAAACAATCATAATTTTTGAGGGCTCAAAGATAGTTAAATGGATATTATCCAGGTTAGAAAGACTCAATAAGTTTGATTTCAGCTACAATCATTTTTAAATGCATTATATTTTGATAATTTTTTTCTTTGTTTCATTAATTACAAACCTTGGATAAAGAAAATTAGATGATCAGGGGTAAAATTTGTTTCACAGAACTTAAACACACAACTTTGTTTTGGTTTCTGTCAGCTCTTTCCCTTCTGCTTCTGACGTCACTGCCCATACTCCATCTGCTTGAAATCTCCCTCTTGACGAATAGACTTTATCTCTTGGGAGATGCTCAGATGCCATTATGCCGTTACCATGGGAGCAGTGTGTTGTTGTTTATGCTTGTAAGTGATAAAGAATGGTCGCTTTTGAAGTCGGTGACAACTTCTTATGTCTCACACTGCAGTCTTGATGCAATTTCTTTGTTAAGTTTTTCCTTACTATAGGGCAGTACAAAATGGATTTAGAATTAACCAGGGTGGACTACTCAGTAACGGGGATCACCCTACCTTGCACTATGGAGCTCCTACCTTCTAGTGGTCCTCGACTTTCTCAAAAGGTGAGGGGGGAAAAAACTAGTATTTTGCAATTAATGTGAGTGAATTTAGTGTACATGAGGGGGTTAGAGAGCAGCTGTTAAAATTCCCTTTTATACTAAAATTTCTTCCTTTAGGTTGTTATTGGTGACCAGGAGGGAGTACTTCAGTCGTTTTCAATGAAAAAGGGAGAGCAACAGATGGTTTTCAAGACCCTTCCAGGACCAGCTATCTCTCGAGTATGCCTAGGTGGAGCTACCGGTGAGTTTAGAGAAGATGAAATTCACATCTCAAATCTGACCTTTTGTAAAAAGTTTTATGAAAGATATCAGTAATATCCTTTTTGATACCCTATAACTCATTATTCTTCCGGACTTAGGATTTTCCAGTCAATCTCAGAAGTCTCCTGTACTCAAGATTTTTTTGGACAGGCATTGTTGACTCATAGCAAATCTAATTAGAAACTCCAATAAAAATGCCCTTGAGATTGTTTTCTGACCATCTAAAAAAATTTGTGTGGAATGATATGATGAAAATGAAACCCCCTTAAAGAAAATTATTGGTATCAGAGATATATTTCTCAATTTCACTCATAAACTTATTGAGATTCTAAAAACTAAAATGTTTATTTTGTTCCTACAGGTACTGTCAAGGATAAAATTTTCATATCAAAGAAAGGGGAAGTCCATGGTTACACAAAGAAAGGGAAGCTATTCCTAGGATTCGATACCTGTTTAGCGGAATCAATCAAGTCAATGTGCGTTAAGATATTTAATGCAAGCTCTTTACTGTTATAAATCATCACTTTTACGGTGAGATGTCTACTTTTTTACAGGCATGTGAATGCAAGTACTCTTCTTTTGTGCGGTAACACCGTTTACAACCAGTTCCGAGATTGTGAAGATACTGGTTATTTTCTTTCAACAGACACTATTAACGATGTCATCGCCTTGCCTGGAGAAAAGGTTAAAAAAAATTATAAAAAATTCTAAAACAAAATTTTAAAGAAATTCAAAAAAATAGAATAAGTAAATAAAAAAGGAAATGAATAAAGTAAGGTTTGTGATGTGGTGGCCCCGCAGACCCGCAGCCTGGTGCCCGTGCTGGCGTGCGCGGACGGGGTGCTGCGGGTGCTGGACGGCGCCGAGCTGGAGGCCCAGGGGCGGGCCCAGGGCAGGCAGTCGACGGCGCCGGCGCCGACGCCGACGCCGCTCGCCAGGACGACGCCGGTGCGCCACGAGGTGCGGGTGCCGTGCGCGCCCACCGTGCTGCACCTGGCGGCCAATGACGGCGGCGCGGCGGGCCAGAACGTGCTGTTCGGGACGGAGGACGGGCGCGTGGGCCTGGTGACGGTGACCAGGAACACGCCGCCGGCCTGGCGCTGGCTGGTGGACGCGGAGCGGCCCGGCGCCGCCGTCAGCTCGCTGCACTGCCACGACCTCTCCGGCGACGGCGACCTGGACCTCATCGTGGGCCGGGACGACGGCAGCGTCGAGGTGTTCGCCACGGCGGCCCTGGAGCCCGGCGCCGACGCCTCGCAGGATCACGACGTGCACCGCCGCTTCACCTACGTGAGTCCCGGAGGTGGAGGTGTCCCCCGAGGCCGTCGTTGAGGTGTCCTCACCGCTGTCCTCTCCTCTCCTGCCGCAGTCCTGCCCCGAGAGCGTGTCCTCGGTGCGCGGCGGCGTGCTGGGCACGCAGGGCTACGACGAGGTGGTCGTGTCCACCTACACGGGGCTGGTGTTCGGCCTGACGACCGAGAGCGTGGACGGCGTGGCCTCCATGGACAGCCAGAGCGTGAGCCTGAGCCAGGACGTGCGCCGCCGCCTGCAGCTGCTGCGCGCCGAGCTGGGCGGGCTGGAGGAGAGGGTGGCCGCGGAGCGGGACCGCTACCTGGCCGCGGCCGAGGACGGCGACAGCGCCCTCTCCGTCGTGCCGCACCTCAGCATCAACCACAAGCTGAGCCTGATCCGCGAGGAGGCCGCCTACCTCCTGAGCCTGGAGGCGGCCACGGCCATCGACAACGTCCTGGTGCAGAGCAACGTGCCCGTCGACATCCTGGACGTGGAGCGGAACTCAGCCGTGGTGTCCTTCAGCGACTGCGAGCCCGAGGTAGGTGCCAGCAGCAGACTTTCAAGATATTGTCTTGGATTCGTTCGTTCGTTCGAGCCCGCTGACCTAGACGCCCAGAAGGTGCCGGGTAGGCAGCAACCACCCACCCCCGCACCGGCCCGGTCTCGAACAAAACAAGAAAGCTGCTCGCTCTCTAACGAATCCAAGACAATGCCTTGAAAGTCGTCTTCGTTTTCAAAACTTTGCCTTGAAAACTGGGACGGGCCGGTTGATCGTCTTGATTTTCAAGATGCAATCCTGAATTTCAAGACAATGTCTTGAAAATTTTTCTGTTTTTCAAAACGCAAAGGGACAGGGTCTTAGGTTTTCCAAAAGGTCTTGAAAACCAAGAAAGTCTGCTTGAAAACCAAGACGCCAGTTTTACCGTGTCGAGGTCCCCCGTAAGCGAAACGAGTCCGGCGAGGATGATTAGGGGCCGACTTTCTCACAAATCAAGTCCGGTATCGAGCTCCTTAAACTTTCTACATGTTTTTAAACCCAAAAGGAGGTCCCCTGTAAGTTGAGTCGAAATCGGAAACAATCTTATTTCGGCCAAAAATCGCAAAAACGCAAAGGCTATAGCCTTTGCATTTTTACAAATTTCGTCCGAAAAAAAATTTTGCTCCAAAGTGACGGGGGTTGTGCAGGGGGACTCTGACAAACTGACCCTCGGGGGTTGTTAGGTGGTTGCATTAGAGTCCTCCAGCACAACCCCCGTCATTTCAGAGAATATTCATTTTCGGCCGAAATTCGTAAAAACGCAAAGGCTATAGCCTTTGCATTTTTTACGATTTTCGGCCGAAAACGAATGTGCTCCAAAATGACGGGGGTTGTGAAGGGGGACTCTAACGCATCCCTAGACCAACCCCCAAGGGTCAGTTCGTCCGAAAACCCGGTTTGTCTGCGAGGGAATGCAGTATTCCTGATAGCGCGCAATGTGTGCGGGCGAGGTGGCTTCGGGGCCTATTTTCTCACTAACCAAGTCCGGTATAGGACTACTAGGACTTGCTACGTGTTTTTTGGTCCCAGGAGAAGGTTACCTGTGAGTTTGGTCGAAATCAGAGACAATTTTAATTCGACCGAAAATCGCAAAAACGCAAAGGCTATAGCCTTTGCATTTTTTACGATTTTCGGCCGAAAACGAATTTGCTCCAAAATGACGGGGGTTGTGCAGGGGGACTCTAACGTATCCCTAGACCAACCCCCAAGGGTATATTCGTCCGAAAACCCGGTTTGTCTGCGAGGGAATGCAGTATTCCTGATAGCGCGCAATGTGTGCGGGCGAGGTGGCTTCGGGGCCTATTTTCTCACTAACCAAGTCCGGTATAGGACTCCTAGGACTTGCTACGTGTTTTTTGGTCCCAGGAGAAGGTTACCTGTGAGTTTGGTCGAAATCAGAGACAATTTTAATTCGACCGAAAATCGCAAAAACGCAAAGGCTATAGCCTTTGCATTTTTACGATTTTCAGCCAAAATTTAATATTCTCCGAAATGACGGGGGTTGTGCGGGGGGACTTTAACGTACCCCTAGACCAACCCCCAAGGGTCTGTTCGTCCGAAAACCCGGTCTGTCTGCGAGGAAATGCAGTATTCCTGATAGCTCGTAAAGTGTTCGGGCGAGGTGGCTAAGGGGCCTATTTTCTCACTAACGAAGTCCGGTATGGGACACCTGGGACTCGCTATGTGTTTCTTGGTCCTTAAAGATGGTAACCTGTGAGAACCACTTAACAACCCCCGAGGGTCAGTTTTTCCAAAAGCCGTTTTTGTCTGCGAGAACATGCAGTAATTGTGATAGCGCGAAACGAGTCCGGCGAGGATGCTTAGAGGCCGATTTTCTCACAAATAAAGTCCGGTATCGAGCTCCTTGAACTTTCTTCATGTTTTTTAGACCCAGAAGGAGGTCCTCTGTAAGTTGAGTCGAAATCGGAGACAATCTTATTTCGGCCAAAAATACCGGACAACTTTTGCTTTGACAACTTTAACTGACGACGTTTCAACTTTAACTTTTAACTTTACTTCATTACAAGCTGCTGATACTAACGTATCATCTGCTAAAAAATTGTACGTCGAAATTTTGAGTTATTTCCCCTGTGCGGTGTCGGTGTCCTGGTGAGCGCGGCGCGAGACTCATGCCCCCTGTGCTCATGCCCCGTCCCGCCCGCAGAGCGACAACAAGGCCCTGGTGACGTTCCGCTGCCAGATGAACACGACGCGGCTGGACGTGCGCCTGCGCACGGTGGAGGGGCGCGCGGGCCACCTGCGCGTGTACGTGACCCCCCTGGTGGCGCCCAAGTGCGCGGCCCTGCGCGTGCTGTACCTGCCGCCGCTGTCGCTGCACGCGCGCGCCCACGGCCTGGAGCTCGACCAGCAGGGCCAGGCCCAGGGCCCCGACCAGGACCCGCGGCCCTACAGCGTGCTGTCGCTGCGGGGGCCCTTCAGCCTGGCCGAGGTGCACGCCTGGCTCACCGGCTGCCTGCCGGACATCTCCGACAAGCCGCCCGCCGAGCCCACCACCCTGTGCTTCCAGAACGCCTGCATGTCCACCGTGCTCGTGTGCTCGTACCGGTGAGCTGAGCTGAGGTAGTAGCGGAGCGGACTCGCCCTGGCCGGCCGGGACGCGACTCCACTTTGGGTGTCTGATTTGCAGGAAAGGCGAGGCCGACTTCAAGTCCGACAACGTGTCGACGATCTCCATCTTGAAGGACGTGCTGTCCAAGATGGCCACCGGGCGCTCCATCCACCTGGACATCTCGTGCGGTGAGACAAGTTGGCCTCCCCTGCCCTGGCCGAGCAGAATAGTGAGACTGTTGAGGTGACGTGACCCTGGCTGGCCTGTCCTGTCCGCAGTGGTGCACCCTGACAGCGGGCCGCACGCGCTGCGCCTCATGTTCCCCGTGCTGCGCGAGCAGGCCGCCCTGCACCGGGACCACGCGCTGCTCGACGCGCTCCGGGACCTGGACAGGGACGCGCTCGCGCCCAAGTTTCGAGCCGTCCTGGACAGCGAGGACGCGATCCGCGAGCGTGTCAAGCGCCACCCCACCTACCTGGACAGGCTGTGCGGTAAGGTCCCTGGAGGGGGTGCGCCCCGGCCTCCGCCCCGGCCTCCGCCCCGGCCTCCGCCCCGGCCTCTGCCCCGGCGCAGAGGACAGTGGCGCTCATGGTGGCGGTGGTGGTGCTGTCCTCAGGCATGGTCACGGACCTCTTCATCGACCACTTCAAGTTCCGGGGCGTGAACGTCAAGGGCCGCGTGCCGCAGCTGCTGGACACGGTGTACAAGGAGCCCCTGGACACGCTGCTGGAGGCGCTGCTGCTCCACTTCCAGGACCCGCCGCCAGACTCCAGGGTGTAGCGCGCCGGGCCGGGCCGGGGGAGAGACAAATGCCAATAAAATCAATAAATCGGGTGTCAGTTCATCTAACTTTGCATCTTTTTATTGTCGTCTTAGTCCCGAACGCGGTGCACCTCGACTGATATATTCTTCACAAGGCTTCAAAACGCCCCAAAAAGTATATCATCCATATCATCAATTTTTCGAGCTGAAACTTAAAGAAATTCTATGCGTCAACAAGACTTTTTCGAAGGAAAATGTACTAGGGGTACATTAGAGTGCCCCTTGCTATCTCTTTAAGAGTTGGCTGGGCGAGCGAGCGGCAGCGGGAGGGTAAATGAGCGAATTTAATATATTTGGCTGAGCTAACGGAGTCTTTCCCTAAGTCTTAACCTAGACTCTGCGAAGCCACCCTCTCTATCCAGCCGCAGTTGACATCCCGGTGGTCTGCGGAGGGAAGTCACGGTGGTTGAACGTGCCGCTTGCCACTTTCGCGCCTGAGAGGTAGGCAGACCATTTGACGCTTCGACGAGTCGAAAACCGAGGCGTTTGGAGTTTGGAGGCAGTTTGACCCAGAGGGAGCGCCCTCTGCCCTCTACGGCGTGCATCGAGGAAACACGGGAAGTCGGAGGTGAGTTCCCGAATTTGTTAAGATGTTAAGTGTAATTGTGAAATTTGTTTTCAATGTGATATCGTGTAAATCACTTATTGGGAGAAGAAGGATTTGTTTTATTTATTGTGTAAATGTCATACATTTACATTTTATTTCGCTCGCGCTCGCGAGTAGAAATTGAATGCCCTTTCTTCCTACGTGTTCCTCATTTTCCTGAGAGCTTTGAATTAATCGACAGTTTTGGGTGTAACTCTTTAATGGAATTAATGGAAGCGACATTTTATAATTTCCTTAAAACAGTAGACGGTGGTGGCCAATAGTGGCTTAGCGTAATGCAAAGCTAAACCAAACGACATAACCTGATCGTGTAACCCTCCCATAAGTAAAGGGTTACTGAGCTATTATCGAATACATTTCCGTTGATTGCACGCATATTGTAAGATTAAAATTAATTTAAAATATACTTCTTCGAATATAAACGAAATTTTTCCATGCAGCTTTCTGCTGTTGTGTAAAATTCATGTTTGCAGCCTGATTTTCTATTTCTCTTTACGTTCCTTTGTATAAAATAACATTTGATACAGTGTGTTGTAATTTTTGATCGACTTTGTCCTGCTTGCTTGTTTGAAGTAGTGTCAAGTTGTGAACCAACACATTTCTTTTTTCTTCCCAGTTGTAAATGCTGTCTGTATTATGCGCACTTCTGTGAGAGAAAAATTTGGTTACGGATCCTTCAAAGTTTTCACCTTTTTTCTTTTATTTTGTTTCTGTTTCAGATTCTACTGAAAGAGTATTTGAGGGAAAATCCACTTGCTACTCGAGCTACCAAGTTATTGCCTCACCTCCACCAGTATATGAATCTCGATGGATCCCTTCCCCTTCCCCTTCCACCTTCTGCAGTAAGTTTACATTAGTAATTATTTAATTAGTCAACTGTGCTTTCTTCTTCTCACACATGTCTTTATATATTAGTTGTTCTTGATTTTACAGTGTGAATCCAGACAGGAAACCCAATTGCTTCTTCAGTGGCCAAGTGGAAAATCTTAATTCCTCAATAACAACCAGGTTTGTGTGATCATTGTTGACTGTTTATTTTTAGACTGGTAATATCATAATATATAATTCCATAAGTCACATTTTGCTAATAAATCAATCTTTATAACCCCAGATTTTGCTGAGTCAGTCTGGAAGGGAAAATCCAGTTGGCGCCACACCTTCTATTTTTCCTCAAGATGTGACTTTTCAATCTCAACTCTGCATCAGGTATGTTTGCTGAGCACAATTCGAGAGAGAGAGATCTAGTTTTGTCCTTGCCTCTTCCTAGCTGAAGTGAGCCGGGCAGTTTAAGTGTCAATTAGTATGGAAATTAAAAGGGATTTACGATTTTAACTGTGATCATGTCAGTTGCTTCAAGCCAATAGTACTTTGATGTTCTGTGAGTAGCCAGATACTATATGTAACTACTATATGTATCTGCACTTGGTATGGTTTGAGTCCTATTGTACTATTGTCACTTATAGAAGGGGATGAAAAAAAATCTTGCAAAGATAAGTGGGTATTGCCTTAACAATAATAAACATTCAACTCTGGTCTTTGAGATAAAATAAATAAGTATTGTATTATCAACCTTTGTGTCAAAAATTCATATTGAAGCCAACAGTACAGAAATTGGAAGGTACAAATATAAGGAAGAAAGAAACTGTTTGAGTATCACACATAAATGATATTTCTCTTGCTGGAGTTAATAGCAGGCTTGTTACAGTAGCTCTTCCTGTGTACTAAGCCTGATAAGAAGTATGTTGACTTGAGCCAACCATGGAGACAAATTGCTTCATTCACGAATACCGATTATTTACTATCAATCAACTGTCCTGTGATGTATCACAGACTTTCTGTCCTCAAAATTCTTCCCGTTCAGTGAAGTGGTTAAGCTAGTTTCCTTGTCTTAGTTCTATCAAGCTGAGTAAATTACATAGTTTAACATGGATTTACTTTTACTTTGCCTGAAACCCTTGTGTAGCCTATTGATCTGAGAAGTGGTAGAGGGCAGTCTTGATAACTCATCACTTTGAAACCTTGCATATCTTTGAGGGTTAGCCTTTCCCTGTGAAACATGTCTGCCATCTGTTCACGTGAAACTCAGGGTGCTGCTATTCAGGGCAGAGCAGCGAAGAGCGAGTTCAGATGCTCGTATGTGTCCAAAACGACAGGTGAGAGTGAGAGGGAGCCATGTTCTAGTTTGAACATCTCACTCTTACCTGTCGTTTTTGGACGCTTGCGAACTGAGCTCGCTCTCTTGGCTGCTCTGATTCAGGGTTCCAACTATGAGACCTTTGAAGTGTACTATGCATGTGCATATGTCGGGACATGTTCCTGAGAGTTTAGCAACACCTCTGACTTTGAGGAGTTACAAGGATTATTTATGGAAACATGCGGTTTCAGAGGTGGTACAAGTTCTCTTTATTGATACGAATCTATACAACTATTCAGCTGCGTGACACTACCCACAACATTACTCACATGGTCCGAAATAACAGCAATGGGAAGAACTGTGCCATCTCAAAGACTGCTCTTCTCCAAACGTACCCTCTGTTGAGCTCTTGTGGTGTCCAGCTGACCTGGAACATCAAAATAAGGAATTACATTTTGTTGCAGATCATCCCCAGCAATGAACAAGCTTGAGGGCAAAGCCAACTGAATTCAGCCACACATCCAAACAAAAGTGATATGCTCCTGATTGTTGCTACGAGGTAAGAAACAATCATGGATATCCTGTTCATTTCTATCACTTTTCTTGGTTCTCCCCTCGGCATAATACAGTTCTAACCCTTCCAACACGTGGTTAGCAGACACGTGCTGCCATTTCCGCGTGGCTTAGCACATTTCTAACCCTGCCAACACGTGGCCGGCGATTAAGAAACTCTGAACAAAGTACTTACCTCTGCTTGATTCCTGTTGCCCGCAGCCCGACGTCGTTCTCGTCAGCATCCAGAAACGTGCAATGGGGGCCCGACAACAAGTGCATGGCGACCAAGCGTGTGAAATCCTGCAATAGCCAAGATTTAGAGCTACAAACGAGTGGCACGACCTGGCGATGGGCGTCACAGAACGACAGCAGGAACAAAACGTACGTACCTTGCTTACTGGACGATCGCTGAGGTGCTTTGCTGGGCTGGCCCTTCTGGTCGATGGTGAGGTCGATGGCGTGCAGCGAGGCTAAAGCTAGGACAATGCTGAAAAGAAAAGCTAGGCTTGAAATTTACCTTTTTCTATAAATTTGTGGACGACGGCGCGGGGCGGGGCGGGGCGAGGTGCGTGGGGCAGCGGGCGCACGCGGCGCGGCGGCGGCGACCAGCACCACGGCAACAGCACAAGACAGACCTGCTCGGGTCACGGTCCGCCCTCCACTGCCGCTCCGGGCGGACCGTGACCCGCGCAGGTCGTCTCGTCTTGGTGCCGTTGCCGTGGTGCTGGTCGCCGCCGCCGCGTGCGCCCGCTGCCCGTCCGCTGCCCCACCCGCCTCGCCCCGCCCCGCCCCGCGCCGTCGTCCACAAATTTATAGAAAAAGGTAAATTTCAAGCCTAGCTTTTCTTTTCAGCATTGTCCTAGCTTTGAAATATTTCCCTCTATCATATTAATAACAAATTAACAGCTTCTCTTGCCCGATATTCTGCTGCACATAATTTTTGTCAATGTTAGCACATGTTTACTCTAACCTAATGTTTGCTTTAGGTTACCGAGATCATAATACTCCTGGTACAGTATCAACATGGGAGGTCCTCTTGAGTTGAATGGTCAGGAAAGAAGCTTCTGCCCTCAGTGTTTTATCAGTTGTCCTTGGACGTACCAGCCTTCAAAAGTGTACCGTGTAAGTTATTTCTCTAACAATTTACGAGTCTCTTTCATTTTCCTGTGCAAACTTTACATATTCTTTTCTTTTCCAGCTGGTTGTGTTCATGCGACGACTATCCTGCTTACTGGAGATGGATAATAGAAAGTCTACGAGATTCCTCAGGTATGTCATGTTGTTCAATATTTATAAATTTCACATTCCATGGCATCAAAAATAATGAGACATTTGATACTGCTGGTCAAAGATTCACTCTTATTTTTATTTTATTTTTTATTCAGGAGTGCTGCAATGCTTTGAGACCCGTCACCAGCCAGAATGGAGTGCTCCTCGATGTTTCAAGAACATTTCATAGCAGAAGCCCTTGTCACTGCAAAAGGAAACTGGTGTGCATAGGGCGTATAAAGATTTAGTCCACCTGAAGCGTGGTTTTGCTAATTGCAGACCTGTGGAAATCACCCAACTGTTCACGCAGTAAGTTATATCTCTGTCATCTTAGAACTGTAATTCAATGCATAATCAGATGTTAATTGATAATATTTCCCCACTGGGGTATGGCATGAGTCTGTTCAGACTGTCCCAGTAGATTTCTGTTATTGAACAGCTGTGGTTGAGAGGACCCTATGAGCAATGCGATGATGCTTTTGTGAATTGAAATAGTGTCTGCCTTTTTGCTTTTGTGTATTTTTCCTATTTTGATATGGGGCTTGAATTTACTGTGTTGCTAAAATTGTTGAGATGGAAAGTTTGATTGGCTAACTGAAATATTGCTTTCTGCTATTTTAAACACAATGTTTGTTTTCTCTTTGATGGCTTGAATAATCTAAAAAGCCCAAATTACATGGGCTGGCCTGCTAGTTTGTGTGAGTAGTGTTAAACAGGAAGCTCGCCTCTATCATTGTTAATATCAGAAAAATAGCAGGCAAAGTGGTGCACACTTGATGGGACATATGATGAATCTGCTGGCAGGCATAGTATTTTGTAACTATTTTGTAATGAGTGGCTCAATGTAGGGAACTGAATGAAATTGGCGAGGTGCACAAGTTGTTGGGCACAAGAATCTAAAAAAGAAAGTGTTGAGTCTTTTCCATGGTTACACTGTTTATCATTTATCTACTCTTATGACGCTTGTCCCACTATTCATGGTAAGATTCTATGAAGGACTTTTAACTTGTTATTTTGTATGTAATTTTAAGTAGCCATTTCAAAACACTGCCTTTCCGGTTATGATGTTGACAAAACAACAACCATGTTAATTTTTCCATCATGTTTTGTTTCTCATCAATTCTTCTAATGGCAACTAGTTCGGTACATAATTTCTAGCTTCTCTTAGTAAAATTATGGTCTGAAGTAATCCTTATGTATTTAGATATAAGAATGGTAAATATTGTGTTTGCGGCTGTAACCTGTATACAATGGTATGATCTGATAAACCGTCTGAATTTTATCCTGATGCAAATAATAAAAATAAATAGCCCTCTCCACATTGTCAACTGAATACTTTATTTAGTCTTCGACAATATGTTGTTCCCTAATGATCGGGACTTAAGAAAAATATACTCGGTTGGGACTTAACCTAACCAGCACAACGTCTCGCCAGGCGAGATTATTTGGGACAGGGGAAGGTGCGTTAACCATCTCGGCTGTCGGACACACATTTGAAAATTGGCGGGGCGGAAACGGAAAGGCAACAATAGTTCCGACTTTGGCCGCCCCCGAAGCAGCACCGTCGCCAAATGTTCGATTTTTGCGTTTTTCGAAGGTTTTGCGACGGTGCTGCTTCGGTGGCGGCGAAAGTCGGAACTAAAGTGACGAATTGCACATTTGAAAATTGGCGGGCCGGAACCGGAAATGGCAACACTAGTTCCAACTTTCGCCGCCCCCCGAAGCAGCACCGTCGCCAAATGCTCGTTTTGTGCGTTTTTCGAAGGTTTTGCGACGGTGCTGCTTCGGGGGGCGGCGAAAGTTGGAACTAGTGTTGCCATTTCCGGTTCCGGCCCGCCAATTTTCAAATGTGCAATTACAGGAGTAAAAAAAAATTCGGCCGGGACTTGAACCTGCAAAACGTCTCGCCAGCCGAGATGATTTGGGACGGGGAAGGTGCGTTAACCATCTCGGCTGGCGGGACGCACACCGTTCGGCGGTGCGAACTGGAATCCCTATCTACCGGCCATTTTCAGCGCCAAGAGGCAAGAACGGAGTCGGAGCGGAGGTCGCCTCTGCTGGCCCCGTCCATGTGGTAGATAGGGATTCCAGTTCGCACCGCCGAACGGTGTGCGTCCCGCCAGCCGAGATGGTTAACGCACCTTCCCCCCGTCCCAAATCATCTCGGCTGGCGAGACGTTTTGCAGGTTCAAGTCTCGCCCGTTTTTTTTTTTTTTTTTTTTACTCCTACGATATGACTGGGGTGGGCAGGGGCTCTCTAATGTATCCCTAGACTCAACTGGAGTTGGTGTGGCAAAAGGGCCGTCGCGTCGGGTATTCATCAAGAAGACGCAAAGAAGTTTATAGAATTGTTCACATTTATTCATGGCAAAAATATTACAAGTCCATATTCTTACCTATTAAATACATGAACTATTTTCATCATCTTTGTGGGAGAAAGCATACGGCTACCTTGATTATGGGTGAGAGAACATTGACAAGATGGGTAAAGAAATGGTACAGATAATGTTTAGAGAATAATTGTGATTGACTGAATGCAAATTCTTGTTAGGATTATATAAGGAAATGTTAATCATAAATGACATGAAGGTCTTTGTAATTTGTAAAAGACTCACAATAATTAAAAATAGCAAAGTAAGCTGGGCTTATTACTAATCATGACAAACCTAGAGTGAAAACATTTAGCACCACTTAGGACAAGGCCGAAAAAATTGAAGGCACAGACATCTGATAGACTCGTCAGTAGTAATAACAACAATAATAATTTTAAGCACAAGACAGTAATCATATGGCACAAGAGTACCACTTAAGTGATCAATTTAAAATACACTATATAATAAAAGGCAGTGTTTTGAAATGGCTACTTAAAATTACATACAAAATAACAAGTTAAAAGTCCTTCATAGAATCTTACCATGAATAGTGGGACAAGCGTCATAAGAGTAGATAAATGATAAACAGTGTAACCATGGAAAAGACTCAACACTTTCTTTTTTAGATTCTTGTGCCCAACAACTTGTGCACCTCGCCAATTTCATTCAGTTCCCTACATTGAGCCACTCATTACAAAATAGTTACAAAATACTATGCCTGCCAGCAGATTCATCATATGTCCCATCAAGTGTGCACCACTTTGCCTGCTATTTTTCTGATATTAACAATGATAGAGGCGAGCTTCCTGTTTAACACTACTCACACAAACTAGCAGGCCAGCCCATGTAATTTGGGCTTTTAGATTATTCAAGCCATCAAGAGAAAACAAACATTGTGTTTAAAATAGCAGAAAGCAATATTTCAGTTAGCCAATCAAACTTTCCATCTCAACAATTTTAGCAACACAGTAAATTCAAGCCCCATATCAAAATAGGAAAAATACACAAAAGCAAAAAGGCAGACACTATTTCAATTCACAAAAGCATCATCGCATTGCTCATAGGGTCCTCTCAACCACAGCTGTTCAATAACAGAAATCTACTGGGACAGTCTGAACAGACTCATGCCATACCCCAGTGGGGAAATATTATCAATTAACATCTGATTATGCATTGAATTACAGTTCTAAGATGACAGAGATATAACTTACTGCGTGAACAGTTGGGTGATTTCCACAGGTCTGCAATTAGCAAAACCACGCTTCAGGTGGACTAAATCTTTATACGCCCTATGCACACCAGTTTCCTTTTGCAGTGACAAGGGCTTCTGCTATGAAATGTTCTTGAAACATCGAGGAGCACTCCATTCTGGCTGGTGACGGGTCTCAAAGCATTGCAGCACTCCTGAATAAAAATAAAATAAAAATAAGAGTGAATCTTTGACCAGCAGTATCAAATGTCTCATTATTTTTTGATGCCATGGAATGTGAAATTTATAAATATTGAACAACATGACATACCTGAGGAATCTCGTAGACTTTCTATTATCCATCTCCAGTAAGCAGGATAGTCGTCGCATGAACACAACCAGCTGGAAAAGAAAAGAATATGTAAAGTTTGCACAGGAAAATGAAAGAGACTCGTAAATTGTTAGAGAAATAACTTACACGGTACACTTTTGAAGGCTGGTACGTCCAAGGACAACTGATAAAACACTGAGGGCAGAAGCTTCTTTCCTGACCATTCAACTCAAGAGGACCTCCCATGTTGATACTGTACCAGGAGTATTATGATCTCGGTAACCTAAAGCAAACATTAGGTTAGAGTAAACATGTGCTAACATTGACAAAAATTATGTGCAGCAGAATATCGGGCAAGAAGCTGTTAATTTGTTATTAATATGATAGAGGGGAATATTTCAAAGCTAGGACAATGCTGAAACGAAAAGCCAGGCTGGAAATTTACCTTTTTTAAAAACATTTGTGGTTGGCGATGCGGGGCGAGGCGAGGCGGGCGGGGACAGCCGCAGCGACGGGCTAGCAGCGGGCGCGCACGCCGCGGGCGCCGGCCGCACCGGCACCGGAGACAAGACAACCTTCCCTGCTCACTGCCCGGCCGGAGCGTCAGTGGAGGCCGGGCAGTGAGCAGGGAAGGTTGTCTTGTCTCCGGTGCCGGTGCGGCCGGCGCCCGCGGCGTGCGCGCCCGCTGCTAGCCCGTCGCTGCGGCTGTCCCCGCCCGCCTCGCCTCGCCCCGCATCGCCAACCACAAATGTTTTTAAAAAAGGTAAATTTCCAGCCTGGCTTTTCGTTTCAGCATTGTCCTAGCTTTAGCCTCGCTCCTCGCCACCGACCTCACCATCGACCAGAAGGGCCAGCCCAGCAAAGCACCTCAGCAATCGTCCAGTAAACAAGGTACGTACGTTTTGTCCTGCTGTCGTTCTGTGACGCCCATCGCCAGGTCGTGCCACTCGTAGCTCTAAATCTTGGATATTGCAGGATTTCACACGCTTGGTCGCCATGCACTTGTTGTCGGGCCCCCATTGCACGTTTCTGGATGCTGACGAGAACGACGTCGTGCTGCGGGCAACAGGAATCAAGCAGAGGTAAGTAATTTGTTCAGAGTTGTCCTTTTCTTAAACGCCGGCCACGTGTTGGCAGGGTTAGAAATGGGCCAAGCCACGCGGAAATGGCAGCACGTGTCTGCTAGCCACGTGTTGGAAGGGTTAGAACTGTATTATGCCGAGGGGAGAACCAAGAAAAGTGATAGAAATGAACAGGATATTCAGGATTGTTTCTTACCTAATAGCAACAATCAGGAGCATATAGCTCTTGTTTGGATGTGTGGCTGAATTCAGTTGGCTTTGTCCTCAAACTTGTTCATTGCCGAGGATGATCTGCAACAAAATGTAATTTCTTACTTCGATGTTCCAGGTCAGCTGGACACCACAAAACCTCAACAGAGGGTACGTTTGGAAAAGAGCAGTCTTCGGGATGGCATGCTGGAACCAACAAACAGTTTGTCCCATTGCTGTTATCTAGGACCATGTGAGTAATGTGGATAGTGACACGCAGCTGAATAGTTGTATACATTCGTATCAATAAAGAGAATTTGTACCACCTCTGAAACAACATGTTTCTGTAAATAATCCTTGCGACTCCTAAAAGTCATGAGAGGTGTTGCTAAACTCTCAGGAACTTGCCAACATATGCACATGCAAACTACTTGTTAAGGGTCAGATAGTTTAAATCCTGAATAGCAAGACCGAGTCCCACGTGAATGTCAACAGATGGCAGACATATTTGGCAGGGAAATGCTAACCCTCAAAAGCATCTAAGGTTTCAAAGTGATGAGTTATCAAAGCTCCTTCTACCACTTCTCACATCTAAAGGCTACACAAGGGTTTCAGGCAGAGTAAACGTAAATCCGTGTTACACTATGTACTGTAATAAACTCAGCTTGATAGGACAAATACATGAAAACTAGCTTAGAGAAGGGCACTTCACTCAACAGGAAGAATTTTGAGGACAAAGTCTGTGATACATCACAAGGCATTTGATTGATATCAAATAATCAGAATTTGTGAATGAAGCCATTTGTCTCCATGGTTGGCTTAAGTCAACAGACTTCTTAAGAGGCTTAGTAACTCGGGCAAGAAAATCATTTGTGTGATAACTTACTCAGTTTCTTTCATTTGTACCTTTCAAGCTTTGTACTTTTGGCTTCAATATTAATTTTTGACACAAAGGTTGATCATACAATATTTATTTATTTAACTTATCTCAAAGACCAGAGTTGAATGTTTATTGACAAGGCAACACCAACTTCTCTTTTCAAGATTTTTTACCCTCCCTCTAAGTTACAATAGTGTCTGGCACTCAAACCATACCAAGTGCAGATACATATAGTACCCGGCTACTCACAGAACATCTAAGTACTATTGGCTTGAAGCAACTGACATTATCACAGTTAAAATCGTAAATCCCTTTTAATTTCCATACTAATTGACACTTGAACTGCCTGGCTCACTTCAGCTAGGAAGAGGCATGGACAAAACTAGATCTCTCTCTCTCGAATTGTGCTCAGCAAACATACCTGATGTAGAGTTGAGATTGAAAAGTCACACCTTGAGGAAAAATAGGTGTGGCGCCAACTGGATTTTCCCTTCCAAACTGACTCAGCAAAATCTGGGGTTATAAAGATTGATTTATTAGCAAAAAGTGACTTATGGAATTATCTATTATGATATTACCAGTCTAAAAATAAACAGTCAACAATGATCACACAAACCTGGTTGTTATTGAGGAATTAAGATTTTCCACTTGGCCACTGAAGAAGCAATTGGGTTTCCTGTTTGGATTCACACTGTAAAATCAAGAACAACTAATATATAAAGACATGTGTGAGAAGAAGAAAACACATTTGACTAAATTAATTATTTTATGCTATCTATACTAATGTAAACTTACCAGAGGAGGTAGGGATCCATCGAGATTCATACCCTGGTGGAGGTGACACAATAACTTGGGAGCTCAAGTAGCAAGTGGATTTTCCCTCAAATACTCTTTCAGTAGAATCTGAAACAGAAGAAAGGTGAAAACATTGCAGGATCCGTAACCATATTTTTCTCTCACAGAAGTGCGCATAATACAGACAGCATTTCACAGGAAAACGCTAACCCTCAAAGATATGCAAGGTTTCAAAGTGATGAATTATCAAGACTGCCCTCTACCACTTCTCAGATCAATAGGCTACACAAGGGTTTCAGGCAAAGTAAAAGTAAATCCATGTTACACTATGTAATTTACTCAGCTTGATAGGACTAAGACAACAAGGAAACTAGCTTAACCACTTCACTGAACGGGAAGAATTGAGGATGGAAAGTATGTGATGCATCACAGGACAGTTGATTGATAGTAAATAATCGGTATTTGTAAATGAAGCAATTTGTCTCCATGGTAGGCTCAAGTCAACATACTTCTTATGAGGCTTGGTACACAGGAAGAGCTACTGTAACAAGCCTGCTATAAACTCCAGCAAGAAAAATACCATTTATGTGTGATACTCAAACAGTTTGATTAAAACCTTGACAAAGTCTGGAACAAGAAAGGGCCCAATTTAACTTTTGACTAATGTTACATTTAATTTTTCTGGGTAAAACGATGCAATATTGTTCAAAGAGCAACAATCATCAGGTACGAGCTGCAATTTCATATGGAAAGATCCCAACTAATGCATCAAGCCGTAATGACTCGGCTGAGTGCCCTAGCTTCCCTATTTTCTCCTAATTCTTATCCCCTTTGTTTGGCGCTGCCAAAACTTTTGATATTCAAATAAACAGGCAAGATTGCCTGATAAATAATACTGCTGCTGCTGTGGACTCTTGCCTTATCACATTTCATCAAGTCCAAGATTCCCTCAGACAGTACCAAGGATACCCCTTTTTATTCACATTTAAACGAGAGAGCAAAGTAAAATAAATTTCTGATTCACACTATTGCCCAAATAAAGAGGTTCGTGGATGATCCATAGCTTGACCAAGTGTATAACTTGTCAGTCATGAGGTAACTTAACCTTCCTACCTACCAAACCTCCCTTGGACACTAAATAATCAACTAGAATAATAAAATTACAGCCTTTCAAGGAAATAACGAAACTCCGTTAATACGAATATAATATAAATAAAGTTATACACCCAATGCTGATGGTTCATTCTAAGCTTACGGTAGGCACTCAACCCACTCAGCAGTAGCAGAAAGAGGAAACATTCAGTTTGTCCTCACCAGCACAATAAAATAAGTGATTTCTATATAAACATATCGTAATCCTCTCAATTAGATAATTAAGGAATATTATTACATTGGAAACAAATAATATCACAATTACACTCACCAAATTCGGGAACACACCGACATCGACATCGGCAATCACCATGTTGTTTAGTTGTTGCTGTTTAGACTTCGGACGGACTTCCGGCCACTTCTGGTTCCGGCTGCAGAAAGTGACGTCACTCACCCGCCAGAATTTGAGTTATTCAAAAGACATTCAGAGACCAGAGCAACAGCCCCGCCAAGAAAGGCGCCCCCGCCTTCAACGTGCACGTTCAGCCTGCTCGTCACCCTGCTCCTGCTGCCGGCCACCCGGGCGGCCGGCCACCGCGCACTTTAAAGCAAAATTGTTTTTCGACCGAAAATCGTTAAAATGCAAAGGTCTTTTGGCGATCATGACTAGGTGGCATCTCGTTCTTGTCACGCCGGCCGGACACAACCATCCCGGAAACTGTTCGCCCGGGAACACAGATATGAAGAGCGCTAAGGGAAGTGCCTCCGCAAAAGCAATTTGTAAAAAATATTTGTCTTTACTCGTTCTTTATTTCATATGCTTTTTATTGCTTGGCTTCTTGTGTACTTTCTTTATGTTTCCTCAGGAGCAATTGTGGTATCAAGAGTATGACAAAGATGAAATGATAAGGTTCATGTTTCAAAAAAGTATTTACAATCATGCAACAGAAAATGAAACTGGTACAATGTCCCTCACTATAGAAAATACAGAGTTTGAGACACTTGCTCTTTACATAAAGTAAGAGATGAAACAGAAAATAAGAAAAAAATCATATTAAGCAGATTTTAAAAACAATATTTTTTCAAAAAAGAAGGAAAGACTAGTCTTATGCTGCGCGACACATACTCTTCCAGATGCATGGCAGCTTGAGGAGCACCTCTGCACAAGAGACAAAATGAGAACTTGTTTTAAAAGAGATTTGGAGCCACTTATACAGCAAATAATTTCCAAATCCTAGATTGACTGCAACTAGTTTAAGTAAAAGCAAAGTTACATGGCTCAAGTCAATTTAAGACAAGCAATAATAATGTTGCCTATAGGGAAGCTGTGACTAGGATTGTTATTTATAATCTATGTGCTAGTTGTAAAACACTTTTTCACAAGGTCAACATTTTAATATTTTTGGTTTACATGTACATTACTAAGCATTTCTTTTCCTGACAAAGATTTCTAAAAAATTACATGGTTATGGTACACGATATGGTTAGAATGTTAGACATTCATACAGAAGAAAGAAAACAAACTAGAGTTACCTCCAAGTCCAATTTTACAGAGGTATGAAGAATTTAAATGACACCGGCAAAAAAAGAAGAGTACAATTTTAAAATTATTACCGGTCATTAAATCTTGATTACTACAATAAAATAAGGGACATTGGAAGAGGGAAAGAAAAAAAAGAAGAAAAGAAACACTGGGATAGTTGATTTGTCATGTTCGTTAGTCACAGTCTAGTTTGCCCGTATATGTAAGCAGCATGAGAAGACAAGAAAACAAGGTAAATAATAGTAAAGAAACATTCATGGCATCTGAATATGACAAGAACCTACAACTCGGGACTTTAACTCAAATATGTACACATGTACCCTCTCCACTTGAGTGTTTTTTCTTTGTCGTTTATTTTAAACATATAATAAATAATGCTAGCCTCTTCATGGTAGGACACCTGAGGAACAATTTTATTAACCAAACCTATACCAAGCTGCTTGAAAGGCATATCACAGATTTCACAATAACAATCTACAGCAAAATGAGGCATGGGACAGACTCATTTTACAAATTTGTCCACTGATACAGGAAAGGGACAAGATAAGCTATGAAGAGGTTATAAAATAGGTACATAGGTGATCTTGCTCTATTGCTGCTTAATGTGTAAATGTATATAAGTCTCTCATAGAACATGTAACAGGAATAGGTTGGGCCTAAATTAAAGCATCACAAAGTTTGTCATCACTATTTCAGTTACAAATTGTCAGGGTATTTTGAGGCACATTACATGTTAGACCAAAAGATATCATAAGGCAAGCTCAATGATAGTACAGAAAAAGATTCTCGAAAGAGCAAAAGAAAAACATAGGTTGCTTCACAAGTAATAAAAGAACTTGTTGCTTTTATACTGTTCTTGCAGCCAATGCCTCAAAGGTAAGATAATCTAGAAAAACTTAGAAATTCAAACTGCCCTACAACAGTGGCTTAATAGATGGAGCAGTCTTGAAAGAGCCAATTAATATTATTTCTGAGAAAGTCAGATGAACAAATGCCTTATCAGTTCCTCATCTACAAATTACAATTAATTTTTTTTTTTCTTTCCAAAGTTTGAAAACATGAAAACAAACTCACAGAAACAACAAAAATCTGTAAGGAACATTGAGTGTATTAGAAAAACACAGCTTATCTACAAGGAATAGAACATTATAAATCTTTGTAAAGACTGTATGAGACAAAAATGTTATTGAATAAAATCTCAACACATCATGAAAGCAAACATTCCAAAAAATATAAAGTCAGTACATTTCCAAACTTGATGAACCATTTATTGCAGTACCACTACTAAAAACTCTTTAACAGTACATTGAACACCCAAAGGATTTCTTTAGAATTATATACCAATGATTCGTTACTCTATCAAAGATATTGAAATTATTTGGTTCAATTTCGACAATTGTTCTCTACACTTGAACACAAACTCGTTAATTACTTCTAGGAGCATACCATGAGTTTTTCCTTGGCAGATAAGTTTCAATGGACAACTCTTCAACTTAGAAATGAAAAATAGTAAATTGAGCTAAGTTTGGGAAATGTTTGAAAATCATGTATTTAAAAACTCATTGAAGGTAGGCAGACTTGCACAGATTACTTTTGAGGAATTGCTTGGCACAAGATCAACTATCTAAGAGAAGCAAGAGAATTTTGTAATGTCAGCGTAATTTACTGTCCGTCAAAGTTTCACAATTTAAAACAAGTCATAAAATACCCCCTCCCCTCCCTATGAAGAATATACAATTGATTACATACATTTCAAAATAGATTCTGAAAACTGAGGACACAAGGACAGGTTACACTTCAATAGGGTGTCTAAGAAAAACTTCAATAAACATCCAAACTGGGCAATTTTGAAAACAACAATTTCAGTTCATAGCAACCCACTGGAACCAAAGGTGAGAGGATACAAGAGAGCAAAACATGTCAACGTACAAGGTTCCACAAACTTGTAACGCAGAAATTATCACAATAGTACCAGTTAGGAGAATATCATATTTTTAACAGCTAGACACCCTGTAATTAAATCCATTACAACACTAGACATACATTACCATGTATAACTTTGTAGCAAGTGGATTGTGTGGAAAACATAAATTTTAAATTCTACAGCACTTTCAAACTGAATTTAGAATAGCACAATTATGTTAGAAACAACAATCTATGGATCCCACAGAAGGTGGCAGACATAATATAGCCTGAATTTCTGAAGTACAATTGATGTTAACACTGTTGTCCTCACTGTTCAAGATTGTGCTGTAAATTTATCCAGCATAAAGGAGGAAATATGATCAGTTTTAAAATGTTCTTACTGTACAATAATTGAATTAGTTTTACACAGAAGAAGGCAGTAGAGCCTTGAGAGTTACCTACATTAAAAATGGAAACCACCCATTGGAACACTCTGATCTGTGAACTGATATTGACCTCCTTCTGCATCTACAGAGGGTGCAACTCGTGAATCCTCTTCTTCAGAACCAAAGAATTCTTCAATGATATGGAAGGCCTTCTTGTAGATTTCAGCATTTTCATGGGATTGCAAGAATTCTATTTTGTCCAAACCTATAAACAGAAAACGTTTGGTTACAGATCCAAGACATGCCAATAGAAATTAATCATTACTGAAGTAGGCAAAATGACAAATTTGAGAGTATATCTCTCACCATAGCATTCTTCAATCAGAACAGTTATTGCATTGACAGCTCCCGCTCCCGCAGCCTTTGCATCCTGTTCTCCTATCCTCAACAAATTCTCCAGACCATTTAATGCCACTTGAACCACTTTAGCATCCATTACAGTCAAAAGTTCACAAAGTGGAGGTATGCAGCCCTGAAAAGTTAAAAGCAAGGAATTTAGAACAGCTCATACAGTACTGAACACTTATTTTTATATATACAATCATAAATGTATTACCTGATTTACAAGGTACCGAACTTGATCTGGACTTCCACCTGATGTTGAATTTGTCACAACCCAAGCAGCTTCCTTGCGAGTTTTGAAATCTGCCTTTCCAAGAATATCAATAATTGCAGGAAAGATATTTGCATCAATGACAGCCTGAAATATTTAGTGGTTCAGTACATATGAATCAAAATTGATCAAAGGCTACAGCAAGAAGAAAACTAACATACCTGAATTTGTTGTCTATTCCCTGCAGTTATGTTGGATATTGTCCAGCATGCTTCTTTCCTCACAGCTTCTTTGTTGGAGCCGAGGAGATTGAGGAGGCACGGAAGAGCTGAACAATTGAGAATTACCTGAGTTTGAACATCATCTCCGGTTACAATGTTACCAACAGCTCTCAGAGCAGCAGAAATGACATTATCCTGATTGTGCCTGTTGCAAAAAATAATCCTTGATAATTACTCTAAGTAGACAAATAGAAATCAGGAATAAATTTCAATGCTGAAATAACTTACATGAGAAGTTCAACAAGTCTCCTGCACACGCCTGACTCAATAACAGCCTGAATTTTATCATTAGGACCATCAGATAAATAAGACAGTGCCCAGCAAGCATCAGCAAGTACATCAGGATCTTCTTTAAAGAGGAGATGTGACAGAACAGGCAGGCATGGTGCAACTTTCTTGAAGTCAGGGGGAGGGTTTTTCCCACGGCACAGATTAGACAGCGCCCATACAGCATTTCTCAGCATTGTGGTCTTTGTAGATTTGCTTAGAAGTCTGGTAGGAAAAACAAGAGTTAGTAACTCAAATCTAATGTTAATGTTTTATGGATCAGCTTAAAAACTAGTATAATATGACATCAACTCACTGAAGAAGAGGGACAAGAACGCCACAGTTAAGAACATAGTCACGGCAATCTGGAGAATCTCCAGCAATATTACCGAGAGCCCACACAGCTTGCTCCTGGACATCTTCACTAGCAGAGCTTAAGAGATGAATAAATATTGGAACAGCACCTGCATCAATAACCATTCGGGTCTGGACTGAAGTTCCTGATGCAATGTTTGTCAGTGCCCATGCTGCTTCAAACTGTAATATAAAATACAACTGTTAAGAAAATATATTTAAGGGACAAGAAATGTCCTTCAAGAAACTAAGATTTATTAACCTGTAATGTGGTATTGTCTACACTCTGGAGAAATGTAACAAATCGTGGAACAATGCCTGTTTGAATAACTTCATCAATAGGAGGATTTGGTTCACGAGATAAAAGTTTGCGGAAACGTTGGGTAGCTGAAAGTTGCAGATCTACATTCTCACTATAAAGAGCTTCCACCATGTCTTTCGAAATTTTGTTGAGACAAGCAGGGTCATCCTAAACATAAGACGGAAATCATTAAACCAGGAAAAAAATGACAACCACAAGAAAGGTGGTATGTTAAGACTAAAAAGTTACCAGCTTTGGTCTTTCATCATCTGGGAGCTCTGGAAGATTAACATTCCTGCGTTTGAAAAGCTGCTCCTCTCGTTTTTGTTTGCGAAGTTGTACACCTTCCTCTTCCCTTCGTCGGCGCAATTCTCTTGAATCCAAGCCCGAATTCTTGTAGCGATGCTTGTGTGAAGGACCTGACATCTAACAAAAAGAATGGATATGTGAAGAGAGAGTTTTCAAAACAAAAAAAGAAAGAAACAAGAATATAGAAAAAAAGCAGATAAGAATCGCAAAGTGCTCTTTTCCCAGTTTAACAAAGCAAGAGAATACCTCCTTGGGCTCCAAAATAAAATGATAACTAAACTGAATCACAATTTGTTTAAAAAATCAGAGCTGTGATGTGAAGTAAAACTCACTTTGCCGCAGAACCCATTTTGTGATAGACCCATTCATCAGCAAACAGAGCAAATGTAACAAGGTATTCATTGGCATGAAAATTATATTCAAAATTGTTTAAGTTAGTTGACATATATTTTTAGAAAAAATAAAGCGTCGTTAGGTGGCTCATGACAAAGCGATTAACATCCTAATTTAAAGATGCTGACAAGGATTAAGTGAGGTTAGTACATTATTAGTCTAGATAGATACGAGATGGGTATTCAAGCTCGTGGAAACAAGGTACAAGAAAACACTTATCGCGAATAATTAAGATTACAGTTTACATCTACGTTACGAAATAGAAATTATGAGTTAAACAGGACTAAATGAGAGTACAAACACATCCAAATATGTACAGATACATGGGACCAAAATGAACCCAGATCTTAACTTATGTAAGATGATGTGAGTGCATCTTAAGCTTCTAAAATTTGTGTAAACAAATGTTTTACAAAATAATCACGTATACCTTTATGTTTTTGGTTCACAACAAAACAGAAAATCCGACATAAGACACTGAACTTGCAGAATTTTCGGGCTCTGAATTTGATGAGCGAACGGACCATCGACTGAACTGACGGCTCGTCTTGGAATCATGGGAATGCGCCTTCCTCAAATGCCACGCGAAGTACAAACTCGAAAAACGCTTCAACCATCCCAAAGAGGAGTTTTATCTACTTCTTTATTCTCCTTCCTTGTCAAAAGTGTCGCCTCTTACTTATATTAAAGTTTTGCAATTTTATGCAGCGATACTGAAACATAGGTTTTTATGGGGTTTGTCATATTTTCCGTGACTGCATTTACTTGTATGTTTCGTGGATTTGATTAAGTAAGATCCGGTTTTCCCCATTCGTGTTTTTCCGTACATTATTACTGGTTGATTTCGAAGAAGAAGCACCTGCGCCTTTCATTCCCAAAACTCCTCACAGGAAAATAGCTAATGTTCTGTTGTAGTTCAAAATCTGCCAATAATGGGCATTACCTTGACTTGGACCGGACCTCTGGACGGGAGAGGCGCACGCACTTGATGTCCAAGAGACACAAGAAGAACGTTCTCTTAGTAGCTTCTGCTTTGTCGTCTGTCGTCACTTCCTTAACAAAACTAAAACTAATATGGCTGTCATGTTTACAATAATCAGTTAGTAGCGTTGGTTTAAAATGTAGACAACATCAAATTCAGCCATCCATTATCAATATCTTTTCTGCACTTTCCTCTCGGTAAGTTTATCTATCCCTGGGACTTGAAGTTTATAAGGAATATTGCTGATAGGGTCGACAAGAATTTTTTAAATGAAATCAGGCCGTTTTGTGTTCTACACGTATTCATACAAGAGACGATTTATGTTTAATACGTACAAGTTCTCTTCTGTAACTATTCCATGCCTCTCTTCAAGCCCTACTTCGTATTTCTTGCTGTTCTTAATTGATTATCTTAGCCATTTTCTTCAGGCAAGAAATACATAACCTTTACAAATGTTTCAACTATGAATTAATTTTTTTGTCATTCTTTACATTTTGACATCAATGGCTTGGATAGCCTTAGGATGATTTTGCCTTTATTTTTCAATGAAGTGTAGGTACAAATAGCTGCATTCAATGAAAAATATCTTACTGTGTTTCAGTGCCAAGACCGATGCACATATTATTTGTCCCCTACCTGCACCATCATTTCTGTTCCTGGAGTCAACAATTGTTTCTCTAATGCAGTCTCATACGGGTAAGCAGAAAACATTCTCATAAATTAGTTCCTTATTTTGTTCAAACTGAAGACAAGTGTGCACTCATGAGAAAACATTTGTTACAGGGCCCCTGAGGTGTGCTGATTGTGATGACAATCATGACTTTTCATCTGCTGCCTCCCTTCTCTCGCACTTTGCGCAACACATTATTACTGCTGAGGCAGGTTCACTTCTGGACTCCTCAAGTACTTCATGCACCTCCAAAAAGAAAAAAAGTGAGAGCTTAATGGAACAAATTCTGCAGCGCACATCAAAAAGGATCAGCCCGAAGAAAAGGATCGGTTCATCTGGAAGTGGACCCCCAAGGTTGTTGCCCTTAAACCTTCAACATGTTGCCAATATGTGCACACCTCCACTCTTAAGGTTCTTCCAGAAGAAAGTTGAACCAGGAGATACAGAACAGGGTACAAATATATACAATAACAAGGAACAGCAGGATGTTCATTTGAACCAGAGCAGCAGCTGTAGCAGCGCTAGCAGTACCAGCAGCACCAGCAGTATGAATGGCCGCCTCACCTCCAAAATTTTGAACGGATCATCTGTCAATCTTGCCAAGTTTGACATGCAAGAGCGTTTAGAAAACTGTGTTTTGAATCTGGTATCAAAACGTGATGTCAAAAGACCAGTTGATAGGATGATACCTGATTTACCTCCTTTGATTCCCACCAAAAAGCTTTATACTGAGAACTGTGAGAGCTGGGATTGCACCAGTGCAGTAGAGGAGATCAACCCATTAACTCTCTGTACTGTTACTATTGATGATTGTGAGAATGGCACAGATATTGATGAGGTAAAATTCGACATGTCCAAAAAGAGTGGCAATCGAAAGCAGATAGCACCAAAGAAGATTTCAAGACAAGAAAATGATGTTATTCAAGAATTAACATCAAAACTCCCTGAACACACTACATTAACTTCTGTAGATTGTCCTAGTCCTGAGAGAGAGAAGCCTGTTTCCAAAAAAAGGTACCCTTGCCATATTTGCTCTAAAGTGTTTGGCTGGTCTACAGATTTGAAAAGGCACATCCTTATTCATACTGGTGAAAGGCCTTTCAAATGCAAGCAATGTCCTTCTTCATTTACTCGAAATTTTCTTCTTCAAAAGCATGAAAGTAAAGTTCATAATCGTAGTGCTGGTAGATTTGTTGTTAATGGACAGCTAGATGCAATTGCTCTAAAACTGCAGTCTGATGATCAAAAGGACAAGCTTATCTCTCTCCTACCCAGCCTTGAAACACCTTATGACATCTCAAGTAAACCTCTTGCTGACACATCAGAAGAAGAGGCCGAAGTGGAAGGGGACGACCGCAGCAGTGCAGATGAAAATGACAATCACAATCAAAAAATCAAGAACTTGTCTCTTGAAATGCAAGATCCATGCCGTATCAAACAGAACTGGCCCTCATCAAACTTGGCTCAGCAAGCCCTTCAGTAGCAGAAGACAAAGTGATTCAAGTACATATTTGTGCTTGCTAACCATATACAATTTTATTTTCAGTGTGCTTCCCACTTACCAATTTATTTGTCATTCTGGGGATTTTTATTATTATTGTTATTATTATTTGTTGAGGATAAAAGGTCTGCTACTTGGTTGTTTCTGAATTGCATGATAGTATAGTTTGGGGGCAAAATTGCTACTTTTACAAATCAAAACTTGATGGTTTCTGAGAATTTTCCTTTTTGGAATAGTTTAATGCTTCTACTAGGCTTTGAATCTATTGCTCAACATAATTGTGGGGAATTCATTTTTGGGTAGTAACTTACTACTTTCATTATTTCCTAAACCACAAGATATATGGGTAATACTAACATCCATTGTGTCACTTGAACTGATTCTGTGGCTACTCTTTTTATTCTGCTGTCATTCATTGTTAAGGAAAGGTATTTGCTGGTGGGATAGTACTTTGTTATATGGTTTCTCTTGTTGAATTTTTGTTACACTTTGAAAATACTATTTTGTCATCTGTCTTACTTCATTTGTAGGTAAGTGCAGGTCAGACTATGAAGGCTGCTAGAAGTCATTTGTTTATTGGATTTACTGATTTTTACCCCCTTTCTATCAAGAGTATTTGTCAGTATTTAAAGTATGTTTCATGAAAAATGAAAGCTATACAATGTAGCTTTGGGTAATCAAAGCTCAGTATTAAAAGTTTTTTGGTTGTGTCTAGTCTCAAGTCAGTTTTTCAACTAGTATTTTTACCTGTAATGACTGGTTTTCAGTCCTCTATTTCTTGACGTAGTTATTTTCTGACTCAGATTTACGTTTTCTCTAACAAAGGACAATAAATTTTATCCTAATTGTTTTAATTATTTATGTGTCTATTGATACATGCAGTACATGCCGTACTAGTGCACATCGCTTTCACCTTAAAAGTGCTCAAAACTGTTAATTTAGTTCCTTGAATGACTCTGTTGAGACCAAAGACAAGCAAGTTCAATCTTGTAATGATCGGTATGCATGTTCCAACTAGTTTCATTAAAGCCAAAGGGCTAAGCCAAATGTATTCATTGTATTAAATTGCTTTTGAATGTCATCATTAGTTTTCTCCTGTGGTAATTATTTATGTTTCTGTTACTGTTTTCTTTTTTGAAATTTTAAATTTGGGCGTTTTTATCTTACTCATTTTGTACTTAATAAGTTCATTAGTGAACACTCTAGTTATTACTCTGATACAAGTTTAAAATAAGTGTAACATTGATATGGACAATAATTTTCAATTGAAATTATAATATAGGGATCAATTTTATTTCCTCTTTATTTCTGTGTTGTTTGTGTGTATGTTACTGGACTTTGAAGTATGAAGAACTACCACTGTGTCATGTACCTTTTGTAATTTGTTGGTGCTTTGTTATACCGTAAAATGGTTCCTCTGGCCTCATTCAAACATCCATAGTATGGTATGGTCTTTCTGGCCTTTCAGAACCTGTGTTCAATGTTCAATGCAGATTGTTGTGGAAAGGCTTTTTTTCACTGACCATAACCCATTGCAACCTTGTACTCTTTTGGGCTTCCTTGTGATCCAATCATTTTCCAAACCTGTTATTTAAATGGGACAAAACTGTGTGTGAAGCACCTATCCATGTTCTTCTGTCAATCCTGTTAACTCCAATACAGTGTCTTGCAATTTACAAAGGTACATAGAGTCAATGTGTCAAAGCTTGTTTTATTCTTACATAGTGTTATACTAATAAGCACCAGTACCATATAACATAAGTATTTGAAGAAAGTTGATATGTAGATTTTGTTCTTGTTTTCATCTTTTCTTTTAGTAAGTTCAGTATTTCGTTATGCAAGTTGAATTCTTGTGTTGGTTAAATTTTATTGGTTGATTTTTTTTGTTATCTTTGGAACCAGTGACAATAACTTAAATCTGAGTTAACTCTGCATATAAGGAAAGTATTAAATTTTTATTTGTTATGTTTGTTTGTTTGTCTTTTGTTGTTTTTTTTTTTTTTTTTCCTTTAAAAAGGTGTGAAAAACTTAATGGTCAATGTAGTTCTTTGTGGTGATTTTAAGGTCATGTTACCTCAATAGTATCACCTTTGGCTAAGAAATTGTGATTGTTATATTTACTTAATTCAATATTATGTGGGTGGGCAAAGTATTACATTTTATAGCCATGCCAAAGTATAATCTAAGGTCTTGTTGCAAGGACTCTGCTTCCTCTCTTTGGTACTGTTATTTTGCCATTAAAATAGGACTGGGTGCTCATTCTTTTTTTCTCTTTTTTTTTTTTTGCTGGAAATGTATGTTTTTTGAAACATGGTCTAATATGGCTAACTTGTTATAACAACCATCAAGACTTACTTATCAGTCATGAACAGTTTGTTTCCTTAATCTTTTCTATTCTTTTAGAGCTGTTTGTCAAATGGCGGTAAACTACTGAATCAAAGGTGACTTTTAGTATGAAGAAATTTTGTAAGAATAAGCATTTACATGTAATCAATACAACATGCATCTGTTACTACGTTTTTTTTCCAGGCAGTAAAAATACTCAATTAAAATGAGCAATGTTTGTAAAATTTAAATTTTGGTGGCATCAGTATTTCGAAATGTTCTTTATAAAGCTAGTAAACTAGCGGCAACTTCCTGCTGCTAATTATCAGCAAGGTTGAGTAAGAGAATGATTTTTAAACCTGCAGGAGGAGAAAAGTACTGTTTATTATTTTTATCTCATTCCAGTAGGAAGAAAAATGTATAATGCAGTGAGTAATTCGCTGTTGAAGGTGAAATATCACCATATTTTTGGAATGATGTGCAATGTACCGTAGATGCTTTTAGATGTAGAAATGTGTGAGAATTCTTTTTGTATCTAGTCGGCTCAAATGCCAGTATGTACCTCTGAATGGTGCTTACCCAGAGAATGGTTTTACCTATTTGTCAGGTTTTAGCGGGACTTCATCAATTCTTTTAAGAGTATGTATATATATATTGGCTGTCATTATATACTTTTAAGTCTGAACACCAAATTGGTGTTAGATGTATAAATTGTACCCCTGTAAGATCCACAACCTGCTATTTCAAACTTCCCCATTTTGTTTTCAAATTTTTAGGTTTTTTGGGTCATCTCATATACAATTTGTACATTTTATGTCACCTAAAAGAGTTTAGGGATGTATTACAAACAATGTTTTAATTTAATTGACTTGTTAATCTTAAAAGTATGGAATGGGGAAAATGAGTGCTGTTGCCTTTTGGAATCAAAATGATAAAACAGCTTCAAAAATTTTCTGAGTGTCTTGAAACATTTCTGGAGATCTTTGTTTAACAAATCGCTTATGGATTGAGTATATTAGTGAAACAAGTAGTATAGAAATAAATGAGCATGCCTCAATGTTTGACAATACTGTTTGTAATAGCCTAAACATTTTGACTCATGGGTGAAACTAAAAAAAAAATTATTGATTTTTTTGTAGTTATGATTGTGTATATTGTGGTCATATTTTATAAATCTGCTGTGTCTCAATTTTTTTTAAACTCAATTTTTGGTTAAAAACAAGTGAATTATGACCACTCTTGTCCTGTGGATTTAAATGTAAAGAATTTTGTGAATGTCTAGATTTAAGTAGGCACAAGATTGTACTTTGGGATACACTAGTGATATGTGATTTATGAATAATGACAATAATTTTGTTCAGACAATAATAGGATTTGTGATGCTTCGTTCAGACAATATATGAAAGAAAATGTGACAATAAATGATATGCACCCAGGAATTTTTTTCTTTTGCCCCAAAGATGCACCATGGTTTTGCAAACCCTCTGATAAAAATTTTCCCACATGAGCCGAGATCTCTTCAAGAGTCTGTCGAGATCCTTTGGAAATTCACAGCTTTACTTGTTCGAGTGTGCGGATGGGATGTCACATACTTACAGGTGTGCGACATTCACACACTTGAGCCCCCCCCCGCGCTACAGCTGCGTTGCGTCGCAGCGACCAGGACGACGGCCAGGGCTTGGTCACTCCAAAGTGTTTTCACTTCCATTTCTCACCAGGGATGGGAGGACCAAGGCGTGGCGGGGCGGGGCGGGGCGGGGCGGGGCGTGGCGGGGCCGGGCCATAAACAAGGGGCGGTGGCCTGTTTGTGTTTCTCACGTTTGAACACGCTGCATGGCGCCCGCCAGGGGCGGATCCCGAACAAGGCGATGTGTCCGGGGGGGGGGGGGGGTATTCGAATACCCCCTCCCCTCCCCCTGTGTGCCTGAGTCATGCAGCCTGGTGTGAAATATAACGCGAGTATTTAAACGTCTCATGTGAAGCTCACGCCTGGCCGGGGCCGGGCCCGCCCGCTGGTCAGCCCCGACAACACAGGGACGGACTAGGAGGCAGTGGTGCCCGAGAGGTAGCCCACACTCAGCGGAGTAAAGAGAGCTGCATCTGCACATTAGGCAACACCGTGGCACAGGAGCGTGCACGTTGCCTAGTAGGCAGGCGTCAATGCGGCGCGCAGTCCTGCACTCTGTGTTTCGCCTACTTATTGCCTACTTGTCTGGCAACACTGCTGGGACTCCTGGCGACAGGACATTATCGGCATTCCCCCGGGCGGGGCGGCGTCACCGGAAGACGAAAAGATTAATTGCTTCGCGCCTAGGGGATAGGCAACCCATCTGCCACCAAACGGGTTTTTGGGTTTATGCTTTTTTAAGCGCGGAAGTGGAGTGCACTGCGGTGCCTTAAGCAGCGCCGACGCATGCAAAAGGCATGCGCCGTGCGGGGTGGGGCGGGGCGGCGTGGGGGACGAGGCCGCCGTGGAAACTGTGTCAGTAAAGCAGTCCCAGTTTAGGGCGACAATCATTTGGGCCCCGCCCCGCCCCGCCCCGCCCCGCCCCGCCCCGCCCGGACACATCCTCCGAGAAAGTCCGCGGTGGAGCATACAGTGCGAGGACACCCTGCTGCGCCAGCCCGCCCCGCCCGCCCCGCCCCGCCCCGCCCCGCCCCGCCCCGCCCCGCCCCGCCCGTCAGGCAGTAAGGTAATGCGCCGTAATGTCGGTAATCAGACGTGCGCTCTCCAAAGTGTTTCCCACAGAGCATTTGCATCAAAAGACGAGGGAGAGGAGGGGTAGGAGAGGGCGGGAGAGGGCGGGAGAGGGCGGTGGCTGGCGCCCGTTCACCCACACACTCTCCGGTCCTCTGCTCCTCGGTGGGCTACAACTACACGACGACCAGCGCGTCAGCGAGAAGTCTGCCTACTCGAACACACGGGGAATTCCCCCGCCGGGTGAAAAGCTTGTAAATGCCGGCATGCATTTCGCGCCGGTCCCTACGCGGCCTCACCGACCCCCTAATGACGCGTTGGCGGCTCGGCCCGCCGCGCCGGCCGGTCTCGTACGGAGCCTGACCTGACCCGCCGGCCCGGGGGTGGTTCACAAATTACGTCATTTTCAGAGGACGAGGTAATTTTCATTTTCACCGGTGCACACATGGTTTAACTCGGTGCCGGTGGGGTAGGTAGACCGCTGTGTAGGGCGGGTGAGTGCTTCCGCCAGCCCGGAGGCGGCCCGGTAGTGCGGGTCGCTGGAACGGTTGCTCCTGCTCCGGGGACCCGGCTCCGGCCGGCTCCGGCCTAACCAGGGTAACGACAATAAAATGTAGGGCGCGGTACGGGTATAAGTATAGGGTCGGGCCGCCTTTAGCCTTTGGCGCCCTCCGACCCGTGCGCCAGCAGGGTCCAGGCCGGCCCTCACCTGAGCTACCTGCGGTCCTGCCCGGAGCTGCCCGGAGCTGCCCGGAGCTGCCCGGAGCTGCCCGGAGCTGCCCGGAGCTGCCCGGAGCTGCCCGGAGCTGCCCGGAGCTGCCCGGAGCTGCCCGGAGCTGCCCGGAGCTGCCTGGAGCTGCCCGGAGCTGCCCGGAGCTGCCTGGAGCTGCCCGGAGCTGCCCGGAGCTGCCCGGAGCTGCCCGGAGCTGCCCGGAGCTGCCCGGAGCTGCCCGGAGCTGCCCGGAGCTGCCCGGAGCTGCCTGGAGCCTGCCCGGAGCTGCCCGGAGCTGCCCGGAGCTGCCCGGAGCTGCCCGGAGCTGCCCGGAGCTGCCTGGAGCTGCCCGGAGCTGCCCGGAGCTGCCCGGAGCTGCCCGGAGCTGCCCGGAGCTGCCCGGAGCTGCCCGGAGCACCAGCGTGTGCCTCACGGCAATAAGTAGCCAAAAGATAAAAAAGATTACTCTGTGCACCTCGACTGGTGACTGGTGCTGAGAGAACTCATCGGCAACCTTTGATATGCTGCTCCCTAGGCTTGAAAACGCCCGAGCCGGGTGGGCGATCTGCACGCTTTCTATCAAGTGCAGGAGGAGCGGGTGGCCCCACCTCCACCCCCTCCCCACCACACCCCGCCCCGCCCCGCCCCGTCCAGCCGAGGACTATCGGGTCCGTGCTGAGAGTGATTTATATAATAGGTATCAAGCAGCGGACTGCTGATAGACACGTAAGTACCCCGTAAATGGTCTCCATTATTACGCACAGTACCGATCAGGCGGGGCGGGGCGGGGTGGGGCGGGGCGGCGCCCTGCAACCCCACCAATCCCTTTTCCCCGCGCACCAATACAACTCAGGAAGGTATTGCCATTAAAAGTATCGGCCTGCTTTTGTTTTCGTTTCGCAAAACAAAAAAAAATTATAACTTTAGCGCGTTGCCTATGGAAAAGAGGATAAGCAGTGTTAGGTCAGCCGTACGTACAGGACAGGGCAGGGGCCTTACGGGTTGATACCAGACGTACCACCCCACCTGCCCTACCCCGCCCCACCCCGCCCTACCCCGCCCGCCTCGAACACTGCGCCGCACCCTACTTATGACTTAGACATGATTTTGACAAGCTCTTCATCCCCTTATTAACCGAGCGAGGTGGCCGCGGCGGCAGCGGCAGCGGCAGCGCGTCGGACCGGTGTGAGGCGTGAGCGGCGACGCCCATGCGTCAGCCGAAGCGCAGGCCCCGGGCCCGGGCCAGTCGAGGCGTCGGCCCAGACGTCGGCCTAGGCGTCGTCGGCCAAGGCTTTGGCCCCTGACTACTTGAAAAAAAATCAAAGTGTTGTCAAATTTTATCTCAGTCTAGACATTGCCGAACTTAAGGTACATGGCTATGGCGAAGCCTAGTCCACTTTCCCCTCCCCCTTCCCCCGAGGCGCGCAGAGGGCTCTGAGCGCGGGGTGGGGTGGGGCGTGGCGGGGCGGGGCGGGGCGGGGCGTGGCGGGGCGGGGCGGGGCGGGGCGGGGCGGGGCGTGCGCGCACTAATAGAGCGAGTACCGGCGCGTATTAGAGCCTAAACAGCGCCGTCCACATATCCCTTTTCTCGATTTATGGCGAGAGCCTTCCTTTTGATGAAGATGTTGCTGGTTGCGCTTACAAATTGCGGTCACAAATCACGAATTAGCCCGGCTTGTCCGGACCGCGCCGTGGGCCCCCCCCCCCCCCCCCCCCCTCGGACCTGGCGCAGAAGAGCAGGGCACCAAGGGAGCCGGCCGGGGTGATAGGGCACGTGGGGAGGAGAGGGAGGGAGGGAGAGAGTAAGGCAGAGCATAAGAGAGTTTTCTTCTTAATTACACGGTTTTGTACATGGGTGACCTATACGCCGACCCCATAGGCCTGCTCCGGCGGCTCCGCTGACCGGGCCGGGGTGAGGCGGGGCGGGGCGGGGCGGGGCGGGGCGGGGCGGGGCGGGGCGGGGCGGGGCGGGGCGGGGCGGCAGGGCCACGTCGTCGGCTCGTTTACGGATAGAGGTTTGTATCCATTAGAGATTTTCCACGGCGCGGCGCGGCGCGGGGCCGAGCGGGGCGGAGCTGCGCTCCTATCGCCTGGGATAGGAGCATGCCGTCTAAATGTCTAAATCCAAACTTGATGGACGGGCCAAGTGAGAACAGTGGAAAAGAGCCCCCACCCGCCGCGCCCCGCCGCGACGCGCCCCGCCGCGTTTAAGAAGTACCTATCTGCACAGCCACCGCGAGATCAGCGCGCCTAGGTGGATTCTACGTAAATCTCTTCCAATGGTCGACCCAGGACCCTCTATATTTACGACCACCTGGCTGGGTGGATCCTAGGGGCTATAAATGACACCGTCTAGGTAAAATGTTGACTTCAGTGAACCTATTGCTCCTCGTTGACCGCACCCCCCCCCCCTTACAACACCCCTCCCGAGGACAAAATAGAAAAGCTATTGCGCCCTCTGACTTATTGAAGTTCGAGCGCCGCGGAACGCACCGTGGAAACGAAGCGTACACAGGCGCGTTGATTCATACGTGGTCATATTTAAGCCGGCGCAGCGCAGCGAGCCCGTGGAGAGCGCTCTCCCCGAGGGGGCAACCACTCCCCATCCTAGTGTACACGGGATTTCTAATGATTGCACAAGATTTCTCTCAGATTTTGAGAGATTTCTCTGAGATTTCTCTGAGATTTCATGAGATTTCACAAGATTTCTCAGAGATTTCTTGAGATTTCATGAGATTTCACAAGATTTCACAAGATTTCAATGAGATTTCATGAGATTTCTCAGTTAAATTTCTAAGGATTTCAGCGGGATTTCTGAGGATTTCAGCGAGATTTCCGCAGGTTTGTACACAGGATTTCTCGAGTGGTTGCCCCCTCGGCTCTCCCCTCCCCGCCCGAGAAAGAGAGGTGGTGGGTCTAGTGCCTCGAAGAAAAATATCCCTAAAACTTATTCTTTTCGGTAATTTACCTCTCATCAAGTAAATCTTCTCGGGGCGCGAAAGGTTTCACAGTGTCGATTCGAAAATTTTCTATTGCAGGAAACACTTTTTTGGGGCGTTTTTTGGGCCTGGGGAACAACATATCGAAAGCTGTGTCGATAAGTGTTTTCAGCAGCACCAGTTGAGGTGTACTGCGGTTGGGACCTAGACAAATAAGACTAACTCGGCACACGGAATGTCTCTCGCTCGCGCTCTCTCGCTCTCTCGCTCGCTCTCTCGCTCTCTCGCTCTCTCGCTCTCTCTCTCGCTCTCTCGCTCTCTCTCTCGCTCTCTCGCTCTCTCGCTCTCTCTCTCGTTCTCTCGCTCTCTCGCTCTCTCTCTCGCTCTCTCGCTCTCTCGCTCTCTCGCTCTCTCGCTCGCTCTCTCGCTCTCTCGCTCGCTCTCTCGCTCTCTCGCTCGCTCTCTCGCTCTCTCGCTCTCTCCGCGTCTCCCGCGTTCACACTTGATCATTATCACATCAGAAACAAATACCATGGCATGGCTTTGGTATGCCTAGGCCTAACGCCGCGCCGCTGGCCCAACGCCACTCCAACCCTATCATTTGCCTGCTGCAGACGCCCGGGCCCGGGGGGCGCGCGCGGCCTAGGCGCGGCTGGGGCAGGACCGGGGCGGCGAGGCACCTGCCCTCTGCCGACTGATTCAGAAGATCGCTCTCGTGCCTGCGTCCTTGTCGCACCTATGGCGGTGTCCTATGTCGGGTATGACAGTGCCCTGTGAGTGCGACGAGGAGAGATGTACGAGAGCGATCTTCTGAATCAGTCGGCTGCCCCACCTGGACCTCCTGGACCTGGACCCGGGGCGGAGGGTGTCCGTGAGAAATATGACTGAGCCTTGTCACCTCGAGGTGCAGCGCGACGGTCGCGCACGCGTAGGGTCCCACCGCGACGCGAGGACCACGCCAGCGGGGCGGCCTCAACCCCTTCAATAATGAAATTCAGTCATGTGAAATATGACGGCCTCATCGTGTGACACTTCTCCGTGTTTCTTTGGGCAGGCGGGACTTCATAAACCACCACCGCCGCCGCCAGCAGCCGGGTGGGGCCGTGGTGGTGGTGGTGGTGTGTTCGGCTGCTTTGCATTTGACGGTAGGGGGGGGGGGGGCGAGCGCCCCTTTTCGGACAGAAAACGTAGGGATATTTCGGCGGCGCGCTGATGGCGCAGGATTTATTGCGCTGTAATAAAGGGCGTATTTCATCCCGCTCTTCCACCCTCTTTTTCCCGGGTTGACTATTAAAAAGTGTGCGGTCGCGAGCAATTTACATAATCATGTCGTAAATGGTGGTCATTAAACGCGGTCACCAGCATCGGCGCGGCGCGGCGGCGGCGGCGGCGCGACCACCGGCTGGGAGTGGAATCCTCACAAGTTTATTTTCCGTAGGGTAATTCCTCCAATTTCTGGATCACCCGACCCCCCCCCCCTCCACCACCACCACCACCACCACCTCGCCGACATCTGTATGAGATATCAATCTCCTTCCGATAACTAGCACTTGTTTGAACAATTCCTAAATAATTTATAAACACACGACGCCCCCGGGCTAGCCAGCCCGGGCTTCGGATTTCGTTTTCTTTTGTCAGTGGCAACAAAACAATACAACAGCGGGGAATCTATCACACAAATGAATAATTTAACGAGTGGGGAAGAGAAAGAGAGAAAAAAGGGGGAAGAGGGCGTCTTCCCGCCGCGCCTGGCCACGATTCAATAGAGGAAGAATTTTAAGGAGACTGGTCCGGCACCCCGCCGTTCGCTACAGGCTCACCCCCCCCCCCTCCCCGCCGTCTCGTCTGCCCGCGGAAACTCACCTATTTTAATCGATGAAAACAGTCGATAGTTCCTCCTAAGTTCGCTTTTCTTCGACTTTTGAAACTGGCGCGGGAAGATGAGGCCCTGTCTCCAGCAGGGCTCGGACCGCTCGGATTGTTGGCGTTGGCGACACCGACTGACTGAGAGCGACTGCTGTCAGTGGCTGTGGCTGCCAGTCCCCGACCTCCGACTGCCGCTGAGTGCGAGAGAGAGAGAGCCGTTTGACGAAGTGGTGGGGAGATGTTGGTTGGGTTGCCAAGTCGAGGGGGTTGGATCGACAGTCGGCACTGCGCTACTCTACGCTCGGGACCCGGCGGCAGCGCCCCGCCCAGCAGCATCCCCAAAAGGCTGTGATCCGGCCAGATCTGGCCCGGCCGGCCGGCCCGCCTTGTCGGCTGGCCTAACGCAGCCAGCCGGGAGCATAGGTGTTTTATGACCTGCCACGCGGCGGAGGAGATACTCGTGTCTGCGGCATCTCTCTCTCTCTCTCTCTCTCTCTCTCTCTCTCTCTCTCTCTCTCTCTCTCTCTCTCTCTCTCTCTCTCTCTCTCTCTCACACCCACTCACCCACACTCACATACTGTCTCTCTCCTTTCCACATACATTGCGCTCTACCTCTCTCTTCCTCTTCCTCCAGAATCCCCATTCCTTTTACCAATATGGGCATCCGATCACCTTCTATGGGACCAATCGATCCAACTTTAAAGAAATGGGAGAAACACGTAACTTTCATTTTTAGTGTTTTGAAACACGCAGTGTACTTTGCGAGGTATGCTGCGAGGGTGTGCTGGGACTTCCCCTTACATCCGCGTCCACGGGAGGTCAGACACTGAAAATAAATTTATGGGGTCGCACATTCATTTATTGCATTACATTTACAATTTCTTAATTTACGATTACGAAAAGATCTCTTCTGTAATAACAAAGCGAATTTTGTTTCTGAAAATAATATAACGGAATAAACAGTTAAACCAATTACTGTACAGTTCGCGATGTCGGGGTAGCGACCCTCGGAAAATTGCTGGCTTGGCGTCTAGCTATTCAATTCTACAACTACGTAGAACGGACAAGTAACATAGCTAGCTAGAAACATTTTGTAGCGTTTGATACAAACATAATAAATAAATATATTAGGGATCATTTCATATGATGAGCTTTGGCAGTGAACTGGCTATACACACAACAACTTGCAAACTTAAAAATATTTCGGGATGACAATAATCGCAGATTCCGAGTCATATTCCTAGCAAGGGGCTAGCAAAGGACATTCCGGGCTGCTAAACACGATATTATTACTTGTAAGAGCTCCGTTTCTGGCACTGACGTTTGACTCTACAGTTTAAGTTTACCTTATTTTATACGTGGAATGCGTCTTTTAAAATCCTATGGAATGAGATTTCTTCTGGTGGGCAAGCGATAATACTGTTCAGTGCGCGTTCCCGCTTGATTAATACTTGTACTATAAGTTCGATCCTGGCACAGTTGAGGCACAATACAAAACGCCATGTATAGCGTCTCACAATAAGGACATTACATAAAAGAAGGAGGACTAGCATAATACAAACCTTACCGTAATTTTAACGCAACTGTCAGCCCTTGCCCTGTTTGCATTTTGTCACATACAAATTGCAGACAAGACAACGGATAAGACAGACTGAATATAAACTTTGTCTGTTTTTGTTCCTTTTTTTTTTTTTTTGGCACGGTAAAGATTTGAGAGGATGTAATATCTCTACCCAAGAAAATTTACTTCTTTAAGGTATTATATGAATTAAAAATACGAAAATTTCAGTGATTTTCACCAAATATTAAGTCAAAGTATGGCTCATGAATATGTACAATGAGGTTGGGCCATCTGTCCCATGAATCATAATAACCAGCACAGAGACAACATAGAATTATTTCTACAGTTTGTTAAATGTTACGGTCTTTTACTTTGATTTTTTGTTAGACATTAAGGACCCAAACCATCCCACTGGAAATTGAGTTTCAAATTTCGTTTGACCTTGGGGTTAAATTTCATAAATATATTGAGTTATTGAACTAAAGGTACTATGCACAAAAACACATAAAGCGACATTCGCTAGGACACAGGTAAATGCTATGGCGCACTGCGTGCACCACAGACTCGACGAGTCGAATACTGAAATACATGTCAGACGTTTCGCCAAGGGAGGTGAGGGAGTGGGCTCTGGCGGTGGCGGCTCACAGCTCTACTACACAGCGACTACAGCTGCCCGCCGCCGCCACCGCGCGCCCACGAGACAAGGCTACTCCAGTACTTCTGAATGAACAAATAAAAAAGAAGAAAAAAAATCCGATGAGGCATGCAGTCGTGCTTGTGAGCAGCGAGGGCGCGGCTAGTCCCAGGGGAGGAGGTTCATGTCCTGTTGCGGCGGCGGCGGCGCCACTTTACGGTGCCGCACCCGCACCAGCGGACGCGGCGTCCGCGCCAGCGGCTGCAGCTCCTGCAGATGGTGGTGGTGCCTGGTCCGGTGCGGCTGCAGCTGCTGCAGCTGCTGCTGCTCCTCGTGCTGCTTCTTCAGCTGCCGGTGCTGGTGCTGGCCGTGGTGGCGGCCGTGGTGCACGCCCTGGGCGAGGCCCTGGGCCTGCCCCTGCCCCGGCCGGTGCCGGCCGTGCGTCCTCCTGGGGTGCGGCGGCTCCGTCCTCGGCTCGTCGCCGTCCTCCAGGTCACTGCCGTCGCTGGCGGCGCCGACGCCGAGGCCGAGGCCGACGCCGAGGCCGCGCCGCGCCGCCCGCGGGACGTCGTCCAGGCCGGTGTGCACGCGGTCCCGGTTGTGGCCGCCCTGGCGGTGGTTGTGCGCCGGGATGGCGTCGGCGAGCGTCGCGTTGTCCTGCCGCTTCTTGAGGAAGAAGAAGTAGTCGACCTGGGCGTGCGGCGCGCGGCGCTGGCCGCACGTGTACCGGCCCGCCCCCGCCCCCGCGCCCGCCCCCGCCGCCTCCGGCACCAGGTGCTCGCCGCGCGTCAGGTCGCAGCAGCGCGGCGGCCCCAGGGGGTTGAACTGCTCGCGGCCGTGGAAGCCCACCAGGCGCGGCCGGTGCTGCGTCGTCAGGTAGAAGAAGTACATGCCGTCCACGCACTCCCGGAACAGGCAGCCGGGCTGCCGACGCTTGGTGGACAGCTTCTTCTGCAACAACAAGAGCAGGACGGCGGGTGTGAGCTAGGCGCGGTTAGGTGGCAACTCTGAAATTTTTGTACACCCCATTATTAAAAAAAAAAAAATCAGGAAAAAAAATCAAAACTAATGTTAAAAATTTCAGAAAAATTAAAGCAACAATTGCAAAAACATGAATAAAAATTCAAAAAATTCACAAAAACTCAAAAAAATTCAGGAAAATTCAGAAAAATTCACATCTGTTCAGCAAAATTTAGAGTTGTTTCCCTCCCCCTCGGGTTTAAAACACCTGACGTCAGTCGTGCGTGCAACTCACCATCCCCTTGAGCTTGCCGTCCTTGGTCACGCACAGGCGCCGCTGTGGACTCAGGTCCGCGAACACCAGCTCGACCACGCCAATCTCGTTCGTCGACCGAATCGTAAGGTTAGCTGCAAAGAGAGAAATTAAGGACAACAAAAATTAGTCTGGTCGGAGTTTAAGTAGTCGCTCCGGCCGCAGGGGGCGCGGGCGGCGGGGCGGGGCGGGGCGGGGCGGGGCGCCCGGGTGCGGGTCAGTCCAATTAGACGCCACCCCCGGGACCCAAGAGAAGACCACCGCCGTGAACAAGCTGCTCCAAAACCACGTCGTATTTATCCCGGTGCCCGATGACGTTTACAGCGTAATTATCTCGCATGGCCCCGGCGGGACACACTCCCCGCCCCGCCCCGCCCCGCACGGCCTCGGACTGCACAGTCGCGTCGCAGTTAAACGGCAGTATACGCCGCCATCATACACGCTGACCCAAAACTAAATGCCCCGCCCAGTGCCGTGAGAGCGCCCCGCCCCGCCCCGCCCTGCCCCGCCCTGCCCCGCCCCGCCCTGCTCCGCCCTGCTCCGCCCTGCTCCGCCCTGCTCCGCCCTGCTCCGCCCTGCTCCGCCCTGCTCCGCCCCGCAACGCCACCGTCGCGATCAACAGTTTTCAGCCACACCCGAGACGCCGAATCCATGAAGGTGCGCGCGACTTTGTAGCACGCCCCCCACCCCTCCTTCTCTCTCTCTCTCTCTCTCTCTCTCTCTCTCTCTCGCTCTCTCTCTCTCTCTCTCTCTCTGTCTCGTCACCTATCGCAGCGCCACCCGCCGGGAAATTTTTTCCACCTCCACCGTAACGGCTAGCCAGCAGCGTGTCGTCGTCGTCATTTTTTTTTTTTTTTTTTTTTGGCCCAGAAACAAGACGACGGCGGAGTAACTCAGTCCGAGCGAGCACGTGGGCGGTGCCGCTGCCGCGGCGCGGGTCTACGGCGGCGGCTAAGACCTTTTGGGGCGGCAGCGAGAGCCAAGGGAGAGGCGCAACGGACCGGGCCGCCGCCAGCCGCCGCGCCAAACGACGGGCGCGCCCAGGCGGGGCGGACTCCGGCGAGGACCGATAAAATAAAATAAAAATAAAATAAAAAATGGACCCCATACTGCGGGTGTATAACATCACCTAATTTTTAGCCCCCTCCTTTCCCTCTTCCCCCCTGCTCCTCAGACAGACGGTCTGGGACACCATCAGCCTCATGCCTGCAGTATTTCAACCGAAAGGCGAAGCGACGCGCTGCGGCGGAGCGCTGCAGACAATGTCTGCAAATAAAGTGTGCGTGCGTGTAAGGTTTGAGTGCGTGTAAGCCCCCGTGTGCGGAGTGAAGCCGTCCGACATGAATCAGATGAGGTTCTCACACACACACGCACACACACACACGCACAGGACGTCCTCGACTGCGTTAGAGTGCCCCGTTTGACGCGTCTCGGTTCGTCACTGCCAAATGCGACGGCGCAGGGAGCGCGCTGACTTTAACTGCCGAAATAACCAAACACACTGTCCTGTCAATCCTTCTCGTTATTTTTTTTTCTCTCTCTCTCTCTCTCTCTCCTCTTCGCCGACGGTATAGATGGGGCAACAGGCGGCAGGGCAGAGCGAGCGCGCCGCCGCCCCTCCCTGGCCGGTATGGGCCGGGCCGAGCCTGGCCGCCCAGAACGGCCGTAGAAGCTCTCTCTTCCCTCCTAATAGACGTTTCTACTTCGCTCCGCGCGCGCTATCTCTCAACTATTCTTCGCGCAAACAACTTTTGGACTGCGCGCGCCGCCGCCCTGGAGACGACCCCGCCCCGCCCCGCACCGGCGGCCAGAACAGACCCGGCGTAAATCTTGCGACTACTGCTGCGCGGGTCCAGCTCGTCGAGATAGTCTGCACCGTTCGACCCGAATCAGCGCCCTGCCCTAGCCGGCCCTGCCCAGCCCCGCCCGGCCCTGCCCGGCCCTGCCCGGCCCTGCCCCTTGTGGGGCTCTCTGACTCTGCGGCAGGCCGCGGGGGTCGCGGGGGACCCTCCCAGGGGGGGCCTTATCCTTAATGGAAGGCCAGCTAGGGCGCTATTGCCCAACGCCCTCCCTCTCCCTCCCTGAGGTCAACACTCCCCGGCTCACACACACACACACACACACACACACACACACACACACACACGAGACACTTACTGAACTTGGAGAAGGTGACGTTCCTGGCGGAGACGAGGTTGCTCTTCCTGTGCGCCTCCATGAACCCTTTGGTCTTCTCGTTGAACAGGCGGACCTTCTCCTCCATGGGCGCCGCCACCCCGCAGATCACAACCTGCGAGACACGAGGCAGACCACAGTCAGCACACGGCATAACGCTGTCCCTGCTAAGCAAAAGCCCCCCAAAGGGACCACTACACTAAAAAAAAATGTCCCTACATTTATGGAGCCAACCGGGAAAAAAAAGAAACAAAATCGCTCCTAGAGGCAGACCTGAAAATACAAGTAGCTTCTAGGGACCGACTTGGAGAAAAAAAAATCGCTCCTAAGGACCGACTTGAAAAAAAGAAAAAGGTTATTAAAAGATGCCACGTCATATCACATGGCACGTTTGTTTTTCTAGCGTGGTCACTTTCCTATCCACGAGGAAGTAACGCACGCACGCAAGCAGCGCGGAACACCTGCGCGCCAACCTCACCTCCATCAGATGAGAGGAGCAGTCATTAGCGCGGAGGGCGGGGCGGGGCGGGGCGGGGCGGGGCGGGGCGGGGCGGGGCGGGGCGGGGCGGGGCGGGGCGGGGCGGGGCGGCGAGGTCTGTTCCGGGTCTCTTCCCTCTGCCCTGCCTCCGTCCCTCGGCCGAGGAGCGCCGTGCGGCAGGCCGGCCCGCCCGACACACTGGTTGGGCGGGTGGCCTACCTCGCGCCCGCCGGCCCGCCCCGCCCCGCTGCCTGCTGCGCTGTTCCGCGCTCGTCATGGCTGGGTTATTATTATTATTTTTATTATTCTTTAGCAATGCGTATTATTTTTTTTGCGTCGGTATCAGTTGCTTATACTCTCAATAAGTTTTCATTCATAAAAAGTAAAGCGATTCAATAGAAACGGCGGTGCGCGTACGCGTACGCTGCGCGTGCAGCGGGTTCAGACTCACCATCAGCAGGCACAAGAGTTTCGCGTAGACGGCTAGCTGTGGTGACCTGCGGCACAAGAGAAGAAAGGCACAATTAATTTACACAGCAAACACTCGAAAAAAAATGAAACAAAATAAAGTACACGCGAAAAATGACCGCCTATATACCACACACGTTGCGTTATGTCAAAACACAAGAGCAAATAATACAGCAGTATGCGTTTGTTTCCTCCGTAGGGACTGTGACCTCGAGGGGAACACACATACAGAGCACTGACGCTGCCCTTCTGTAGCCCCGCCCCGCCGCGCCGCCCCACCCCGCCCCGCGGAGAGAGGGGAGTGCAAAAGTAAAATACATCAATAACAAACCCACATGCACCGCGCCGGCTCCGGCCGTACCGCGCTCACCATAAAATACGGAACGGTCGCTCCGAGTGGTCACTCTCGATGTTCCAGAGAGCCGATCTGACTGGAGCAGTGTACGCATGTTCGACGACCACAAGGTCTCTCTCTCTCTCTCTCTCTCTCTCTCTCTCTCTCTCTCTCTCTCTCTCTCTCTCTCTCTCTCTCTCTCTCTTTCTTTCTCTCTCTCTCTCACTGCCATGGCGTTACGGCACAACCGTATACACAAATTACGGCGTTCCTTCCTCTTTTTTTTTACGACCATCTCACTTAGATAACGCGGCCACATCTTTAACGGTGTACACCCGCTTCTCATATCCTGCTCGTGTTTCTCCTGCATGTGGGAAAGTGTTATACTTTCTACGGACGCAATAATAAATACATTAGGCATATATTAATTTTAAATAAAAACCGCGAAGAAAAAATAAATAAAGACAGAGGTGGTCCTGGTGACGAACATGAACGTGACTTTGAGCGCGGCGCGGCGCGGCGCGGCGGGGCGGGGCGGGGCGGGGCGGGGCGGGGCGGGGCAGGGCGGGGCGGGGCAGCCGGCGGCCCTGGGGGTCAATGAATCACGATTAGAGGAGGCGATTTGACAAGTAGTCGAGTCCCGGGCCGTCTCGCCTCACACACACACACACACACACACACACACACACACACAACGCGTCAGCGGGCTGCTCCCAGCTCAACGCACGCCAAGTTCAATATTCAATGAAATATGCGCCCCGTTTTCGGGCCATTTTTTTTTTTTTTTTTTTTTTTTGCGTACATTTTGTAGATTGATTTATTTAAAAAATAGTCTAGCCACTTTGAAGCCAATTAATTACGGTGGGTTCTGTCTGGGAGGGGCAGAGCTGGGCGCGCGTCTTGCAACAAGGGGGGCGCGCCCGAAACCCGAGCCGGCGGCACGGCGGTACGGCGCGGCGTATGACCCGTGGGCGGCGAGTCAGACTGAGTCAGTCAGCCTGTGAGTCAGTCCAGGCCAGTCCTCCGACTGTGAGTCAGTCAGTCAGACTGTGAGAGCCAGTCAGACTGTGATAGCCAGTCAGTACGTAAGAAAGTCCTTCTCAACAATCACATAGTTTACTCATGCACGGTAAATCTATTTCCTGGGACCTCCCAGGAAAGTAGGTACTTTTCCAGGAAAGTTCCTGGCTTTTCCAGTACTTTTCCTGGAAATACCCAGGAACTTTCCTGGAAAAGTACCTACATTCCTGGGCGTCCCAGGAAACAGATTTACCGTGTGCCACAGTTGTCATTCAGTCAGTCAGCCACCTGCGGCAGGCGTCAGTCAGTCAGTCAGCCAGTCAGTCACTGATCCGCGCAGCCCGTCCGCCAGTAAGTCGGACAGGCCGGCTCGGCAGGGACCGTCAGGCGCGACCACAATAAATGCCAGCAGATTAACGCAAAGTGATTGACATGTCCCTAAAACGGGCGCGGAAAATTTTTTCCCGCGAGCCTCTTCGTCGATGTCTTCGGGCGGGGTGGGGCGGGGCGGGGCGGGGCGGGGCGTGCGAGGCGCTAATGCAGGAAAATACCGCACCGCGTGTACTAATGGCGGAGAACTCCGGGGGCGCGCCGGAGGTGCCCGGAGGCAGGGCAAGGACACGGTGTTGATGTTGTTATTGCCGGAACATCAATATGTTTTCTATAATTCGTACAAATGTCGCTACTAGTAACACACACGCACACACACGCACACGCACGGCTGGGACTGATGCTGTGGCTGTTCGCCTTGCGCGGCGCGGCGCGGCGCACCAGGTCCAACCAGGAACAGATAATACGAGACACGACGGCCCCGCCCCGCCCACGACGCCCTCCCTGCTCCCCTCTCTCTCTCTCTCTCTCTCTCTCTCTCTCTCTCTCTCTCTCTCTCTCTCTCTCTCTCTCTCTCTCCTGCTGAGAGTCCTTCCCCCGCCCTCCTCGATAACCATCACAAACCGCGCCGCACCGCACGGTAACATTGCCGGCTGGTGCGGGGCGGGGCGGGGCGGGGCGGGGCGGGAGACGGCAAAGTTTCATTTATTTCTAAACAACAACAAAAACAGCATATAGAAATAGAACACGACTCGAACAGGAAGGGAGAGAAACACAAAGTGAGCGAGAGAGTGAGTGAGAGAGAGAGAGAGGTGAGGATGCCAAGGAAACCTTACGAAGTGAATTTCACTGAAGGCTCCTTTTTTCGGCAAAACCGACATGAGCCCCGCCCGAACCTGAGCCCGGAGGGCTTCAGAGGCGACCTGGGCCAGATATGAGTTCAAGAGGTTGGGGTACCGAGGTCTTTTTCCAGGTTCGGACTGGTGTCACGCTTGCACCTAACCTAGGTGAGGACCTACGCCTCCCGGGCTCAGGTTCGGGCGGGGCTCATGTCGGTTTTGCCCTATTTTCTCTTCTCCGCGGCCCTGCAGCAGAAGACGAGGGCCGTCTGGAGACTCTAGCCGCTGCGCGCTCCGCTGCAGCAGGGCCGCACCGCGCAGTGATTGAAATACTTTATCTAATGAATCGAGGCGGGGCGGGGCGGGGCGGGGCGGGGCGGTGGCGTCGTTAACGCTAACGTCCCAAAGCAGCGCAGCGGACTGCATTAAGATGGGTGCCGATTACTGCGGGGCGGGGCGGCAGAGGCCGGGCTAACCCGCTCCAGCCTGTATCAATGCCCCGCCCCGCCCCGCCCCGCCCCGCCCCGCCGCACCGGTGAGAGAGTCCTGTCAAAGCTCGGTCGTGGCCCAGTGGACCATACAGAGGCGGCTGTGGGGGGCCGCCGCACCCCGCCCGCCCCGCCCCGCCCCGCCCCGCGGCCTGCTCCGAGGCGAGGCCGCGCCCTGGGCGTTCCCAGCGGCGTTCCGCAGTCCCTCAGGAATAAGTGTGCCGCGAGCTCAACGGTGCGGGTCACCGCTATATAGCTGTTCGAGGTCTCGGTTCCCCCGCCGCCACGCGAAGTACCGCGACGAAGTACGGAGTACACGCGGAGAATGACGCTCAGGAGGAGGAAGTACCAAAGTAGTGCCACCTAGCGCGGAGTACGCGAGCGAAACACACGCGCGCGAGAATTAGTGGGACAAAGTGACAGCACCGCCCGGGCGGCCGGCGGACAGTGTAAACGGTGCAATATCAGCGGGAGAGGTATATCAGGACAGGCATGGCGGGGCGGGGCGGGGCGTTCCAGTAGAGCAGGTGCAGCAGTGGGGCGCGGTGCTGCGCGGCGTGCCGGTGCAGGTGGGCGGTGGGAGGCGCTGCAGTCATGCCCCACCCCACCCCGCCCCGCCCCGCCCCGCCCCGCCCGACCAAGCGATTAATCAGATCGATGCCTTTTTAACATCCTCGCCACGGCGCGGCCAGCGGCCAGCCAGCGGCCAGGGCACCGCACCCTACAGGCAGCGGGCCGGGGCGGGGCGGGGCGGGCTGCTGGGCCCCTGCTACCGCCCCGCCCACCTGGACGGGTGCGCGCGCCGCGCAGGGCGGGGCGGGGCGGGGCGGGGCGGGGCGGGGCGGGGCGGGGACTCAAGAGCCAGTACAGGGGCACAGGCACGTAGCGGAGCCCTGCTGCTCCGCAGAGAGAGAGGGAGAGCGAGAGAGAGCGAGAGAGAGAGGGAAGTCAACAAGACGCCGCGGTCCACTGCCGAGGCGGGGCGGTGCAGGGCGGCCCCCCGGGGTCTCTGTGCTGCGCCGGCCGCCCCGCCCTGCCCCGCCCCGCCCTGCCCCGCCCCGCCCCACCCGTCTATACCGCTCTCACTTCATTTTCAAACTCCGGGCGATTTTATCGCCTGATTTTATCCACCAGGAAAACAAACAGACAAGCAAACGAGGAATTGCGCGCGCGCGGGTAGAGTACGCGGGCGGGGCGGGGCGGGGCGGGGCGGGGCGGGGCGGGGCGGGGCGGGGCGGGGCGGGGCGGGGCGGGACGGGGCAGGCGCAGAGGTGGAGGCGTACGAGGTATGAATCTCGTTTATGTGTGACGTCAAACAGATCGAGGCAGAGCGGAATGGCCTTGGAGTCAGCTGGTCCGGCGGCGGTGCACAATCAGAGTGAGAGAGAGAGAGAGAGAGAGAGAGAGAGAGAGAGAGAGGAGAGAGAGAGAGAGAGAGAGAGAGAGAGAGAGAGAGAGAGCATGGAGGAGGCTGCTAATCAGCACGCGCGCACAGCCCCTCGTGCGTCCAGGCCCTGGCCGCGAGGAGGTCACCGCGGGGCGGGCCTCGACCAGGTCGAGGAGGAACGCGCGGGGGAAGGACCTGCATCTGCAGCGGGTGGTCCCCGCCCCGCCCCGCCACGCCCCACACCGCGGCGCCCGGCGGCGCCTATGCAGCAGAGACGCCACTTTGACAAGATGCCGCCGTCGTTAGGATGATAATCCAGGAAAACAGGAAAAAAAAATTACGCCTTCGACGGGCTGGCCGGGCTAGGAGGCCCTCGTGCTTGACAGATACCCCCCGGCTGGCCCGGGCCGGGCCGGGCCGGGCCGGCCTTGGCTGCGGGAGCGCAGGCGATACTCGCTGCCATATCAGCCCAATGTCACGTCGCCGGGCTCTCGTCGCCCTCACTGTAAAAATTTAAGTCGTCGCATGACGACAAAGTCAGTGCTAAATTTTACTTTTGACAGGTTCGTCACATGACGAAATATTCATGTCAAGTGACGAAAGTTTCGATGTCAAGTGACGAAATGTATGTCATGTGACGACTTGTTTCATCACAGCTCTTGTTACGAAATATTCGTAGCAATATTTATCGTCACGTGACAATTTGGTTCAACAGTGCTGGTCCGAGGCTGGTCCGCGGCTGCACAGCAGGCCTGCGGGCCTGCAGGCGGCCTGATTAAGTCTCGACTGGCTACAATACCCGACGCGACAGGCGCCTGAGCCCTGCGGTGCGGCACGGCAATAAATAAAAACCAGTCAGTCAGTCAATCAGTCAGTCAGACAGTCAGTCGACGAGGTGGCTGAGCCAGTGAGGCTTCGCGCGGCTCACTGATGGTATATGGCCCCCCGTGGCTGTGACGGGACGGGTCACGTCGGAAGCCTTGTGTTGACAAGTCCGCTCCGCGCCACCGTGAAGGGTCGCGCAAATTTTTAAACGCGGAAGTTGAAAAAATTAATAAAAAGTTTAAAACAGCGACAGGCAATATAGTAGAAAAACGCAAAGATACCACACCCAGAAAAATTATTTCTTGTTTCAAGTACATTTTGTACTAAAAGTGACACAAGATTAATTTTCCTTAATCGAAGGGTAATATGAACTTGCGTCAAGAACACATTAATCTTGTGTCACTTTTAGTTCAAAATGTACTTGAAACAAGAAATCATTTTTCTGGGTGCACTAAAATATAATATCTGAATAATGTTATTTGTATGCCAGTCTTTTTTATAAAAATCGCCCTTGACTACCACGCTGCGTATAAGGGGTCGCGTGTTATTTTCCCTATTGCTTCGATTGAGTGGATATTCAATTTTTTTATTTTTTTTTTACGAAATTCGCGCGCCTTTGTTGCCTTGCGCGGCCCCTCAGAAGCGGAACAAGCTGCGCCCGGTCCGCCCCGCCCCGCCCCGCCCCGCCCCGCCCCGCCCCGCCCCGCGGCCGACACCACTTGACTTGTCAGATAGCGGAGGAATTCGGCGCGGCAGTACAAATTGTACGCAGCAGGAGAGCACCTTGCTGGGCCGATATCTGACGGAGTTTACAGTCGGCCAATCATCGCGCACATCGCATGTCATATCGTTACGCGCACGCGCACGAGCAACAAACATTCACAAGTGCAAGTGAGACTGACAACTGATAAAACTGCCAAAATGTGATTAAAAAAAAAAAGAAAAACACGCGTATCTTCCACACACAGTGACACCGACCTCTATTCTCTTTTCAGTGACGAAGCAAAAAAATGTCGACGTGGTTTGCACGCAGAAGATTGCGCGCAAAGCGTCGCCTTATGCATTCCAGACTGCCCAACGAGCCGCCTCGCCCCACGCCGCCCCGCCCCGCCACGCCCCGCTCCGCCCCACCCCGCTCCGCCCCGCGGCACGAGGTCAACACTCTAGCAGGCGGAGGGGGCCCACAGCGCGGCGCACAGCGCCCAGGACGACCCGGGCGGGGCGGGGCGGGGCGGGGCGGGGCTCGGGGGACATCTCCTCCAGGGTAACACTGCCGCAGAACACTTATTCCGGGCGCCTCTCACGCCAACCTTATTGCGTTCAGACTAGCCATAATCTACATCTCCCTCACTGTCCGAATTCGTCTTTATCTTTTTTTTTACGTTTTTTCCTTCTTTTCTGTCCGATAACCAACTCCTGGCTAGCTCACGGTCAGAGCTGGCTGTCGCAGCCAGTTGTTTGCCGCGCGGCCCCACAGCTCGTGTAGCTCTCTCTCTCTCTCTCTCTCTCTCTCTCTCTCTCTCTCTCTCTCTCTCTCTCTCCCTCTCTCTCTAACGTTGTCCAACGGCTAATCCCAGTGCACGCGGAGATAAACAAGAGACCCACTTGTCCTTCGGTTCGGAAATGAAACATCGACAAATCGGATGGGGGAGGCTGGGCAGACGTAGAATGATGCCATCTCCTCTCTCTCTCTCCCTCTGTCTCCACACACGTCACCTCTCGCTCTCTCTCTCTCTCCCTCTCTCACTCACTCTCTCTCTCGCTCCCAGACAGGTGCACGTGGTAGGCTGGGACACCGTACACAAGGTGACGTCTCAACAAACACCCCACCACCTTCGGGCCCGCCGCACAAGTACGGGGAAAACAGGGTGAGTGCCCTGTACCGCGCCACGCCACGCCACGCCACGCCACGCCACGCCACGCCACGCCACGCCACGCCACGCCACGCCACGCCACGCCACGCCACGCCAAGACGGACCACGACGGCAAGCTACTTGGACCTTGAACCAACATCCGATGCTACAAAGTCAAGTGCAGCCAGCACTCGCTCCCGTCCTGTCCTCACCTCTCCTCTCCTCTCCTCTCCTCTCCCTCTCCTCTCACCGGCGCGGCGCCGCGCCACCCTCTCCTACAAGCAGGCCGGCGGCCTGTCGTGTGGGCGCCGCGCCGGTGCGCACTGAAAAATCCAACGTGACGGATGCGTCACATTATTTGGTGTGACCACGTTATGCGACCTAAATTAACGTCACACCATGTGACGCGACGCCAATAAGCTGCAGGGTAGCGAGACGGCAGGAGGTCGCACCACGAACGTGAACGTGACCAAAACGACGATCGCACCGCATGCGGTGCGCGACCTCTCCAGGCGTCACACTACTTGCAAGTGTGACGCAAGTCACGTTAGTTTTTCCAGTGCGGGGATGCACTGCTTGTAGTTGTGCTCGTCTCTCCATTAGACTCGTGCACTCGAGCAAGTAAAGGTGTGCGAGTTTTACAGGGAATTTCACACACACACACACACACACACACACACGTGCGACATTCACGCACACTCTTGTGCACGTGCAGCACACACGGACACGTGGTAGGAAGCACACAACCCATGCCGACGCCGCGCCGGTTCCCCGAAGGCGTCAGTGGGCGCCGCGACGCCGCGCTGCACCGTGTCGTGTCGGCTTCGGCGTCGCCGCCGCCGCCGATAGCCGCGCCGCCCCGCCCCGCCCCGCCCCGCCCCGCCCCTGCGGCTGCGGCTGGCTGGAGGGCTTATCAGGCGCACACGGGCCGTTAGGACGTGAGGTCGGAACGCCCCGCCACGCCCCACCCCGCCCCACCCCGCCCCGCCTCAAAGTAAAGCGGCACGGATGACGGACGGCCCAGCCCGGCACGACGACTTCATCGGTTTCTTTGGAGGAGTGCTGAGCTCACGGTGCTGAGCTGAGCGTGCTGAGCGCCCCGCCCCGCCCCGCCCCGCCCCGCCCCGCCCCGCCCCGCCCCGCCCCGCCCTCCTCACATTCATCACACGGACACATACACATACACACGGGGTCCCGGTCGCCCTGGTCCTCACCGGAGCCCTGGGCGCGCAGCGGCCCGCCCCGCCCCGGCCAGGCCCGCCAGGGGCCCCCGCCTCCTCTTTGGCACCTCCATGAACGCGCCTATAAATCTTCATTACGAGCAACGGAGAAAGAGGAGCAGAGAGTGTGTGAGAAAGGGCTGGAGAGAGAGAGAGAGAGAGAGGGGGGGGAGAGAGGGAGAGGGAGAGGGAGAGAGAGAGAGAGAGAGAGAGAGAGAGAGAGAGAGAGAGAGAGAGAGAGAGAGAGAGAGAGAGAGAGAGAGAGAGAGAGGGAGGGAGAGAGGGAGAGACGCAACCCCGGTCAGCTATCGAGGCAAAATGGTCCAGAGGACTTCCTCCTTCTCGGAGTCCTCACGCAGTGCGTTGTTTTCCCAAAGCCAACCGGATCCGCGGGTGACCTGCGGGTGTCCTCGGACACAAACACCTGCGCCCACGACCTCCGAGTCTCCGAGGCCAGGTTCGGGGCGGGGCGGGGCGGGGCGGGGCGGGGCGGGGCGGGGCAGGACGTCTTCCCTGGGACTTCCCCGCTGGACGAGGTGAGGAAGCAGCCCGCCCCACCCTGCCCCGCCCACCCCGCCCCACCCCGCCGGGCCCCACCCCGCCCCCGCCGCCTACGCGGACGGGGCGCGCGTCGGAAATGCCAGTCGGGACAACACCTGCTGCTGACCCGCGGCGGGGCACGTCGCCGCACTACCAGAGTGACGCACGAGGCTGTGGAGCGAGCAAGGAGCGAGCGAGGAGCGAGCAAAGGAGCGAGCAAAGGAGCGAGCAAGGAGCGAGCCAGGTGCGAGAGAGATATGGACAATAATCTCTCTCTCTCTCTTTCTCTGCCCCGCTCCGGCCAGAGGCTGGGGGCACTGCGCATGCCTTATCAGTGGGGGCGGGGCGGGGCGGGGCGGGGCGGGGCGGGGCGGGGCGGGGCGGGGCGGGGCGGGGCGCGGCTGACTCGGAGCCGAAAGGTATTTCCGATACTGTTTACGGTGTGCTACTCGCAACGCGTTGCCTTATCGGACAGAGTCGAGTCGAGTCGGGGCGGCAGTGCTGGGCTGGGCTCATTCATCAGCCTCAAGCTGTGTGTGTGTGTGTGTGTGTGTGTGTGTGTGTGTGTGTGTGTGTGTGCGTGTGCGCGCGCGCAGGCCGCGGGGCGTAGCTCGCTGCGGGGCCGCGCCGCGAGTCTACACACTCTTTCTCTCAGGTGTGCAGTGTCTACAGCAGCGATTCCTAATAACACTTCCCCCCCCCCAAAAAAAAAAAAAAAAAAAAAAAAAAGAAAATCACTGAATAGAAAAAGTTTTTGTGCTTGTTTTCCCGGTAAAGAAATGGCGATATTATTATTATTTTTTTTGTCCTACTTTTATTTTATTGCGGAGCAGAGAGGGCCAGCAGCGCCTTCCTCGTTGTCGTCCTCCCCAAGGAGTCCACCAAAGTTTGGAAACCAATCGTTACACAACGCGACGCCACGCGCGGAGGGAGGAGAGGGCTCCTCCAGCCCATCCCACCGCGACACTCCAAAAAAAATATATATATATTTTAAAAAGAAAATAACATCATTCCTCCGGGCGCGGCAAAGTACAGCTTAATCATGACGTCCGCTGGGTTGTATTTCGGTAGCGGAGACGCATAATCTGTCGTGTGGGCGGGGCGGGGCGGGGCGGGGCGGGGCGGGGCGGGGCGGGGCGGGGCGGGGCGGGGTGGGGCGGGGCGGGGTGGGGCGGGGCGGGGCGGGGCGGGGCGGGGCGGGGCGGCCCGCACACACGTGCTGGGGCTTATCGCCGGGGAGGAGGGAAGAGGAGCAGCGACATAGCAACAGCCCTACGGGTTTTTTTCTTTTAAAGAAAGAAAAAAAAAATCATACTTTTTTGAGACGTTGACTTGATGACGAAATCCCGAAAAAGAGGCGATCACACTCCTACGCACTCGATAAGAGCATCTCTGGCGCCGCCCCGCCCCGCCCCGCTCCCCCACCACGCCGCGGGGTCGCCAACGCCAACCTGCGGGCGGCCCGGCGCGGCCCGGGCCACACGCGAAGCGCACGCCAAGGGGAAAAAAGAAATTGAAAAGAAGGGTCCGTCTATGGGGCGGGGCGGGGCGGGGCGGGGCGGGGCGGGGCGGCCATGGCAGCGGGAAGTTTCGTATCGGCGGGCCGCGGTGCGGGGTGGGGGTAAGGGGTGGGGGCGGAGGGGTGGGGGTAGCTTTTGGTGGCACCTTGTTTACGGCCGACTTCCCCCGCCGGTCTCCTGCTTTCCCGACTCTCGCTACCGGAGAGTTAGGACCAACCCCCTCTCCCCACCCCACACACACACACACACACAGCAGAACGCGTGCGAAACGACGGAAGAGGTGGCAGTAACTTCCCCTCTTTCGAATTATTTTATCATCGATGTTTTACTGGAACCTAGATCCGGAGCAGAACCCGGTGTATGTGTGTGAGTGTGTGTGTGTATGTCAGTCTCCTAAATATGTAGAGAATACTGAATGCGTACACGTTGTGCCCGCGCGCGTCTCGCCTGGTTGCCTACGCGACCATGCGCAGGGGCAGGTCTGAGTCGATGACACTCCCGATGTTTTCCTGCTCACATCCACAAGCTCTCTCTCTCTCTCTCTCTCTCTCTCTCTCTCTCTCTCTCTCTCTCTCTCTCTCTCTCTCTCTCTCTCTCTCTGTTACATGCACGGCCCGGGCTGTCGGGTCCCATCCGAGTTCTCACCGTCGCCGAGCAGGGTCGTCGTTCTTCCGAACTTAGGTGAAACTGGGTCAGTGGCCGTCCCCGCCGCCGCCGCCCCCGCCGCCGCCCCCGCGCAAGCAGCAGCGAGCCAATCAGAGAAACAGCAGTAAAAACGGGACGGGGGCGGCCGGGGGAGGGCGGGGGCGTACCGGCTTTGTCTGGCGGGCGGGCAAGGACCGCAGGTAGGGGTAGCACAGTTAGGCACTGGATTTATCGAGGCAATGAATTTTAATGTACAAATGTCGTAAACTTTTGTGAATTTTTATTGACTTTAAAAAAATTTTTGCTTTGATTTTTCCGAATATTTTTTTAATTCTTCTGATTTTGTCTAATTTGTTCTGATATTTTTAGATTTCTTTCTAAAATATTATATAAAATATGTTTTTTTTTCTGAATTACTAGATGTACAATAATGTCAAAGTTATTCCCCCTCGGAATTTGTAATGATCGATCAAAACTCTGTTGTACCTTGACCATGACACGTGAAGCTTGAAGCTCCAGTTGGAGGCAGCGACAGGCATAGTGATCTCTCCTCCCCTACGGTCCAGCCGCCCTTAAAGTCCTCCTCACCCCCTCAACGGGCTCCCCCGGCCGCGATTATGGATGTGTTTGTTTGCGCCACCGCGCCGCACCCCACCCCACCCCACCCCACCCGCCGCACCCACCCCGCCCCACGAGCCGTGCGGGCCAACTTTTGCGGCGCCGGCCAGGCACGAAGCCTCAGGGGGCGGGGACATGCAGCGGTGCACCGAGACCACGAACAACACCTCGCCGATGTGAGAGAGGAAGAAAGAGGTAGAGAGAGAGAGAGAGAGAGAGAGAGAGAGAGAGAGAGAGAGAGAGAGAGAGAGAGAGAGAGAGAGAGAGAGAGAGAGAGAGAGAGAGAGGGCATCTCGCAGGCAGTGATAAGGCAAATGGAGCGACACATCACGGCCCGGCCGGCCTGGGCCTGCCGGGGTAAACAACTACAAACGAGCTCTCCGATGTCCGAACGGATTGAAAGAAAGAGTGGGAGAGAGAGAGAGAGAGAGAGAGAGAGAGAGAGAGAGAGAGAGAGAAAGAGAGAGAGAGAGAGAGAGAGAGAGAGAGAGAGAGAGTGGAAGGGGAAGGGAGCGGGAGAGGAAATGGGGACGAAAAGTAATGTGGAGTATAAAGGGAAAGACGTTGGACGTTTTGTTCGAAGATCGAGCCGGTAATCTGACAGGCCGCGAGTAGCAGCTCACATCCGCGGTGGCGGGAGCGGCGGCGCTTGGAGGCCGTTGCGTTCATTCATAAATAGGAGGGGGGGCTTGTGCTCGTAGGGGTAGGGGTAGGGGCCTCGAGTAGGGGCCTGAGTAGGGGCTAAGGTCCGCGCTCAAGGCGAAATTCGCCCCTCCCTCCCCAACGGTCTCCGCTTCCTTGGGGGATCATCAGGCGGCATCCCCCTAGCCGCCGCCCCCCATCCCCGCCCCCCGCTATAAAGTCCAGCATCGCAGTGACGTCATCACGACCAGGGCGGGGGATGAATGGGGGGCGGTCGCAAGGCCGTGGCGTGACGTCAGAGCACACGCACACACACACACACATCTACAAACGCGGCCGCTATCCTGGACCGGTTCCATCTCCACCGCGCCTGCTTCTCTTTTGCTGGGAGGCGTGGGCGTGCTGGGCGCCCGGGGCGGGGGGGCGGGGGCGGGGGGGGGGGGGGGGGGGGGGGGGGGGGGCGGGGGCGGGCGGGGGGGCGGGGGCGGGGCGGGGGCGGGCCGTGGGGCGTGGGCGTGGGTCCAGACAGCGGCGCCGGCCCGACCCGCTAGGAGGATGCGCGAGGCAGAGGGTGCCAGAGACCATGAGAGAGAGAGAGAGAGAGAGAGAGCGAGAGAGAGCGAGAGAGAGAGAGAGAGAGAGAGAGAGAGAGAGAGAGAGAGAGAGAGAGGGAGAGAGAGCGAGAGAGAGGGAGAGGGGAGGGGGAAGAGAAGTCGAAATGCTTACTGAAAGTGACCCCGCAAAGGCAGCGGAGGCGGCGGTATTCGCCGGCACAGTGAGCCGCGCTGGTTGTCGGTACACAGCGGCGGCCTGGCCCCGCCCCGCCCGGCCCGGCGCGCCGGCGGCGGGTAGGCAACCCGCGTGCACGCGTGCGCTGCAGACACGCCCGCTGCCTACCTCACAGGCGCTCCCACCCCGCCCCGCTCTGCTCGCTCACGGGGACTGACAGCGCCGACCACAACCTGTCAGTCAGTCAGTCAGTCAGTCAGTCAGTCAGTCAGTCAGTCAGTCAGTCAGTCAGTCAGCCGCCAGCCAGCCAGCCAGTCAGTGAGTTAGTTAGGCAGTTAGTCTAGACGCCAGCCAGTCAGTCAGTCCGTTTCCCAGTTTGTCAGTGTCTTCGCCCCCGCCACGTCAGAGCGGCGCCTGTTCTGGCCGGCGCTGGCAGCGCGCACCTGTTCTGTCCAGCGATAGCCGGGCGGGGCGGGGCGGGGCGGGGCGGGGCGGGGCGGGGCGGGGCGGGGCGGGGCGGGGCGGGGCTGGACGGCAGCCAGCACCTCGTCCCGCTCAGCTCCTGATGCTCAATCGTTTTATTTTCCACGCTACCGCCGCACCGCAGCCGCAGAGAAATATTCCCAACATCTCTTCCACTTTGCACTTTTAACCAGCGCACGTTAATAACAAACTGCTAACCACAGTTTTTTTTTTTGTTTTTTTTTTTCGTGTTTAAAATTTAAATTTCCCGCCAACACCGCATTATTCCTGTCAGATATTGGGTCGCAGGCAGGGCGCTTGAGTAGCTCGGCCGTGGGAGGCTGGCGCCGGGCCGGGCCGGGCCTGGCCGGCAGACGACTCCCGTGGGGGCCTGGCCCGGCCGGGCAGCCAGAGCACATCCGTGATGTAACGGCTGGAATCTCCAGGCGAGAGAGAGAGAGAGAGAGAGAGAGAGAGAGAGAGAGAGAGAGAGAGAGAGAGAGAGAGAGAGAGAGAGAGAGAGAGAGAGAGAGAGAGAGAGGGTGGCAGGGACTGGGCCGGGCCCGTGATCGTATTCCCGTGCGACCCGGAACACGTATGTGAGGTCAATTTGAAAAATGCCCTTTCGTTTGGGCAGCTGCCGCGGTGTGCCGCGGGGAGCAGCAGTCCGGGTTGCTAACCGGATTGTCACCCGGACCCGTCACCCGGGCTCGTGTCACCCGCGCGCGCCCGCGCCTCATGACGGCTGACAAAGTGGTGGAAATGGAAACGTGTAATCCGATCTCGCCCGACATGAGCTTCACCCGTGTGACCTGGCCGCGAAGCGTCGTGTCTGAGACGTGAACTGCAGTTCTGCTGGTGGTTTAAAAGAACCGCATGCATGCCGGCACAAGTCACTGTCTTTTTCCTCTTCTTTTTTTTCCCCTCAATGTACACACTGTGATGTACAGTAATATGAGTTTGATGCAGCAAGCTGGAGCAGAGCGAGAGAGATGGAGAGAGAGAGAGAGAGAGAGAGAGAGAGAGAGAGAGAGAGAGAGAGAGAGAGAGAGAGAGAGAGAGAGAGAGAGAGAGAGAGAGAGAGAGAGAGAGAGAGAGGGGAGGGAAGGGGGGCGCCCGGCCAGAGGGGTTGCAAGAGCTGCCATTACCCTCTCCGCCCCGTCTCCCTCCCACCCTGAGAGACTCAAGAGACTTTTAATGGGGCGATCCCAGACGGCAGCACCAGTGCATAGCAGAAAGAACACGAGAATGGCGTGCAGCGGGCGGGGCGGGGCGGGGCGGGGCGGGGCGGGGCGGGGCGGGGCGGGGTCAATGCACGCCGCTGCCGTCGGCCCGTGGCCAGGCGCAAGTCAATAGCAATGCCAATGTGAATGCGCACGCAGATCAATGGCAGGGTCCGTCACAGCTATATACAATACAACACCGTGCAGCACAGCCGTCGCCGCTGCCCCGCCCGCCGCGCCCCACCCCGCCCCGCCCCACCCCACCCCACCCCACCCCACCGCAGCAGAACGCCAGGGCCCCATGCACCGCCGGGTGTGCGAGGTTCACCTTCACGTCAGCAGGAGGCGCATGGTAGCAGAGAGGTCCTTCTGCAGGCAGGGCCGTCTTACACATACTCTCTCTCTCTCTCTCTCTCTCTCTCTCTCTCTCTCTCTCTCTCTCTCTCTCTCTCTCTCTCTCTCTCTCCTCTCTGTCGTGAGCGCGGGTGATTCCCCGTACGGCCCCTCAAGTCTAGTGCCTCTCCAGCCCACCCCCAGCCCCGACAGCGAGTCCTAATCGAGGCACATTTCCTCTGCGGCACTGCAAACTGCACTGGCGCCCCGCCCCGCCCCGCCCCGCCCCGCCCCGCCACATGAGTACGTCGCCATGCCATCCATGGCCGGCGCATTTCAGAGACAATTTGCCATGGCCAAGGAGTCGAGACGAGCGCCGCGCCGGTCGCTTCCGGGCGAGGCCCGCCAGGCCCCTCCGGCAGTCGCACAAGAGGCCTACTCCGGCCCGGAGCGGCCCGGAGCGCTTCCGGCGGCCCGGCCGGGCTGCAGTGGGGAGGGTCGCGTCGTCCTCCGGGCCGCCGCCGTTCTGGCACAGGCACAAGGAGGGTTGCGCCCCCGGGGCGGGGCGGGGCGGGGCGGGGCGCGGCAGACCGATAAAGATTCAAAGCGCCGCCACCACGACAACCATCACCACCACCACCATCGCCCTGCACCGCTGTGCTGTGCTCTGCGACTGCCCTCGCGCGCCAAAGCTGCGAAAGTGTGTGGATGTCACTCACTTGCAGGCGAGTGATATTTCTTTAACACACCTGTGGGTGAGAGGCTATAGCCCATTCGCACACTTGTAGCTTGTAGATTTAAAAAAAACACACAAAAAATACCAAAAGTGATAACGAATATAGGCCCTCACTCCCACCTGTGTGTAAATCATTTTTTGTGCACTAGGATTTTCAGTGGGCGCGAGAGACCGCCGGGCCGGACCGCGCGGCACAAAGATATCGATATCGACGCGATATGCATCGACATAACCGGTTATTGGCGCGGAAAATGTGTTCCCACGTATGTCAGGCGAGTGTGTGTGTGTGTGTGTGTGACAATCATCTCACTAATACGAGTAGTTGGCGCCGGGGTGGGGTGGGGTGGGGCGGTGCGGGGCGGTGCGGGCCGACGCACAGCAGCGACAGGTACTTTATGTCGGGTATCGGGTGGCAGGGGCCGTGTCAGCAGCCAGCCAGGCCGGTCCGGGATGGGAGGTACCCGTGGAGGCACCGCTGTGCCGCTGCCGACCGTTCACGCAACCGGGCCGCCTGCAAGGAACCAGGGAGCGGGATGCACCGATAAGTTCTGTTTTTATTCGTCGAACGCATAACACATGTCACGACCAATTCCCTCAATTCTCTTAGGGAAAAAAAAAAAAAAAAAAATACCGGGCATCATTCTTCGCGGTGACCTCCCAAGGTGCGCCGCACGCGCCGCACCCTCTGCCCCGGGGGCGCCTCTCTCTTTCTCTTTCTCTCTTTCTCTCTCTCTCTCTCTCTCTCTCTCTCTCTCTCTCTCTCTCTCTCCTGGACACCACGTCATGCCAGAAGTAATTAACCAACAAGCACGTATAATGGCACCACGGCTGGCGCGGCGCGGCGCTGCGCTGCGCGCGCGCATATCGCCGACCAGACTCATAAAATCGAAACGAATAACGAAATGAACGCGCCGCCCCGCGCCAGCCCGGGAAGCTCCGGAGTATTTAAAATTCATTTTCCTCGGCGCGCGCGCGCCATCGGAGGAGGAGGAGGAGGAGGAGTAGGAGTAGGAGGAGGAGGAGGAGGAGGAGGAGGAGGGGAGGAGGAGGAGGAGGAGGAGGAGGAGGAGGAGGAGGAGGAGGAGGAGGACGAGGACGAGGACGACGAGGAGGACGAGGTGGAGGAGGACGAGGAGGACGAGGAGGACGAGGAGGACGAGGAGGACGAGGAGGACGAGGAGGAGGAGGAGGACGAGGAGGAGGACGAGGAGGAGGACGAGGAGGACGAGGACGAGGAGGACGAGGAGGACGAGGACGAGGAGGACGAGGAGGAGGAGGACGAGGAGGACGAGGAGGAGGACGAGGAGGAGGAGGCGGAGGAGGAGGGGGCCGCGGCACGGCACGCTGCATATCGAAGAAGTGTGACGGTCCGCGGTCACGCCATCCCCAAATACATAACTTATGGGAGCATCCTCGGGGCGGGGCAGGGCGGGGCGGGGCCGGGCGGGGCGGGGCCGGGCGGGGCGGGGCGGGCGGCCCCTTATGCAATTTACTAATTTCCAGCTCCAAATCATCGCCTGCACGCTGCATTTACGTATTAACAGCACCGCGCCGCGGCTGGGCCCGGGCCCGCCCATGGGAATGAACTGGAACGAGAGGCCGCCCCGCCCCGCCCCGCCCCGCCCCGCCCCGCCCCGCCCGGGCGGGCCGCCTGCCGCGAGGCCGCCGCGCCGCACCGCGCCGCGCTCCGAACATGATATTGTTTTCCTTTTGAATTAAAGCGCGCCCGGGCTCTATAATTAACACGGGTATTAATATTCTGGTTGGCGCTTGAAAAAAACCGTGACCGCGCCGTGCGGCCGGGGCGTGGCGGCCGGGGCGGGCCGGGCCGGGCCGGGCGGGGCGGGGCGGGGCGACGGCAGCGTGGGCTGCAACGACCACTGCCCCGCCGCCCGACGCAGCTCGACCCGACCCCGGCGAGGACGGGAACAAACTGGAGACGACTGGAGAACTGGAGCCTCGGCTGGAGAAAACCAAACCAGCGGGAGAGAGAGAGCGAGAGAGCTAGAGAGAGAGAGAGAGAGAGAGAGAGAGAGAGAGAGAGAGAGAGAGAGAGAGAGAGAGAGAGAGAGAGAGAGAGAGAGAGAGAGAGAGAGAGAATGACACTGGAACACAACAGGCCGCTGAAACGAGGTGAGATTGGAGAAGGCCGCCACGCAATTTAGTCGTAGCGATGCAATAAGGTAACAATACCCCTCCTGAGGTGACGTGACCCACGCCCGGGGACCCCCGCCGGCCGGCTGGCCCCGCCCCGCCCCGCCCCGCCCCGCCCCGCCCCGCCCCGCCCCGCCCCGCACACCGGGTGCCCGGGCTGCAGCTCCTCCTCCTCCTCCAGCAGGCCCGAGGGCAGCATCATGCAGATTCAACGAACGTGCCACTGTGGCGAGCGTCTTCATCTGCCGAGAGGCACCCCCGCTGGGCACGCCCGCTGCTCTCTCTCTCTCTCTCTCTCTCTCTCTCTCTCTCTCTCTCTCTCTCTCTCTCTCTCTCTCTCTCTCTCTCTCTCACGTGACCCCGCCGGCCGCACGCAGTACGCACCCTGGCGGCTGACTCGCAGGGGCATGTTGGCCTTATCGCAGGCCGGGAGCCGCTCGGTAGCCCCGGCACGAGCACCGCCGCCACGAAATACTGTTCTGCACCAACTTTATTCACATTTGCTAAATAAATCACTGACCTCCCTCAACATGTATATGTTTGGATGTAAATGAAATAAATTGTAATAAATAAAGTTGATGGGAAAAATCGTTTTTTTTTTCCTTTCAAAAAAGGGAAAAAAATATTTTTGAAACCCAAAAAACTATTATAGTACGGAAGGTTACAGAAACAATATGACCTGTCAACTTTCGAAAAATAAAATAAATAATGTAGCCACGCGCTTCGTTTCGACGTGACCAAATAAGCCGCGCGCATGCGCACGCGCTCAGAGACGCTCGGCGCACGCGCAACAGAGTCGCATTCCGCGCGGGCGGCCGCAGGAGGAGGATAGATTATTTCCAGAGTGACTCCTACACTCTGCAGTGAGACCTGCCCTCCCGGTGTCCACTTACTGCACTAGGGCTTATCTACAGGGGTGTCCCTTTACAGAGAAAGAAATGCTCAGCAAAACACCGTCACAAGCCATGTCAACTCTTACGACAAAGAGGACAAGCTCAGAAAGAAGAAAAAAAAAACATCTCTAGAGCGTAAGTCAATAATAAAATAATTAAGTTATAATGGCGAAGGGCTCGGTGACTAGGTCGAAATGAAACAAAAGTACTGAGGTGATTTCTATGGCACGAACTGAAGGGCATCCTCATCATGTCCATCCCTCGCATTCATTCCGTTTCACAAGCATGCTCTCTCTCTCTCTCTCTCTCTCTCTCTCTCTCTCTCTCTCTCTCTCTCTCTCTCTCTCTCTCTCTCTCTCTCTCTCTCCTAACAAACACACACACACACAATCTCGTATCTGAAATTTACGCCGTCCCTTGGTGGGATATCTCACCCCTGCTTTTTATTTTCTGTACCTCTAATGAGCGAAACGCGCTCGGGGTGGATAAAAAAAAATAAATAAAAAAATAAATAAATAAAAAGAGGGTCATCTTTATCAGCAGGTAGGAATCTAGAGGGCTGCCGTGCTGTCGCCTCGCCCCGCCCCGCCCGACTGGACTGCAGCCGACACCAAAGAGCACAGGCCCCGTCCAATTACCACACCGATACAGCGATATATCGAACGGGCCGCCTCTCGATCACACGGGAGATATATGTCCCCGAAATAAAGGTAATCCTCTAACGTCAAACACTGTCAACTCTGATACTCGATACGCTGCTGACAGTGCATGAAAAGGCCTTCAACCCCCCCCCCCCCCCCCCCCCGCTACTGATGCTGCCGCTTCCGGCCACTTCCGCGGTTCGCGAACTTCCGGAGGGGAGGGGGGGGATTGTGAGGTCACGTGTGACTTACTAATAATGTGTTCATCTCTCATCCGTGCAGGGGGCGCTGCGGTCCGCTGGACCTAAATCAAATTGGGACTGTCGCTATTTGCAAGCAAAAATATTCTTGGCTCGAGGGCCTCTAAATAAAAGAGTCTGACAACACTACAAATAAAGTGGTGAGACATCTGACCAAATTTCGGTGATACACAAAGTCTCACCGAAAAAAAGTCGTACACAAATGTATGACCCAAAAAAGTGATACTCCAATGTATGACCGAAAAAAGGTCAGACATCAGTGGGGATGGCCCTGGATTTCCTTATAAAAGTATCATCTTTTACTGGTGTATCACCCTTTTATCGGTCGTACATCGAACGTATCACCTTTTTTCGATCGTACATTGGAATATCACCATTTTTCGGTCATACATTGGAGTATCACCCTTTTTCGGTCAGACAGTTATGTCTCACCCCTCATAGGGCAAGATGTCCGACCTTTTGATTTACAGTGAATCCAGCAAAATGCCCCACGACAAAGTTCTGACCTAAAAAGCGAATGGGCCCTTCCTCTCCCCAACGTTGTGCGGGAGGACAAACTTGGGCGTCGCGCGTCCAAACAGACTGAGGCAATATTCAACACACCGGACCGGGGACGAATAGAAATATTGGCTTTTGCTTTCGGGGGAGATGGCGCCTCCGCGGAGTCAAACAGGACCAAGCCGCCAAGCAAAACAGACGTACTTGGGCAGGAGCAGACGGGGAGAGGGAGAGGGGGAGGGAGAGGGAGAGAGGAGAGGAGAGGGAGAGAGAGAGAGAGAGAGAGAGAGAGAGAGAGAGAGAGAGAGAGAGAGAGAGAGAGAGAGAGAGAGAGAGAGAGAGAGAGAGAGAGGGAGAGAGCGGGCCGCCGTCGATATGTCCCGCGAAATTCCTCGGCTAGCGCCGCGGCCGCAAACATATACGGGTGGTGTACTCTCTGGGTCATGCCATATGCCATACCGACCGACGCGGCGGCAGCGCCAGGCGCAAGGTCAGGCGGAGCAGAAAGGTGAAGGAGAGGAACAAAAATAATAACTCTGGCGCACATTTTTCTCGGGCGGTGCTGCCGGTGCTGCTGGAAGCACTTACGGATAGCTCGACAGTTTATAGCCGCGGCGGGGCGGGGCGGGGCGGGGTGGGGTGGGGCGGGGCGGGGCGGCGGCTCGCGTGCGCACGCGCCCGAGCGCCGCACCGTGACATAACCCATAAGCGCGCTCTGGACTCTGCACCGAGGGGGGGCAACCACTTCCTATCCTAGTGAACACGAGATTTCACAGATTTTGAGAGATTTCTCTGAGATTTCACAAGATTTCTCTCAAATTTTGAGAGCTTTCATGAGATTTCATGAGATTTCACAAGATTTCAATGAGATTTCATGAGATTTCTCAGTTAGATTTCCAAGGATTTCATCGAGATTTCTGAGGATTTCATCGAGAAATTCGAGGATTTCATCGTGGTTTCCGAGGATTTCATCGAGATTTCTGAGGATTTCATTGAGATTTCCGCAGGTTTGTACACAGGATTTCGCTAGTGGTTGCCCCCTCGCTCTGCACCGGAGGGAGGCTAGGCTCCGCTGTGCTGTGTGGTCCACTATCTTGATTTGACTTGGAGTCGGTCTTCCTCCTCTCAAACGGTCCACGTCTCCAGGCGTTCCCCCTGGCGGGCGGGGCGCGCCTCTCACAGACAGCGCACCTCCGAAATGTGGACACGTCCATGTCTCTACCCTTCTCTATTTTATCTAATATAAAAGGAGGGGGGGAAGGGGGATCCCGCTCAAACGGGACTCGGAATGGAGCGGCGCGTCAAAAAACGGGACCAAGCATTTTGTCAGCTTGCGTCCGACTTGTTGAGAGGGACACAAATACTTTCGTTTTCCGCCAAGAAGAACACACATTTTGGAAAACTTTTTTCTCTTTGAGTAGCGTCGGACGCCCTGGCCTGCGCCGGCGCGGCGCGCGCGAGCGCTCCCACTATATAGGAGGGGGTAGAACAAACTCAAACAGCGTTCGAGTCAACAGGTAAACACTCCACTCGGGACGAAGCTGATCGAAAAAATTCCTGGACGCGGTGGAAAGCGGGGCTCGAGTCTCTGCTTGGACTTCTACCGTCGAAAAACCCCAACGCGGCGCGTAGAATTTAAAAGACGTCCTGCCGCCATTGATAGGGCCGAAGTGGAGAGAGAGAGAGAGAGAGAGAGAGAGAGAGAGAGAGAGAGAGAGAGAGAGAGAGAGAGAGAGAGAGAGAGAGAGTGGAAAGGAGAGGGGTCTCTGAGAGCGACACAGGTGAGTGTGTGTGTGTGTGTATGAACGGGTCAACGATAACCCGACACAAAGCTGAACACGGCGCACTTGTTTAGGCGCAGCTCGCGACGAGGCGGGCGGGCCCTGGCCCCGACGGGGCGGGGCGGGGCACTTGTAGGGGAGGCGGAGCGAGACTATAACGAAAAGACTTTTCTCGGACCCTGCCCGACCAATGCGAAGCCTGCCTGAGCCGCCCGGCCGGGGCCGGGCCAGGTTCAAAAAATAATTATCAGCCAAACGGGGGAAACATGTTCCCTGCGACCAAAAGGGTGCAGAAAGTTAAAGCGGCCAGCCGGCAGCTGCATCGGACATAAATCGCAGGGGGAGATGGCCCGGGCCACCCAGGCCAGGCCAGACCAGCCGGGGCAGCCAGGGCACCGCCACCGCCGCCCAACAGTGTCTAATGAGAAGGCGGTGCCAGCAGGGCCGGCCCGGCCCGGGCCGAGCCGGGGCCACGGCGAACCGGGCGGGACGGGAGGGAACGAGCCTAGCAGGGCATACTGCGCGAACCTCTCTCTCTCTCTCTCTCTCTCTCTCTCTCTCTCGCACTGTGCCGCTCGCGGCGCGCGATAAATCTTTTTCCTAAACGTTTTATGTATGAGCGTCGAATGAACGTCGAGGAGCGCCTCCGTCTGGTCCGCCCCGCTGGTCAGCCTGACGCGGCTGAGGCCCCCGCCCCGCCCCGCCCCGCCCCGCCCCGCCCCGCCCCGCCCCGCTCCGCCCCGGGGCAGCACCTGCCGTTTAGCGGCTATTAGGATGTCGCCGCGGGCGCCCCGCCCGCCCCCCCACCACGGTCCTAGCTTGATCGCTAAATTGCAGTTTTGTTTTCTTCTTGATTTACCTTTCTGAAAATCATCGCGCGCGCGGCAGAGCCCTTCCTTCCTTGGGCGTGCTTGGAGGCGAGGAGAGCGGGGCGGGGCGGGGCGGGAGCTGGCGGGCAGCCGCGGCCGCTGTCCTGTTCGGGGTCGGCAAAAGGTTTACTCCACATTCACACGTACACACACGCACGCACACACACACACACAGAGGTGCAGGACCGCCCCACGCCACGCCACGGCTAGCACCTCGCTGTCAAGATTGCCCCACATGATTGACAAGCAGTCTGATAGCACGGACATGACAGTGAGAGGAGGAGAGAGAGAAGGGGGAGAGGAGAGAGAGAGAGAGAGAGAGAGAGAGAGAGAGAGAGAGAGAGAGAGAGAGAGAGAGAGAGAGAGAGAGACGTGGAGAGGGCGAGAGAAAGCCTCGACGCGCCCACGGGTCTGTAAATGAGAGCCACGTGTGGTGTAGCGATCGGGAAACACTTGGGCGGCACTGGTCATGACGACGCTCGGCCTCGGACACACACGGCTGCTGCAGCAGCTTCCAGACGGAGGCGAAGCAGCGGGAGGAGCAGGAGAGGAGATAACATCGGGAGATAGCGAGGACGACGATGGTGATCGAGGAGAACGGAACGAGACGGCGCGTCGGGGCGGGGCGGGGCGGGGCGGGGCGCGGCGGGGCGGGCGCTGCTGGCGCCCCGGAGACTGACGGCTGAATGAATGCTCACACACACACACACACACACACACACACACACACACACACACCGGGCGCAGTGCTGCGCGTCAAGTATAGGCAATAAGTAGCCCAAACGCAGCGGAGTAAGGCGGGCTGCATCAGAGCGCCTGCCTACTAGGCAACATGCACGCGCCTGAGCTGAGGTGCTGCCTAGTAGGCGCAGGCAGGCGCAGCCCGCTAGGCTCGCACTACTGTGTTCGCGGGCTACTTCGTGCCTATACTGTTGACGGGTGGGGCATCCTGCTTGCCAGTGTCCACCTGACGGCGCTGCAGGAGCACCAGGGGGTTGGTCCAGGTGCTGGTGACGGAGGTAAGAATTCAGGAGGCGGTGACGGGATGCAGCCCCGGGGACGGTTAGGGGAAGCGGCAGTTGCTTATTGTGAACAGGCTGAGACTCGCAGGGGAGCCGCGCCGCACACCACTCAGCTCAGCAGAGGCCAACGTCAGCCTTACGTCTTCCTTTCGCTCCCTCCTCCTTTCTCAGCCCTCTCTCCAACCCCGTCCCCTCTCCTCTCGGTTAGGGGAGTGGAGCATAGTCGCCCCGCCCCGCCCCGCCCCGCCCCGCCTCACCCCGCCCCGCCCCGCCCCGCCCGCGGCCACCGCAACCACACGCTAACGACATGCCGACCGCCCCTCAGCGGAGCGCGGCCGGCGCGGCCCGTGCCACATATATACACACACACACAACACCCCCAGACACGAGCTTACCGAAAAACCGCACGCTGGCCGGGGGTGACTGGCCGCCCCGCCCAGCCCCACCGCGCCCCGCCCCGCCCCGCCCCGCCCCGCACGTTTTTACGAGGGCATATTTATTGACAGGAACGAGTGCATCTGACGTAAGGCTCATGGGGCGAAGCGTGGCGCCACACGATCCTCTCAGCGGGGCGGGGCGGGGCGGGGCGGGGCGGGGCGGGGCGGGGCGGGGCAAGGCGGGGCCCCCAGTGGGCAACACAGACCTCTCCGCACCGCCCGAGCCCGGATTTATCCTCCGGTGTGGATCACTTGATTTATCGACGTACCGAAAATATCGAGAGTGAAAAGGAGGAGGAGGAGGAGGAGGAGGAGGAGGAAGAGGAGGAGGAGGAGGAGGAGGGGACGGGGGAGGCGAGAGGGGAGGAGGCGGGGTAGGGCTTGTGCACACGGGCATGGTGAAATAAAAGTGCGAAGACGCAGCGGGGTAGGCGGGGCGGGGCGGGGCAGTGCGAGTAGCCCCACAGGGGGCCCGGCCCAGCCCAGCCCCGCGGCGTGGCGTGGCGTGGCGGCGACACGCTACGCTTAAGCCTTTACGCCTGCGCAAAAGCCAACCACCCACGGGTACCGATTAACATCACACCGCTCCACGGTTTCTTTCTCTCTTTTTTTACTCGAAAAAAAGAAATTATATATAAAAAAATACCGCATATAACAGTCCCGAGCTACAAATTTTGCAATACATTAATATGTGAAGCATGTGCGAAATTTGCCTGAACAGGACGGGCGGGCCCCGGGGGTGAGGCGGGGTGGGGGTAGGGAGGTCCTCTCGCGCGGCTCAAGTGGTGTGTGCGTAGAGAGAAGTGCAGAGGAACACCGTTGATCCCGCCCCGCCCCGCCCCCCCGCCCCGCCCCGCCCCGCCCCGCCCCGCTCGGGGGCCCGTCCCGGCGGTGTTTGCACGTCACTTCGCGAAGCCCGCAGAGCGCTTCAGGAGCTTCAGTGAGCAGCTGGCCCCGCACTGCGCTGCTAGGCTCCCCGGAGACGAGGGGCAAATACTTCACCTTCCTGGAAGAAGGACCACACCGTCCGGACGGCATCGGGACGGCAGGGAAAAAACAGCGGAGGACGACGACAGGGGGAAAAGCGGAGGAAATTTAACAAACCCGGGGCGGGCCGGGCGCGAACCGCCGACCCGCGGTGCCGGAGGCGAGAGCGCAGGCCCCGCGGCCACGGTGGCGGCGGCCGCGCATCTTCGGCCGCGCGTGCGGCCCCGTCGGGAACCCTTCGATCATTTAAATGCCCGGCGCTCTCGAGAGATACGCGAGGCCAAGGCTCTCCCGGCCGAGGTTTTTTTTTTGTTTTGTTTTGTTTTTACGATTTTTTCATCGCTCCCGATAGGAAGAAGACATATCGTCACGCTGTCGCTCACGGCAACCGCGGACTGTTTACAATACAATGACCGACACACACACACACACACACACACACACACACACACACACACGGACAAAAAAGCTCGTACAACACACATACACTCTGGGAAATCGCGGATACAGCACCGCCTACCATCTCTTGGTATTTTCCACTCATTTTCTTTTATGGGTTTTTTTTTTGTCGCATAATTTGTTGTTTTCATACATGACTCTCATAGATCGTACTTTAGATAAGTCGTACAAAATCAAACCATTTCGGATCGAGAAAAGCGCAAAAGCGGCGATCACAAGTAATTTTTTTCTATCCATTTACAAAAAAATAGTTTCTAGTTAAAATTAAATTTTAAAATTCATCAAACGGCATTACACCGACGAAGAAAAAAATTCTGTTCCGGACTGGGTGACCTAAATCAAGCAAAATTAAGCACCGAGCCGGTGTGGTCCGGGGCGTCGGGGCCGGCCGGGCTGTGCCGGCTGTGCCGGCGCCTTCACTGGTAAAACAAATGTTTAAGTTTTATACATCATGGTGTTTAAGTTCCACTTCTATACATCAAATGGTGTATAGTGTCAACTATACATCACTACATATTTAACAACTATGCACTTCGTAGATGTTTAGATGTTAAACGTTTCGTGATGTTTAGAAGTATGCATTTGGACGAGGCTTTCCATGTCAAAGCATAGGGATGCGACGACATCCCAAGTGTTTAGTCAACTATACATTTGCTAAATGTTTAAGAACCATACACCAACTAATGTTTGGTTAGAACTGTGCATGACATAGTGTTTAAGTATTATACATTAGGAGCTATGCATCAAGTGGTGTATAGAACTAAACATTTGTTTTACCAGTGTTGCCTTTGGCGGGTTGGACTTACGTTGGCGCAGAGGTGGGCATCCAGCACTCTAGAGGCGCGGGCCGCGCGGAGATCCACAGGGACCTGAGCGCGCCCAGCAAGCAACCACCAGCATGCCTGCCGACAACGGGGCCGGCGAGGCGGGGTCCACGGGCACGGGGTCCACGGGGTCGGCGGGGTGCCCCTGACCCCGGCACATCCTACAGGGA